>OX638369.1:50996645-51596645 GCA_951812925.1 Calliopum simillimum | reverse complement strand
TGGTTCAAAAAATTGAGGGTTTTTATTAAACTCTGACTTAATTTCAATTCTTAAGTACACAGTCTTGTTTCATCGGTGTGAAAAACCTGATTCAAACAAATACTTCAGTGTACCTACTGTATTTTATGCAAACAAATACTTCACGTGCGAGTAGAAAAACTACATTAACCCATTAATGCCCAGCGGTGCCATACGGCACCCAAAAATTTTTTCACTTTAAAAATAATTTAAAAATAACCAAAGCAACATTTGACTTTGCGGAACAGATAATTAACAATTTGAATGTTTTCCCTTTAATTCAAAATCAATTTTTTTTTAGTTTGAGTCAAGCGTTCGCTGCAGTGGTTGTTTTTAAATTGTGTCTTGTGCGTGAAATAAAAAATTTTGCAATGCCGCAGTACCACATGTAAACAATCACCTTTTATTGCTATCTTCGTGTATCTTTTTGAAATTTTTTTTACACAGTGTTATTCTAGAAAGATTCGTTAATATTTTAAAATCAAAAACATTAAAATCTGTGCAAAATTAAAAGAGTTGTGATAATTTGAAAAACCAAAGTGCTATACGGCACCGCTGGGCACTGGCTAGCAATTTTATTCTGAGTGCCGTATGGCATCGCTGGGCATTACATAGCACGGAAGTTATTGTTTCTCTATGTGCCGTACGGCACCGCTGGGCATTAGCCAACATTAAATTGTGTATGTTAGTGGGTGATAACTCTTATCACAACACAATTTGTGTAGTATAAAATCTACATGTTGGGTTTTTATGTTTGACTTTTAGGGAATAAGTTTTAATTAAAGAGCCATTTGAATGCTTTATTGCATTTGCTTACAAGACTTTCGACTCAAAAGGATTTAATCCTTGCAGTTGAGCATACTGTTACTTTTCTCCTTAATTATGCTATAATCTAAGTTTATAGCTTTCTTTTGACTTGTGAGTGATAAACAATATATAATTTAATTGTTTGAAGTACTTATCAGGACATTTTTTACTAAAAACAGAAAATTTTTCCTGTTACATAAAAAAAAAGCAAATGTATATGAATGTTCAGCGGTGCCGTACGGCACCCAGTCATTGAGCCGTTCCTAACCAAGACTTGGTAAATTTTTTTTTTCATAAACATAGCTTATGTCCAGGAGACTAACTCCTGAACTCCTCAGCAACGTATCTACTGTGGTTCTCGTTGGGCATTAATGGGTTAAGATTTATGATATTGTAAAACTTGCAAGTTGTAACGCAGCGGTGACAAAATTGTAGTGGATTTCATACATATTCGAGAGAGAGAGCGTAAACAAAAAAGAGGCACAAAAAGAGAGCGAAAATCTACTTATGTGTGTCACTAAAGTTGCATTTTGCAGTGCATAAAACAAATACAGTGCACGTATATGCACTGATTTAAACTAAGGCAAACCAAATAAAAAAGGTTTGTATTTGTTTTCTCCTCATTCATACCCAAGTACTGTCAAGTCTTTTGCACGCGACACTGAACTGAAGTATTTGATAAATAAAAAACGGGAACAAGACACAACGAAAAGTCTTAAAATATTAAAAAGACGTATTGTGCAGACCAGACATTTCGAAGATTTTGCTTTCAAGATCTTTTGGTTGAAATCTGCTAGACTTAGCTTGAAGCTTGCATTAATCATTCTTTTTTTTTTCCCCAAACCGTTTTCGCTCATTTTATGTATTTCGCCGGGATTACTATAAAGAGTGTACCCTATGTCACATAACCATGATCCATAATCATGATTTCTACCAACAGACAAACGCACATTGCAAATTCTTCTCAAGTGATGTTTCCGATCATGATTATTCATAACTTTTCTAAGCTTGCCACGCCTACTTTTATGTATTACAAATGGTACCAATAGTAGGTGAATGCAATCTCGATGTAGGGTATACAAGACATAAAAGAACCATCGAAATTTGTGCAGAAAAATCGAGAAATCAATGAAGCGAAAAAAATACAAATTTCCTGCAGTGCAAAAAAATGGGGGTACCTTTAGTAGCAAAAGTAGTAATAGTAATAGTAGCAAAAAAAAACGAAAAGTGCAAAAATAAACCTATAGCAAAAATCAGTAATGTAACAGAAAAACATTGAATGTTTTTTTGCCTCTTCATATTGATTTCAATTCGATTTTTGCTGCGTTTGTTGAGAAATTTTTTTTATGTTTTGTTTTTACTTGATGTTATTGAGGTCCTTGTGGTGCATCCTTTGCATTTTTACATGCCTCCGTTTGTTGTGCTGTTCAGATGTTTTTGTTATTGTTGGCGATGCTGATGATCAATGTTGCTGATGTCAAAGTTGAAAGTGAATTTGTCGTACATGTAACTATTCCGAAACGTACAGATGTGACACACTCAGCGCTCTGATTGACAGCTAAAAACCTTACAGGTCTACTAGAGTTTTTTATTTACATATTTATAAATTAAGATGAAATATCAATGTATATTGAATGAAATGATCTCATCGGAATGGAAATTGTTTTGACCGGCTTAGGGATATATATCCCCCTAGTTCCCAAGAAGGCCTGTATACAGCCTAATTTAAAAAAATTCCATAAATCGTATGTTATAAATTTTGTAGCTGATTTTTTGGATTTGTAAAGAAAAATCCCCATTCTTTTAAGCAAATGCAGTTGCGTAAAGCAGAAATACGTGCAAAAGCCGTATTTTAAAAATATTTCTTGAACTCTATAAGAATTACAAAAATTATGGAATGTAGCTATCTACATATGTGTTCTATAAGAAAAATACTCAATTTGATAAAATAATGTTTTAACTTTCCCCTCACTCACCCCAACCGTACCGTGCCTGTAGGCCGTCTTGGGATACAAAGCATAAAAATGTTGTAACGATATCAATATATTTTTTTCGTCCCATTTGAATTTTTTACCAATTTTTACTAAAATCTTGTATGCCACGAAACTAAAATCGTACCTTTAGCTGTATATAAGAACAAATCCCACAAATGGTGCTTTAAATTATTTGATTTTGAAGGATTTTCATATAACCTCTAGGTATACCTGGAGCTCCAATTTATCAATAACTATGTGAACATATTGAAAGGCCATTCAATGAACACCTACGAATGTTAGAACAAAACCTTCTTTGATCACAAAGATATTCATTCTATAGTTTCCCGTTTCGATCTTGCTGCCAGGAAATATGTTGGGATTACATGTCGAAATGTAATTCATGAGAACAAATATCAAATGGTTCGGGCAAATCGGCCGATACAAATTTTTTTTGAAGATTTCGAAAAACTCCTGTTGCTTATTTCACCATTTGGATCGATTGATGAATTAACGGTAGCAGCACTAACAAGTCCACGCTCTTTAATCACAACTAGAGTCTTATTCTTATAAGTCAAGCTTTGGTAGATCTTTTGGAGATAGAAGCTTCTGTCGCAAGTTAATTATTTTGTAATGATAGAGTGTTGCCTTGACGGCAAAGGCTGCAAATAGAATCGCTGGAGATAGTCCCATGTCTTATGCAGACGAATCATCAAGACACGCAACTAATGTTGGGAGTTCTAGTCACCAAAATTTTGGATTCAGGTCTAACAAACACTGTGCTCATTTAAGAATATGGATATGGCATAAGCTCCCGTTCCTAGAGGACTTGCATTGTGCCTGAAAAAAGACGATGCAAAACTATAGTTTTCGCAAGTAAGTTTTTAACTCTCACTGATAGATGGAGTGATTCTGAATGCATATCTAAAGCACAAGTTTAATGTGGAAAAAGTAGTATACAAGTGGACCAGCGAATATATTTGCTTCCCGGAGCCCACTTCGTGTGACCAAATAAAATAAAAACACAATATCTATATATTAAGAACTCATTCTGCGGCCACTTGAAATCTGCCACTTCCTTGACTTGGCACTTGGAGCGGTGACCCCCATCGATCCCCATAGCTACGTCAGTAAATACATACATAGTGTGCCTCGTCAATTAGAATGATTCTTTTGTTTTTTTTTTTAAGAATAAAACAACATTTTGATTATATATACGGGTATATTCTCCTTCACCGATGCCCAAATAAAGATATTACATTTAATCAATTGAAATAGTTAATCGTAACTTAAGTTTACTTAATTTTTATATTCGATTTTTGAATAAAAATACAAGGATTCCACATAAATCATTTTATATTTTTTTTTTTTTTTGGCTTACTTGCCCAAGGCGGCCTCTACTCGCGACTCCTACCCATTCAAACATTTTTTTCTTGAACAAACATTGGTTCTACACCCCAAAACTACCTCCTCAATTTTTTTAGCTAAAAAAAAATTTGGGAACTAGAGGGATTTATATTGGGGTCAGAAGTACTATAGAGTGATATCAACTAAAAAAGGGTAAAAAATGGTCCACTTTTATTGAAAATTAAGGCGTTTTCTGTGATATAGTTCTCATATACACAGCTGCAGTGCTTTGGAAATTAAGTGCTCTAAGTTCTATAAACGTAAATGTGACCAATATACTCTAATAGAATTATAAAAAATAATAAATTTTTAAAAAGTGTAGCGAAATTATGAAATTTCCAATAAAATAAACTAAAACAGAAACAATGTCAAAGATGCCGCAATTATTTACAATTTGAAAAGTACTCCTGTACACTAAAATTATTTACATTCGGCTTGTTAGTTCTAGCAAAATGCC
This sequence comes from Calliopum simillimum, assembly GCA_951812925.1. NCBI lineage: Eukaryota > Metazoa > Arthropoda > Insecta > Diptera > Lauxaniidae > Calliopum > Calliopum simillimum. The sequence goes on along the minus strand of OX638369.1, from coordinate 51,591,983 downwards.
ACAATCTGTAATGCAATCAATTCAAATAAAGAGTGTGTCGAAAAAAACTTATACACACTTTATCAGTCATAACTTATACTGTGTCCAACGAATATTTTTTTTTTTTTTTTTGAATCACGTTAGATTTTAAAAATATATTAAATATTAAATTTATTCAAAATATTCATTTTAAATTGTAATTTCTTTCAAAATGGACAGCGAAATAAAAGTACGTGAAAAAATAATTAAAACTTTTCAAAAAAATCCATTGTGGACTTTCAAAAAAAAGCAACAGATCTCAAGGTTCGTGCTGTTTGGTGGATGATGAAACCTATGTTCTGCCAGACTTTTCACAACTTCCGGGTCAAGATTTTTATGTGGCTGAGGGACGAGGTAATATTCAGGAACAATACCGGACAAAAAAGCAAACAAAATTCCCTAAGAAGTTTCTTTATGGCAAGCCATTTGCGGTTGTGGCAAAAGAAGCCAAGCATTTGTGACATCAGGAACGATAAATACAGAAACGTATATTAAGGAATGTCTTCAAAAACGGCTTTAGCCTTTCTTTCCTAAAACAGCACAGAGTGCCTACATATTTCTGGCCCAATTTAGCATCATTCGACTATGGAAAAAAGGCCCTTGAGTGGTATTCCAATAATAATGTAAATTTTGTACCACAGGAGGCAAATCCACCCAATTGTCCAGAACTCCGGCCTGTGGAGAGATATTGGGCGCTCGTGAAAAGCGAATTGAAGAACTTAGGAAAGTTATCCCAGAACATTTCTGACTTCAAGCGTAAATGAAACGACTGCACCAAAAAGGTAACGCAATCAACTATAAATTCGTTAACTACAGGAATCCCGGAAAAGGTGGATTGATTTATAAATTACGATTTTTATTCCAATATTTTAATGTTTAATGAATTTCTATAATATATAATAATTTCACATATTTTTAAGAATTTTTAAATTGAACGTCTTAAGTTATATTTAACTTTAAGCGTGTATAAGTTTTTTTCGGCACACTCCTTACATTTCAAAATAAATACAATTTACACAGTTTACAAAATGCTCTTAATTTGCCCGATAAAATTATACCGAGCCTAATCAAAAATATGTTAACACTAATTCGCTAGCAAACATTTTCACCTTAGCTCAATTTTGGTGAATGCATAAAAGGAAATTCATGTTATAATTTGAAATAGTTTAATAATTTAAGTGTAACATTTCATACTTAAATAAAAGGTTAAGGAAATATATAACGAAATGATGATATACCAAAAATTGGCAGGTAAGTCAATATACTACCGCCTTTATTATATCGGTTCAAAATAAAAATTATTTAATCCTTGAGTTCAAAAGTGTGACAACTGAGCATTTTGACAATAAAAGATTTTGGTAGAGGTAGAGGTTTGAAAAAATAGCTTTTACGATATCTGGCGGCTAAAATTTAAGATTATTTTACTTGTTTGTTGATCTGGGAACCCCCTTAAGAAGTGGGAAAAATGGTACAATGGATAGTAAATGCAAACTCTAATCAGTAACTTGATTGATTCGGGCAAATGGGCGTGGCACCGCTTTTATGCTCAAAGTTTTCAAAATGCACGCGTTATTTGAGTTAATGTTACAAAATTTCGCACAGATACTGGGAATAGTTTGGTGAAGCTCGGAGCAAAAACTGGGCGGACTGATACAAGAGGTCTTTGCATATGCCATACAAACAAAACTTACACCATACTGTAGTGCAAGCGTTATATGAGGTAATGAAACCAAATTTCGCATATATGTATATTTGAAATAGTCAAAGCTTTGAGCAAAATCTAAGTTAATTCGAACATAAAGGCGTGGCATCGCTTCTATTAAAGCATTAAATTTTTGGCCAGGCCAAACGTAATATCCTCGTTAGTTTTTAAATTGCAATAACTCATGAGTAGTGAAACGTAGGTAAAAAAACTAGTCCAAGGCAAATCCAAGAGACATACCATAGTGATTATGAGTGGTCATAAAAATATATTTATTTCCAAATATAGAATCAACGTCCATGTGTCTCCATAAATTGAGAACTATTGGGTGTACAACTTAAAAACCGGAATTTGACGGTGGATGTCCGTACTAACAAATATCGTGAAAGCTCGAACTTTATATATATGTCATTTTGAAGGTACATTTGACAGCTGTCAAAATCAGTCAACAAAATAATTTTATCTTGTGTGCATCATTATTATTTTTCACGATGAATAACTTCGAAAATTGGAGAAAAAGACAGCATTTACGGGAGGTTCTGTTGGGTAATTTTTTTGCAAAGAAAACTGCTGCAGAAAGTCATAGTTTGCTTCTAGAAGTTTATGGGGACTATGCTCCAGCTGAATCAAGCTGTCGTGAGTGGTTTCGACGGTTTAAAAGTGGTGATTTTGATGTCGAAGACAAAGAACGTCCTGGTCAGGACCAGCTAGGTGTGATCCATTATGAGCTGTTGCCAGGTGGCCAAACCAATAATGCTCAACTCTATCGTCAACAATTGATCCGATTGAAGCAGAAAATCCAGGCAGAGCGGCCAACGTATGCGACCAGACACGAGTCAATCATTTTCCACCACGATAACGCTCGGCCACATATTGCGGCCCCAGTCAAAAATTACCTGGAAAACAACGGATGGGAAATCTATACAAATTTTGCCTCACCCGCCTTATAGCCCAGACCTTGCACCATCAGACTACCATTTGTTCCGATCAATGCAGAATGCCCTATCAGGAATACGGTTCACTTAAGTTCAAGATATCGAAAATTGGCTCGATTAATTTTTGGCCGCCAAGCCGGCGCACAATGGGAGGGTTTGTATGGAACGGCGGTCATATATAGTAATAATAGAGCTAGGCCATTGAAATTTGGTACAAATGTTTTTTACATTAAAGTAATAAAAATCTGTGAACATGAACAAAATCCGCCGACGGACACGCCTACCTTCCATACAAAGTTGGGGCGTGGTCCGATTTTTTTTTCAAAATGGGTATCAATTTTCAATAACTTAGCCCCGCTAATTTCAAAAATGTTAAAAATGTTGCGCTATCTTTTATAGTTTTCAAGTTATGAGGAATAAACGAAAATCTACTTTATAAAAACTAAATTTGGTTTGTTTGTGTATTTGTCCCTTATTAACTCGGAAACTAAGTAACCGATTTTAAAGAGGTTTTTATATTATGCTAGTACAAAAAAAGGCTAAGCTATATACTAAAAAAGTGGGCGGTGCCACGCCCCTCAAAAAATTGACTAATCATATCACCGAAACTCTTTGACGCAGATAAATGAGATTTGGTAAATGTGTAAAAGTCATCAGGACAAATAATGTTCACCGGACAAGTGGGCGGTACCACGCCTTCAAAAAAAAAAATTCATCATATTTCTGAAAATATTTATCGCAGATAGATATTATTTGGTACATATGAAAAGACCATCAGAACAAATAATCCGCACTAGAAAAATGGGCAGTGCCACGCCTACCAAAAAATTAACTTATCAATATCTCCGAAAATCTTTCATGCAGATTGATGATGTTTAACAAATATGTTAATGATATTATGACAAATAATGTCCACTAAAATAGTAGGCGTTTTCACGCCCTTTAAACATTTTATTTATTATTTTCATAAAAACTATCAGAAAAAATAGTCCGCACTAGAAACTTTTTCATTGCAATTCTTTTGGCTCAAATTGGCGATCATATCAAAAAAAGAGGACACAATCAAGTCGAAACTAATGTATACAATAATAGAAAAAGGAAAATATTAAGTTATTTCATTGTTTTAAATTTATTTTAATCAGTTTTTTCATTTAATTGCAACAGCTCTTGAGCTTCTGGTGATAACTCTTTATATTTTTTATCACGTTTTACTCGGATTTGGCTAATAATCGGATCAGAAAAGATCAGCATGTAATGCAAAACGTCTTCGTTGTTTGCTACTCTAGAGCACAATCTGCTGTTGTGTAACCTAGAGCTTTTAAAAATTTTGTTTGATGCTTCCTGAGCTTCTTCGGAAAGACTACTAATTGGTATTTGAAGAGCTTGTATGATTTCGCTTCCGTGAATTAAAACTTTATGCACAGAAGGGGGCATATTATACCAATTATAATGTTTTTTGTATACACAGTAAAAATTTTGGTTTAATTTTAAAACCAAAAAAAGTATTTATATAGAACAATGCCAAAAAAAAGTTTTAATTTTAAACTATTTTGGAATAAATAAAGAGAGGGAGAAAAATGAAAAAAAAAAAAAAAAAAATTTTAAATTTATGATAAATAAAGTTTTTCAAATTTTGAAACTAAAAAGTCTCTCCAAGCTAAATTAAAACTTTGATGGCATTAGTTTCAAACCAAAAGTATTAAAATTGGCGCAGAGAATATTTTAATACTTTTCTTGGACTTATTTTAAAACTAAAAATGATTAGTTTTTTGAATTTAAAGTTATTTTAGGATTGTTTTTAAGCCACTTTGGTATTAAAAAATTGAAAAAACTAATTGGTTTAAAAGTAAATATTTTTTGTGATAAAATTAAAACCTACCAGAATAAATTTCAACCTTTTTTGGAATAAATTTTGAATTTAATACCAAAGCAGTTTAAAATCAATACCGAATGGAATCAAAAGTAAACTATCACTTTTTACTGTGTACCTTTCAATATGCTCTTGGCTTATTTTAAGAAAGGGTGAGTCCCAAGGGGGATTAAAAGGAGGAAACATACCCCTTACCTGTCACCCTTCTCTTAAATTTTTTTTTTTTTTGGAATTTAAGAAGACTATAAGGTTAAAATTGATAAATATATTGTAAAACGTTGCAGAATGTAAAGCAATAAAAATATTTTTTTTTCTCAAAAACTGCTACAGGAAAAAATTCATAGAAAAAAAAGTTCTCAAAAAAAGCAGTAGGGACTTTGTATTTCGATTAAGCATACTTGGTCACATATTATATTGAAAAATAATGAAAATCAGAAAATGTATTTTTTTTTTTTTTAATGTCAAAGTTTATAAAATTTATCGATATTGGCTTTTTGAGCTTAAATTTTCGAAAAATCACCATAATTCACCTATCATACATAAAAACTCAAACAAATGTTTTTTTAAAAGCTTAATGCTTGTACTTTATGACAAAATGCTATCTTGATATATTTCGATGCAAACGAATTAAAAATAGCGTTCCAAAAAAGTCAACTTATTTTGTCCAGTCAAAAACCACAATATGAAAATGTTTATAAAAAAAAAAGTTCTCAAAAAAAGCAGTAGAGACTTTGCATTTCGATTAAGCATACTTGGCCACATATTATATTGAAAAATAATGAAAATCAGAAAATGTATTTTTTTTTTATTTAATGTCAAAGTTTGCAATTTTTCGATTTTTAGCATTTTTTTTTAAACATTTGAAAAATCACTATAATTCACATAAAATCGGCAAAAGAAAAAAAAATATATTTTTAACAAAGTAGAAACAATGTACTTTCTAACGATATGCTACATTAGTGGATCGGGCTTAAAACAAATTAACTATAGCGTTTATCCAGCAGTTCTTAATTTAAAAAGTTCTGTAGAGCATTTTTTCTGTTTAAAGTCCAACTTTGGGCTCACTGTGTTGCTAAACCAAAACAAAATTTTAAACTTTTATAGTTTTTTTTTCCGTCCCTAAGTATTATCTGACGATTGGCGTAAAATTTTTTTAAATCCATAGCACTTTCAAATTTTACCTATTTATGGCCACAATCTCCCATTGTGCGGCGCAATTTTTTTGGGATGGAATTCATAAATTGCCTGAAAAATGGGGAAATGTTGTAGCTTCCAATGGACAATACTTTGAACAAAATATATTGTAACATTTTTCCACAATAAAGCATCAAATTTCGCTAAAAAATTCCGGTTTTTAAGTTGTACACCCAATATATACCCAATTTTGCCTGGTGAGGTTTAATGATACATTCAAATTTTGATGAGTTCGATATATCATTGGGTTAAAACTACAACTAGATATCTACGTTTTTGTTGTTTTGAGCAAAACGCTTTTTTTAAATTCAATTTTTGTATGTGATTTTGAAGTTTTCAACTTTTGCATTTTGTATAAAAAACCGGGACTACTTTCAATCCTAGAGGTATTTTTTCATACTTTTTCTGTATACTTATCTCAAAACATTAAAAAATGTAGATGTCTAATTGTAGTTTTAACCCGACGCACAATGGGAGGGTTTGTATGGAATGGTGGTCATATATAGTAATAAAAGAGCTAGTCTATTAAAATTTGGCACAGATATACCTCCTGTTAAAAATTTTGAGCTATCTTTTATAGTTTTCAAGTTATGAGAAATAAACGAAAATCTACTTTATGAAAACTAGATCTTGTTTGTTTGTGTATTTGTCCCTTATTGACTCGGAAACTAACTAACCGTTTTTATAGAAATTTGCTACATTGTGTTAGTACAAGAAAAGGCTAAGTTATGGGTTAAAAAAGTGGGCGGTGCCATGCCCTCAATAAACTAACTTATCATATTTTCGAAATCCTTTGACGCAGATAATTCAGATTTGATAAATATGTAAAAATCGACAGGAAAAAAAATGCTTACCGAAAAAATGAGCGGTGTCACGCCCTCAAAAAAATAATTTCATTATTTCTCTAACAATATTTGACGCAGCTAGATATGATTGGGTGCATATGCTCAGACACTTAGAATAAATAGTTCTCACTTGAAAAGTGGGCGGTACCACGCCCCTCTGAATGCTGATTCATCATATCTCAGAAAATCTGGTGCATATGCAAAAGGCATTTGGAGAAATTATTTTCAATGAAAAAATGGGGAGTGCCACACCCTACGAAAATAAAATTTGTTATATTTCTACCGCTACTTGAAGCAAATTATAAGATTTGGTAAAATGCTTCGCTATGGTATGTTCAAGTAAAGAGAGGGCAATTTCCAAGGGGCTAAAATGGGGGGAATATACCCTTTACCTACTACCCTTCCGTTAAAAAAGAGCATCTTCCGTTTTTTCTCCATGTTTTTGTACACTTATACACTTCTGTAACGATAAAATCTATGCTGATTTTTTTTTTCAGTATTTGTCTACAGCTTTCTATTGCTTTGTACAACAATTGATACTGAACCCTACGAAGGAGCTTGCGTACATAACATGATGCACAATCTCATATCATGTAGAACAAATGATAACTTTATACTTTCAACTACCTCTATAAGAGATGTATTTTATGAAGTTAGTAGAGCTACAACAGAAGACATAAATTTCGATGATTTCTGTATGTTCTATACAGAAGAAGATATACCGCTACCAACGAAAACTACAATTTTCCAGAATGAAAAGCTTAAATTAAGAAATGATTTCTCACGCCTCGTAGGAATAGAACCTGTAAATTTCAATGAAAACCAAAATGTTGCAAAGCAAATAAATGCATTTGTAGAAAAACAATCACATCAGAAAATAAAAGACTTCATAGCTGAGAAAGAAATTAATAATGATACAAAACTCATTTTTGAAAATGGCGTCTTCTTAAATGCTGAATGGCTTCAACCATTTAATGAAAGTTATACGGACTATAGAGATTTTTATGTAGATGGCGAAAAGAAGATAAAAATGAAATCAATGGTTCAAGTCAACAAATTTCACGTCCGCGGAATAGATGAATATGAAGGTAGCGGTACAGTCATAGAGTTGCCATTTAAGAATCCCAGCATAAGAATGCTGATATTCTTGCCAGGAAGTGATAGTTTCAGGGCCATGGAAAAGCAGGTGGCATCTATGAATTTGCCGCGTTACTGGCACGCTAAAAAACACAGGTATAATGAGTTCAATTACGACATGACTATCGAAGTGGATGATCACCCGATAGAGCTAGAGCCAGAGCCAGAAGAAGTATACTTGCAGTTGCCAGTATTCAAAATGGAAAATCTAAACATTCAATTGAATGATATCGTTAAAGAGGTAATGAAACAATATTTTTTTAATAAATTATTCCCGATAAACTATAATCAAATTTATGCTGAGCAAATATCTATTAGCAGCATTTTGGCGTGTGTACTTCATAAGAGTAAATAATTGTTATTTTTATGTTTTAACAAATTTGAATATAATAAGAATCTATTACAGTCCGATTGATTAAAATGTCCCACAATTTCAAACATTTTGTGGTACACATGAGAAAGTTCAAAAAATTCTTCAAGTTGTCGTTATTTCCCCAGTAGGTCAGAGTTTTTTTAATCGATTTTTGAAGCTTTTAAATCCACTGCAAAAACAAAAACAACGCATTCGTGTTAAATCGATATACAGTGAGGTCGCGATAATCTGAACTAATTAAAACCAAGCCTTTACATTTTTGCGAGACTATTCATACATATGAACTTCATTGTGATCGCGATAATATAAACTATTTGTGAACCTAGCTAGAATCTCCAAAAACAGCGAATTTTCGAAATTTCATCCAAATTTTTTTTCACCAAAATTTTTTAAACTTAAAAATACTTTTGAATTTTTTTAAAAAACCTCATTAAATTTTTTTCAAAAGTACTTAACATTAAAGCATAATTTATAAGCATTAAAATGATGTGTGACTCAAGATGGGATTCGGTCGCTAGATAAGAGTTTTTGGCTTTTGAACGCCCGCGCCAGGCAAAACTCTTTGTTTACTCAAGAGGAAGGCATCTTAAGAAAAAAATGCCTTAGATATAAAATGCTTAGAATCGTTCAAGAAATACGTGTGAATTTTTTTGGAATTTTGGAAAATTTCAAAAATTATTCTAAGAACAAAAAAAAAAATTTGTTTAACTTTCCAAACAATTCCCAAAAATTTCAAACGTATTTCTTGGACGATTCTAAGCATTTTATGCTTTGTACACTTTTTTCGTAAGATGCCTTCCTCTTGAGTAAACAAAGAATTTTGCCAGCCGCGGGCGTTCAAAGGGTAAAAACTCTCATCTAGCAACTGAATCCCATCTTGAATCATACATCACTTTAAAGCCCATAAATAATCCTTTAATTTAAAGTACTTCTAAAAAAAAATTTAAGTGGGGTTTTTAAAAAAAAATTCAAAAGTATATTTAAGTTTAAAAAATTTTGGCGAAAAAATATTTACTTGAAGCAGTTTTATAATCCTGAAATGTGTACGAACACATCCTCATACCCCGATTTCGTCGTCAACAAAGTCAAACTCAAAACACGTAGGAGCCCACTGTGCATGTATGTAATAACTAAGTATTGTTCTTGCTTTTTAGACAATGGGGTCCGAAGATCTATTTTCTAGAAACGACATATATACGATGGCACCAGATGAACAAATCGTTCTTCGTAACGTATATCATGGCTTAGATGTAAACTTCATGGAAAATGGCGTCACCGCAGCTGGAGTTACCGGTACGTATTGATTTTGTTTATGCGTTGGTATTGAGTTTGGTCATCACCAGGCCAGACGAGAGGGGGGGTAAGGGGGGGATTCCCCCCAGGCCCGGGGTTTTTTGGAGGGCCCGGACTCAAGCGGAAATTAATAAAATTTGTCGTAGTTTTTTCCAAGCTTGAAAAATAGATTTTAGATGCCCAACATGAACATAATACAAGCACTTGAGAAAAAGTCCGGGCCCGCACAATTATTATTATTTTTTTTTTTTTTTTTTTTCAAAAGATTATACATTGTCTGCTTTCTTGAGCTTTTTGGTAAAATCTAATAAGTTTTTTTTGTTTAAATTGACTTGTTTTATTTTCATTCTACTACACTTATATGTACATTATTTTCCATAATTTTTTTCAAGAATGTGCTTCTAAGCTTTCTTGTGATTTACGGGCCTTCACAAGCCTCTAAGCTTAAGCCTTTTCTGGTTAGGTAAGAAGGGCCGAGACCGTCGCTGGAAAGTAGAGCCCCGCGGGCCAAGGGAAAAACCCGAACCCGTGCTTTTTACACGCTTAATAGCTTAAAAGCTGAAAGGTACCGAATCCTGCCTTTTTTAAAATATTAAATTTAATTTTTAAATTGCAGTATTTAAGAAAAAAAAAAAATATTAAAAATGTTATCGTTAGTTCTTTCTAATTCTATCTAAAACTTAAAAAGCCCTTTTTCCAAATACATATGTAAAATTGGCGTTATGAGGCCAAAACGATGAGGTTTCAAAAAAATTTCGAAAATTAAAAATTTTTTTAGTATGTACATTTTTCAAGCTTTGATCGCAGACCGGCTCAAACCTTATTTTTTGACCATTTATTTTATGAATATGACAGGGAAGCAAACAAAATCAAAACTTTACACATTTCATATGTCTCGTGGGCATCCTTGCGTTTACGGAAAAACAATATTCGCTCGACGATGTGATAGTCTCAAATAAAAAAAAAACTAGTAGTGGAGGGGGCCCGGTATATAATTACCCCCGGGCCCGGATTTTCTCTCCACGCCCCTGGTCATCACTGCTCTACAGTGAAAAGTTTGCCCTCTGGAAACTAACGAAGAAATTATAAGTTTTCGCTGAAAATAATTTGTTTTTTTTTTTGCTCCAGATGCAAGACACTCAGAGACTTTAGAAAATCTAGTGGGAAATCCACTTACCGATCTTAACGTCCTTCGTTTTATCACATTTAAATTTTTGAGTTTTTATTGCAATATACACTGTGCAAGAGACATGTTTAAATCCAATACAAGTTCCGATTTTTGGTGCTCAAGCCTGAGAATATAACTTGGGCCTATCAGGTTCTCGACCCGAAATTTCACAAGAATCGGACCATGTTAGAGCGTGTCAGTGGGTCGATTTGTATGATTTTTCTGAATTTTTGATACAAATTTTGTAGCATTATTAAACTTTCTTGGAATAATGATCAACAACCTAATATATTCGTGTTTATTACTTTTACGGACTCAGTAGGATGTTTTAAAGTGAAAAAATTATTGACCAGGAAATTATAAGAAATTTGAAATTGACCAGGAAATTATAAGAAATTTGAAAGTTGATTCATTGACATAAAAGTGAAAAATACAAAAAAATTTAAAATTCGTCCACTTTGCTCGGTCGAAACCATAACTAAGTATTGTATTTAAAATTTTTCGGCCACGGCACTATCTAAATTCGATCGGGCATTCTCTTTTATATCAAAAACAATATGTCAAAAGATTTTTTTTTTTTGTACCAACGATGAGATCCGTAGAAATTTTTGTTTAAAAAAAGAACACAGGCATTCTAAACAATTTTGGAAAGTTATTAAATTAGGCTGTAAGCCAACATATTCGCAATTTTTGAGATGAGTTCAAAAAACTGTTGAAAACCCAAATTTTTCATATAAAGACCTTCAATCCCCAAGCTGGCCATTTTTTCGGGAGTTTGGATCCAAACCAAGTCTGCAGACTTTGGCATTAATTAAGCGTTAAAACTTTTTGTACAGCCAATATTTAATTTTTTTTGTTTATTTTTTTTTTCAGAATTGATATTTGAAAGTTTCGACTCTGAATTGAAGTCGACAAATAGCAAAGACCAACCGCATTTCAACGGCCAAAAAACAGAAAGAGAAAAACCAAAACTACCACCACCATTTGAGAACTATAATGGAAAAAAAATTATTGTAGACCGCCCGTTTGTCTTTGCAATTATTGATGATTCTTCAATATTATTTACAGGCACAATTCGAAACGATAATTTTAATCCAAAACTAGAAATAGTTGACACCACTACTGATTGTAAAGAAGGTGTGGATGACTATGATTTAGAGTGAAATCTTAATGTTGAAAAATAAAGTTAATTTGAAAAATTTTCACGATCATTCAAATCAGTTATACACTGAAAAAAAAAAACATTTTTATCGTCTTTTGTCCGATTCGCAATATTTGGTGTTTACTCAAAACTGGATAATATTAGCTAAATTTGTAAGACCGTTTAAATATTATCCCATGATGCAGTTAACCCTGGAGCTAAATTTGAAACTAGTCCCAAAGAACATTATTTTATAAAAATAGTTTTCCGTATTAGTCTTCTTGCATAAAAACATATTTTTATTATTAATATTTGTGAAATAAGTGAAAAAGCAATTTTTTCTTTTTTCTGTGAATAACCCAGTCAAAAAAAAAAAAACAAAACCGAGCAACGCCGGGTAAAACAGCTTGTATTATTAAAAAAATATGTTTTTATGCAAAAAAGCACTAAAGAAAGCTAAGACGAAAAACTATTTTTATAAAATAATGTTCCAAAAACAGATGCTCCTATATACTTATTTATTTTATTTAATTCTATAAAATTGTTATCTCTAAAATATTGGTAAAAGTTCAAAAATATCGGGAATTATCTTAAATGTCGATTATAATCCAAAATTATCGAAAAACATCTAAAACACTAAAATACATTGAAGCAATCAGCCAAAGTCCAAAAGTATCTTAAAATATCCAATATATCGGTAAAATTCCATAAGTATCGAAAAATATTGAAACACATCGAAGAAGTCGGTAAAAGCTCAAACACATCGAAAAACTACTAAAATATCGGTTAAAGTCCAAAAGTATTGAAAAACATCTGAAATATCGGTAAAAGTCCGAAAGTATCGTAATTCTATAAAATTGTTATTATAAAGTTGTTATTATAAAATATTGAAAAAAGTCCAGAAATATCGCGAATTATCTTCATTATTATCCAAAAGTATCGAAAAACATCTAAAACACTACAATACATCGAAGCAATTGGCAAAATTACGAAAGTATCGTAAAAAATCTAAGATATTGATAAAAGTAAAAAAGGATTGAAAAATATTGAAATACTTCGAGGAAATCGGTAAAAGGCCTGAAGTAACGAATGTACGAGTCCAAAATATCTGTGAAGCTCCAAAAGTGTTGAAAAATATTGGAATACATTTCAGGTATCCCAGGGAACTATCAATTAAAGGTGTTTTTCCCCTAACATTCCTACATATTCTCCGTTTTAACTATGATGCCTTCGGGAACCTACGGATCTCCCAGAAAACTATCAGTAAAACTTGTTGATAGCCCGACATAGATTTTTTCCTTCTTTATACCTAGATATTCTTAGTTTTGGCTACGAAGCTTTCAGCTGACCAGAAAACTATCAATAAAAGCTAGTTGAGAGTTCACAATCGATTTATATTTCTCTAGAGTAACTAGATATTCTTCTTTTTGACTATGAAGCCTTCGGCTGACCTTCAGGAACCTTTAGGCTTACCAGAAAACTATAAGTTAAGGCTAGGTGATAGTCAGCCATAGATGTTTTTCCTCTAGTATATCTAGATATTCTTCGTTTTGACCACGAAGCCTTCGTGTGAGCTTCGGAAACCTTCATGAATAGCACAAAAATCTTCCCATATCTGAGATATACCTACCAGTGCCAAATTTTTAGCTGAATTCTGAGTGATAATGCTTCAAACGCACACAAACGATAATTTTTCATACAAACTTCTACCCAATTTTTGCCCCTGGCGGGAAGATTTTAGAAATAAGGGCTATCTTATGTCCTTTCTAGGCTCTACTCGTAAAACTATCTCCATAGAAAATTTCATCTTAATCCGTTCAGCGGTTTAAGCGTGAAAAGGTAAAAGGTTTTTAAAGTTTTTGGGATATTTTTTTATTTTTTATTTTTTTTTCAGTGTAGAAAAAAATGTTGGAGCGTGTGTGCATAGTTTGCACACCCTTTGGTCTGTTAAAATCAAAGATTGTGCAATAAGAGTAATAATGTGTGATTTTCCTGTCTATAGAAAAAAAAATAATAGAGATATCTCAATTCGTTCAGAAATTATGTCAGATGTCGCCACTGTGCATCATTGCTCGCTCATTCTTCTGCCAATTACATCGCTCAACTTTAAAATACTCAAATTCGAGTCTCGAAACTCTCAAAATATTCAATTGTCTCTCAACTGGTGAATAGGTAATGCATAAGGAGACAATTGAGGCATTGCGTGCAATAACGCCCTAAGTCTCTCTTCGTGAAAAAAGCAAAAGCAAATAACTCGTGCGCTTATGTCGATACATGTAATGTGCTCGTTAGTTCATTGTATGAAAATTCGTGAGTTGTGGGACTATTACTATTCTTATTTAGTCAAATGAAAAGCAGGGTGGTAATGGGTGGGATTACGACGTGTGCAGAAGTGCATTTCCATGAATTATGCTTCATATGGGTTAAACTCTTTAATAAGGTTTGTTCTGGTTAAGTTCTTTCACAAAAACCTTAGTAAATACTGACAAAATAGATACATATATGGGATTAAAAATACGTATTAAAAATTTATTGAGCACTTAATATTTTTTTGTTAAATTTTCACTGAAAATAATCAAATTGAATGCCATTCATCCTTTGCCGCAAATGTAGAAGATAAACTTTACAGACCGAATAAATGAACGAATGAATGAATGATAATGTTTGCTTATTGTTTGACATGTTGATGTTGTTTCTGTTGCCGTTAAATTTGTTTGTTGTTCCTGTTGTCGCAGTTAATGTTGGCGATGACTTTGCAACGGCAGCAACAATCAGGCTACAGCTACTCACAGAAGTCACAGTAGTTGTCTATCAGTCTGACAAGTGATACGCATAGACAGAGCAGTAAGTATTCATATACCCGAAGGGGTATTCATATGTATATGGTACGAAGTGAGGGCATTTCCATAAAAAGTCTGAGAATACTAACGAAAACAGAGCTCATCGAAATTTTTAAAGAATTTCTAAAGGATTCTTGCGATGGAAGAGTTTGGATGGTACGAACTGTTTAATGTATTAAATACCCTCAACACCAACAGCATGCGTACGCATTTTGTTGACTTTCTTATGGAATAACTCATAGGCTTGCAGCAGCAGCACATCACTTGAAAAACGTATGAGACAAACACTGACATCTGTATGTCATGTGACAGTTAATGTTGAAGCAACAACAATAGCAACAACAACAATACAAGCTGCAATAAAATCTTTTTTTTTTACTCGAACTTTCAATGCCTCCTTACGAGCAGTGTGACATTAAGGCAAATGGCAAAATAAATCGAAGGGCGGAACTAATTTCGTCGAACTTGGAAGAGGCGGAGTTGAAAGTTGAGCAGCATTCGTTCGAGATTTAGATTCGGCATGTGTGCCGCCACACATACAGCATATACAATAAAAACGGAAATGAAATTGTCGTAAATATTTAATGACAATTTTCTTCTGTATTCTTTACTAAAGGAAACCCCAAAATTGCACAAATCCGGTAAAATTTGAATGGCAGTGGTAGAATCCTCTTTGTTCTCTTATTTTCCGCATTTATATTTTATTTATTTTGCCAAAAAATAAGCAACAATCGGTACATAATAAGTAAAGTTATTGCCCACTTAAATAGCAGGCAGCGGTGATTTCAGCCAATTTTCATCCCTTGGAAGGTTTTCCATGTTATCAAGTTTTTACCAGTATGTAGTTGAAATATTTTCAGGTGAAACTAGAAGAGAATTTTTTGGATTACTTTCTTTAAGGCCTACGTATTCCAATGGAAAGCCTTATGTACATTTGAAATCCAACAAACTACTAAGCAATTAAAAATTCAAGATCTGAAGAGGAAAGATTTAACATTAGATACTAATACAGTAAGATTTACTACTTCGGGTAAAGTGTATGTTTCCATCAAACGAAATTGATTTAGTTGAATATGCTTGAAACTATTCGTTAGCAACTGCCCAATCTAGGTAAATATTAACCTACTAATAACGTGCGGTGCCGTACGGCACAAACCCATTGAGCTGCTTCTGGTCATGACTTAGCAAAATTTTGATTTTCACAATTATACTTTGAGCTCAGGTGACAAACTGCTATACATTTGTGGAAATAAGACCCATTTTCGAAATGGGGATTATGTCCGTAGGGATTATGTCATAGCACCGCCATAAAAAAGGTTTTTTTTGGGTTCCCCGGAGAAAACTTTTCGTTTTTGATAAGCTCGAAATTCGTGTGTCAAATGGTATGATCGCCAAATATTCTAATAGGTTCGTCTGGCTAAAAAAATAAAGCCCTTAACAACTTTTTTGGGATTTTCCGGAAAACACTTCATTCGAGGTCAGCTCAAAATTTTTGAGCTAAAAGAATCCATCGCCTACTCTACCCGCGGATTCATCTGGCTGAAAAAATAAAGTAAGCCATAAAAAAAGGTTTTTTTGGGATTTTCCGGGAAAATTGGGAGTTTTCCGGAAAATGCTTTTAGCTCAAAATTAGCTCGAAATTCCTGCGTTAACAGATTTTATCGCTGACTTTTCCCGCAGATTCGTCGGGAAAAAATAAACTAAGTTATGCAAAAAAATTTTTCCGCTCTTACGGATAATGGAAAATTTCCCAGACAGCTCGAAATTACTGTTGAAAAGCTCCAAAATAACTCGAAATTCTCAATCCAAAAACATCGAAAATCGTCACATCTGTGTGGCTCACTTTATGGACCTGAAAAAACTACTTAACACGGCTATGATGACATATGTTTCTGTACCACCACATTACCATTATCAGACAAATTTATGTTTAATTTAATTTATTTTAAATTTAATTAAATAAGAATTGAAAAAATTTAACTTTTTGTCTGATGTCGGGCTTGAACCAACATCTGAAGTCAAACTCTCTACATAGCACATTTATGAACGGACTGCGCTATGTGCCCTCAGAAAAATTGGTAGCTTAAGTGCCTACGGATATATGCATGAGCTATTGCATTATTCTCCGTTCTACCTTGTCATAGTTTCTGTTGATGGTCTGATGATGGTTACGTGGCGGGAACCGAAACATAAGTATGTCACCATGGCCATGTTTAGTAATTTTTTTCTCTTATCACAATTGTCATAATTTTCTGAGTTGAAAAATGCATGGAGTTTTCGATTCTTTCAAATAATGACTTAAAGTTCATAAAATTAGTATAAAGACAAAAAATTTTATAAAAGTCAAAGATCACTTAAGTTAATTTAAGAAAAACATTTTTCAATTACAAAATGCAACATTCTTACAGCAATCGTGGATGGTTGTCAGCTAACAAATTGTTGAAGAAATTTCACCAAAATTTCAAGAAAGAACATACAGCAACGCAACATTGTGCCCAACAATCAAGTGGTGTCCTAATTTATGTCGATTGCACAGCATTTATTGTCGTGTGTTGGTTGTCTTTCACAAAATCTTACCTAAACAAATGCATAACAATGTGCATTATAACCATGATGATACTTGGTACTTGAAATAATACTTACTTACAAACACGTGGATAGAACTCCATCCCTAAGAGATAATTTTGCAAACGTTTGTCAAGCTAAAACAACGCTTTTATCCCCCATAAGTCCAGTATAACCTACACAGAGCAAAAAATTACCCCTAAAAACAAGAAGATTGTCGTATTGAGCTATTTTACTATGAATTCACATTAAAAGTAGTAAACAATATGAATATTTCATAGAGAAATCCCTATGACTTTACTAAGAAAATCTTCTTAAAAATTCAAAAAGATTTTCACATTATTTTTGTATAGAATACAACATAAAATGATGTAAGTAATGTGAACAACTTATTAATTTCTAGTTTTAAGAAGGAAAGCGTATAAATTGTTTTCTGCACAAAAAAGTTTGTCACTTAAAATTAAAAAGATACTCTAATAAAATCTAAGAGACATTGTTTTTAAATTATGAGGTTTCTCATAAATTGAATTTTTCAGTTAAACAATTTGTGTGTCACTTTTCGTTTATATTGTGTTAAAAATATAAATAATTTTTTTTCGCAAAAGTGATTGTGATTGTTTGCGAAATGGATAATTTTAAAAATTTTCCAAGTAGAAACACCAACAATGAAAATGTTGGTGACATACTAACTGTGCCGTCTATAGAATGGAATGAAGATGAGCTTCTGGAAACTCAAGAAAATTTTTATTCCAGGGGCTTAAGTGACTCAGCTTGCTTAGTGTTAAAAGTTTACGGAGTGAACTCCATCGATGTCCTAGAAAAAATAGAAATGGAAGATGTGGAGAAATTTTTTGGTAATATATATGGCTCTGGGTTTTTTGTGAAGAAATAAAGTTCAAAGCCAGATATATGTTTAATGTTTCTTCTTCTTTTCAATGAAATTAACTGTAAAACCATTTTAGATTGAGTTTTCTTTACAATATATAAAGAGCCAAGACAACCACATAAAATAGAACAAAAATAAAAAGATATCTCTATGCTTTTCATCCAAGAAGAAAGTCACATCAAAACCATAGAGAAATCTTCTTAAAATATCTGCAAACCTTTGAAAGCCTATAAAAACCTTATAATATTAAGAAGAAATCTTATCCTTTTTCAAGAAGATTTCTCATAAATTTTAGTTGAATTTCACATAATTTTCAATAGAATGAAAACATCGTTTCAAGAAGAAATCGTATTGAAAATGATAAGTTTTCTTCTTACTATTACGAGTTTTTCATATAAATGTTTACAGAAATTTTAAAAAGATTTTCTCTATGGTTTTGATGTGACTTTCTTCTTGGATGAAAAACATAGAGATATCTTTTTATTTTTGTTCTATTTTATGTGGTTGTTTTGGCTCTGTGTAACTGATCATTTCATGTGTGTAACAAGTAGTTCAAGACGAACACTACCAAATACTTTGATTTACCATCAATCTGCCCAAGGGGTAAAAAGCGTTTCAAAAGGCTTTCTGAAGTGCCTTTTTAGCAATAAACATACTTTCTTTTTAACATTGCAAGTCCGAGGATGTAAGTGTTCTAAAGCTTACCACAGCCTAACGGAAAAGGCATTTTTGTACTGCGACACTGATATTCGAACCGAGAACCGTCCGTGTGGTAGATAAAAAATATATTGTTACATTACAATTACAAACCGGTTAGACTTCTAGACCACTGACCAATATGATGTAGTGGTATAAAATTTGTATATTAAGATATACGAGTACTTCCTGCAGCCAACCTTTTGTATTTAATTTCAATTCAGTTCAACAAAAATAAATAAATATAAAAATAAATGGGAAAAGAAAAAAAAATTGCCCGCGGTGAGAATCGAACCCGGGTCCATGGCAAACTTGTGTAACGTGTGTGCAAAAATTTGTATTTATATTTAAAAAATTTTTGTTGTTTTTTAATATATAAAACTTTTCCTCTACTTTTTAAAAATACTGCTCAAATATTAAAGCAAACATGTCTCTCCAAGCAATGCAAAAGGCATTATTGTGTAAGTGCTTCTAAATTTCAAGCGCTTTAGAAGTGCTCTCTCAAAAATTGCTTGATATTGTACCCCTTGGGTGGTGAAACATCTATATATTTATGTGTATATGTACATGCATAGCTGTACATATATCAAATTGGAATGAGATGAAATGTAATGAAGAAAGTAATTATTTGGCTACTTGCTGCAAAATTCCAATTCTCTTTTGGATGGTATCTACACATAACTGTTTATTTTGTTGGCACCGCATCTTACTTAGGGTGCATTATGTTTGCTTGTTATTTCAGGGATTGTGTAGACCAAATTAAGTGCAATTAATTGGAGAGCTTTATGGAATTTTGTGGAACTAATCAGGCGTATGCAGTAAATTTTTATTAACAAAAGTTTTCACCGAAATTGCGATAGAAATGGTATTTACTATCTTAAAGAACGCTGGCTGCCTTTCTGTCCATGCTTGGAAATATTTTTCACGGGAAAACTGAGAAGATAACACGTTATTTGAGGAATTAAACCCAAATTTTGCACAAATACT
Source organism: Calliopum simillimum (assembly GCA_951812925.1). Taxonomy (NCBI): domain Eukaryota; kingdom Metazoa; phylum Arthropoda; class Insecta; order Diptera; family Lauxaniidae; genus Calliopum; species Calliopum simillimum. Next base: position 51,572,333 of record OX638369.1, on the reverse strand, counting down.
TGGAAAAGTTAGTGCAACATCTGAGCTAAAACTCAGTATATTTTGTTACAAATTTTTCCTTCCGTAAAAGTAAAATTTTCAAAATACCGCACTTTAGGGTATTTAATTTTTAGCCAGACCGCAGGTACAACCCATACTATTTTTTTATTAAAAATTCCATTTGTGTAAAATTTTAAGTATTTAAAATAATAGCTTAGAAATTAAGGCGTCAACCCATTAGACACATGTATATTATACCGGGTTGAAATTTAGATTCATCCCAAAACCGACTCAAATGTTAGAGAGACTCTTAAAAACGATATCTACATCATTTTCTTTTTTTCATTCTGCGAAAAACCAATTGAACCCTTTTGGCTAAAAAAACATGTTATTTGGTCATCACTTTCTTTCATTAGAAAATGGATACGCAGGTGTACTTAAGAAATAAAGATAATGTTCTAACAAAAATTTTGGCGTGTAAATTTTTTTTTTTTTTTTTTTTTTTGGGTAGTACCTTTTCGGTTCCAAAAATAAATTTCTTTATGTTTTTCAATAACGAGTTCTGAAAAAACATTTTTTACTCAGAAGCAAGGCATCTAACGAAAAAAGTGTTCGGGGCAAAAAATGCTTAGAATTGTTCAACAAATACGTGTGAATTTTTTTAGAATTTTTTAAGGCATTTTATATCTTTTCAAAATTTGGTCAAAAAAATAAAAAATCAAAAAAAATTCACACCAATTCTTTGAAAGTTTTTAAACATTTTACGTGATATGAAATTTTTTTTGTAGATGCCTTGGTTTTAAGTAAACCTTGCATTTTGCTGACAAAAGTGAGATTAACTGTTGAAAACTCAATTTGATAAATTTTTTGAAAAATAAGAAAAAAAATTCCAAAAATTCTGAAAAAAAATCATACGTATTCTTTGAACAATTCCAAGCAGTTTTTGTCAAATACACTTTTTTCGTTAGATGCCTTGCTTTTGAGTAAAAAATCGTTTTTTTGACAGCGTAATTGGAAAACGTAAAAGAATCAATTTTGGAATGCGAATATTATCTATATCCCCAGAAAAAATTTATAATTTTCCAACGTCATAACTATTGCAAGAATATAGTCTTTATTTCTAAAGCACCCTTAGCTATCCATTTTGTAATCAAAAAAAGTTATGACCAAAAAACCTGTTTGTTTAGCCAAAATGGTAGTTTATTAGAATCAAAAAAGCTCCATTTGTTTTTATCTGAATAAAAAAAAACTGATGCAGATAACGTTCTTAAGAGTCCTTCTAACTTTTGAGTTGGTTTGGGGATGATTTTATTTTGCTTACTACAAAATCGACCCGGTCTAATGTATATGTATTTTACTTCTAAGAAAAAGTTTGCGCATAAAATTATAAAGTATCCTCCAGGTAGATCCGTACTCGTACATTGTAAATTGTTTCTTAATAAATGATGGCAGCTCTAAAAGCTTTTTGTTGTGTTTTTTTCTTAATACTATAAAAATACAAAAAAAAAAAGAAAATGTCAGGACAAAGGAACAAAAAGAATCATGAAGAACACATACATTAAACAACAACAAAAAATCAATATACTCGTATTAGTTTTTAAAAAATATGTACAAATTTATTTTTTATTTATATATATTTTTTTTTTTTTTTTCAATCCTCAAGAGATTGGCAGCACTGTTTTGCCTTAAATTCAATGTTGTTTGAAATTTATAAAAATTTAAATCAATAAAGAATTTAATAAATTTGACCAAATCTAAGTATTTAATGTTAACATTTAGGACAACATGTCGTCTGACTAACTTTTTTTCCAATCGATTTCGTCATTTACTATGCAAATTTTCATAACAATATAAATAATAATTGTGTTAATAAAAAAAGTAAATATTTTTCACTTAATTTAAGCGCCAATTGAAACGCAATTTGTTGCACACAAAATTTGCCACATTTATGCTGCATGCGCTGGTAAATGTTGCACGTAATTCAATGTAAAATCGCAACAGCAACAACATACGTTTTGCATGGCAATGCATTTCTATCCCTCGTACAACTCGGGTATGGAACGTCGCACGTTGTAATTGAATTGAATTAAATGCGTAGAATTTCAAAATGTGCAAATTTTTGTTGCAATTGAAATTTCGTTGGCAAAAATGAAAGCTGCTGAGAACGTTTAAGTGACGTGTTTGAGTCTGATAAAAGTGTATCCACCCTAATAAGCGATGTGTGACAGGATGTGCCGAAAATTTTTATAACATTATTGAAGTTTTCAGCGAAATATTAAAATTTAAAGTATATTAATCTGTAATTAAGTAATTAAGACTGTCCAAATTGGGTACGAAGTAAAAAAGCCCTTTTATCATCTCTGGTATAATTCGAGTGAAATATAAACAAAACAAAAAACTTGAAATCAGTGCTTTGCATTTTGTCTCTCTCTTTGTGCTTTATTAGGGTGTCTCTTATTTGGGAAAAGTCAAAATTTTATGTCGCGCTCCCCCAGAATCGAAAGACTTTGAGAAAAAAATGAGATCCCCAAAGGACAGGTTTTTTTAAACGAATTAACCTGTGCCACGAAGACATTCAAATTTAAATGAAAATTAGCATAGATTTTATATACTTCTTGTTTTAACTTGCTGGGAATCGCGTTGCCTGAAATATTTTTCGCCATCAAATGTGTATCTTATTGGTTTTCGGGTCGCTGAACACGATACAAGTGTCAAAATTAAATTTTGACAGCTGTCAACGGCTACACGTGTCGACACAAGCTACCGGTTTAACCTCCATTTCTCGGTGTTTTGATTTGAAATCAGCTGTCAAAATTTAATTTTGACACTTCTATCGTGTTCAGCGACCCGAAAACCAATAAGATACATATTTGATGGCGAAATATTTCAGGCAACGCGATTCCCAGCAAGTTAAAACAAGAAGTATATAAAATCTATGCTAATTTTCATTTAAATTTGAATGTCTTCGTGGCACTGGTTAATTCGCTTAAAAAAACCTGTCCTTTGGGGGATCTCATTTTTTTCTCAAAGTATTTCGATTCTGGGGGAGCGCTACATAAAATTTTGACTTTTCCCAAATAAGAGACACCCTAGTGCTTTATCATTTTTTAAGCTCTGTGTGACCGTGAATTTTGTTGTTGTTAATATTGAAAAATTTTTATTAAATTTTACCTGGCTTAAAGTCAAAATGTTAACATAATTTTAACTTTGTGCAAAACTACACACAAATACCTTTCTATTGTTGTATAATTTAAAGTCGTACTTCATTTCTAACATTGTAAAAAGCGATGGACAAGTTTTTGTCTTGCGTATTAATATATAGATTTGTCAAAAGTCTACAAAAACAACAGTTTATGATTTTTTCAGCACGTTATAACACCGTTCGACAAAATTCAACTTTTGATTGCACAACTGAAAAAAAAACCAATATAGGGGAGACTGGGGCACATTTGACGCTAAATTTTCAAAGGCCTGTATCTTTGAAAATTATTGCACGATCTTAATACTCTTTACTGTTTCTGAAACATTGATTATTTAAGATTAAAACCAAGAAAAAAAAATTTTTAAAAAATTGCATTAAGAGTCCTTTTTTAAATTTTTTCAAAAAAAGTCATTTTGTCAAATGTGCCCCGTACTAGGGGCATTGCAAGGGGCACATTTGGCACTCACAAAAATAACACAAAAACACTAAACAAAACATTAATACATATATTTTTTTTATATAAATGCAAATAATAAGTATGTATGTATTAACGAAGACTTATTTTATATATAAGTCGATGTCAAATACGTATTTAGTGCGTGAACGTGAAGTTGAGGCTGGATTTGTTGGAGTTGGTAGTTTAAACTAAATTGCACTCCTCAATGTCAGGCAAACATCAAACATAAAACAAGTTTTCAATATAAAGTACAATTTCCAACAATACCCTTAATGAAACATCAATATAAAATGTTAAATTAGATAAACCCAGCTTGCTGGAAATTTCTTTGGTCCGGATTTTGGGTAACACCATTGTCAAGATATATGCAGCACTGTCAAATGATGGGACGTAGTTCAAATCGATTTGATTATTAGTAAAAACTTCGCATACATGATGAACTTTGATGTCAATATGTTTACATCGGCATTGCATCCATCCAGATTTTCAAATTAAAATAAGTGGAAAAGGTCCTGGAAAGCATCTATTCAAAAATCTTGTATTGTAGACAAAACAAAAGTAACAAATTATATCAAATCAATTTAAATGGATTCTGTGGCGGAAGTCGGGGTTCCTCGTTGGTTTCCGATACTAGAAACTGCGTATTTAACTTTTTTCATCGCCTTTGCGTCTGTTCGTCTTCATTTTGTAGTGGTATAACATACCTTTAAAAAGAGAAAACTAGAAAATCTTATAAAATACACAAACACATATGTCTGGAGAACGTCAAATGTGCCCCTTCGGCAAAAGTCAAATGTGCCCCAAAATCTCTTGAAGTGTTAAAAATATTTTAAAATTCAAACTATTTGACCTTGATAAAAAACACTTTTATTTTATTAATTATAAAGGTTAGTGCTTACTTTTAAAAAAACATACAACTTTATTTGCAAAACCCTTACGAACAAGATGCCGAAAATTACAAAAAAAAAACACAAAAAGTTAAAAAAGCGTATAAGAGCGGGAGGAGTTGAAAGAGAACAGCCAAAGTTCAAAGGCGTGTTCATACCGAAAATGGCAAAGTCAAATGTGCCCCAGTGTCAAATGTACCCCAGCTTACCCTATTCTGTTAATATGGCTAAAAATAACACTGTGCTACACGATAAAAAGTTCTTGGTTTTCACATACCACATCGTGTAAGACGCTCGAAGGAATCATTTTCGGCGTACTCGGATTTTCTGCATCACCCAATGAATTATTTATTTTTTTTTTTATTTTTGGGCCTGCCGAAAGGTCGTTTTATACGTAGAGGCGAAAAAAAAAGCATTTTCATGTATTTGATTTTGATGGCAAATTAAGTATTGTGGCTCTACAAAAATGGCCCCTAAAACAGGGGAATAATGGATCAATATGTACCACAGAAACGTTTGCTATAAAATATCACTAATAGTTTCCGAACACTAAAAAGTCGAAACTTCATCGCAAAAGCCATAAAGTTGTCAATATCAATAAAAATCTCACACTTTTCGTATTATTCTTAAGTTTTAAGTATTTCTTGTCTTCGGTGACCCCTAATGAAATTTTTTGTGTTATTTTAACCCATTATTACCCGTTATTTTTTTTTTTTTTTGGGAAAAGGAGTCAACCTCACCAACAAAAACATGATATGTTTACTATGTGTTTTTTTACCTTGAGTCAACAAGTTTTAAAAAAATGGTTTATGTTGACTATATGAAAATTATACTAATTTTATGAACTTTAGTCAATGTTTTGCAAGAATCGAAAATTCCATGCATTTTCCAACTTAGAATATTATGACAATTAGGAGAAGAGAAAAAACTACTGAACACGGCTATGGTGACATATGTTTCGGTTACCGCCACGTAACCATCATCAGACCAATTTATGTTTTTATTTAATTTATTTTAAATTAAATGAAATAACAATTGAAAAATTTTTGAACTTTTTGTCTGAGGCCGGGATCGATCTATGAACCTTTCGAAATCAATCTCTCTACATAGCGCATTTATCAACGGACTGCGCTGTGTGCCCTCGGAAAAATTGGTAGCTTAAGTGCCTATATGCATGTAGCGTGGTTTCATTCTCTATACTCCTTTGTCATCATTCATGTTGTGTTTGTTTGGTAAGGCTCAGCCATTGGCTGAGAATCAATACCGTTATATTATATGACTGACAAGTGTTGCCAGTTGCACATATTTGGCGTGTTCTCCATTATTACTTAAAATGGTTTATGTTGACTATATGAAAATTATAGTTGGAAAATGCATGGAATTTTCGATTCTTGCAAAACATTGACTAAAGTTCAACAAGTTTTATTCAAAACGTACAGTCACAGGCAAAACTATTCTGACAAAAAAATGCAGCATGTTTTAGATTCTTATACGATATATATCAAGAAAAGCAGTATAATATATAAGTTCCATAAATGGTATAATTCTTAAGTAACATTTCTAAATATTCACCCGCTCATAAAAAGAGTAATGAGCCAAATGTAAAAATGTACGGTGGCAAATACTTAATTAGTATTTTGACATCACCTTATGCATAATCACTATTTTACAGCAAAAATTGCGAATCAAATGATTGAAATTTATTTCGATTGCTTGGAGTGTGCTAAGCAAAAAAAAAAGTAAAAAAAAATTTTCACTCGTGCATTGTTGCCGTTTTCAAAAAAAAACTACGTTTCTACGCATGACTTCACTTTAACTGATCTGTAGAAAGAACGGCTAGTTTCAACCAAAAATATTTACACTTAAAGCTAATTAAATTATATTTTTAGCGATGTATTACTTGTTGAGATCGATTAAAATATTGTTGAGTTATAGTGGTTGAAAATTAAAATTTTGATGATGTGGCCTAATTCCCGTTAAGTTTTTCAGACCTAACATTTCGAAAAAGTTAAGACTTATAATTGCATTGAAAGCCTATTTTATTGCAAAAATTTTGGAGGCCTCGAAAACCAAGATCGGACAAAAATTGCCAGACTTTTCGGCTTTTAAGTGAACAAACCTTAAGGTTTATAACCTTAAGTGAATGCATTAAGGTTATGCATTGATATCATAAATTAATTTTTGAAACTAGTTTTATATGAATGTGGTACAAATACATATGAAAAACAAGTGTTTATATTGAGATGGAGTCGAGATTTACGATTGCGTAGCTCTGCTCCTGCGCGTTGTTTGAATGTTCCAGAGTTCTTCGAAAATGCTCCCGAGATTATGTTTGGGTGGAAAGTATTTTTCCTGACCCCAAATCAAAAAATTAGTAGAGTAGAACGGGGCAATGTCGTGCACTCAACTTTGACATGCTCGTAAAGCCGTACATCTCAAGCGAATGCGACGAGTAAGCATCCGATCGAAAGATAATTTCGTTGGTTACATCCATGTGTAACAACATTTGTGTAGCGAGAAATTGTGTTTGTGTAAGTGAAGAAAAAAAAAATGTGCACGACATTACCCCCCTCAAAATTTGTGGGGTTATGTCGTGCATTGTTTTCCGAGTATAGTAAAGGTACCAAAATGTGCGAGAAATAATAGGTAGTGGTTCTATTAGAGAAGATTTAGCATTATCATGTATTTATTCATTATTATACAAGTGTGAAGTACATAATATGTTGTGTAGAGTAGAATGGGGCAATGTCGTGCACTCAACTTTGACATGCTCGTAAAGCCGTACATCTCAAGCGAATGCAACGAGTAAGCATCCGATCGAAAGATAATTTCATTGGTTACATCCATGTGTAACAACATTTGTGTAGCGAGAAACTGTGTTTGTATAAGTGAATGTGCACGACATTACCCCAATGGTCGTTTTAATGGTCAACTTCGATAACTCGGTGAAGCCCAAAATTTTTTTGGAAATCAAATACTTCTTTTCTTTGGCAGGATATTTCGTTTCAGAAAACACTTACCTGGTATATTTTCCCGCAAGGAAAATTATTTTTCTGAGACGATGAAAAAACACTTTTATCGTCCCGAAAGCGTACTTTTTGAAAAAAAGGTTACTGTGTAGAGACGAACTGGTGAAAATTGCTAGTATTATATGCATAAGCTCAGTAGGTCAGCAGGTCCTTACCTTACGAACAGTTGGTAAATCATTCAACTCCTTGGGCTAAAACAGCCAGTGCACGACATTACCCCCTGCACGACATTACCCCGTTCTACTCTAAGACATATTTACTACAAAATTTTATGAAATTTATTAGGAAAATAAAAAAAAAGTTATAAAATGATATGTTATTAGGACCTTGTGGGGAGTTCAATTTAATTTTAAATATTATTTGGCAACACTGTTATCACCACATTCCACAGTCGACAAAACCTCTCAATAGCTTAGCGAAGAGAAAGCCGAGTTCACTTGGACATCGGCGAGGCTAATCGTTGGTCCGCGAACTTTTAACTTACGATTACTTAACTAACTTAATTAGTCCTTTAAAATAAATATAAATTTAATATCCTTTAAATTTAAGAAATTGGATTAAATAAATAATGAATTTAAATTGGAATATTTAAATAAGAGTGTTTGGTTTCTATGCATAAAGTAGGAACCCAACAACCTTTTTCATTCTAAAAAGTACCAAAAATCAAAAAAAAAAAGGAACAAAAAAATTTTTAAATATCAGCTACAGAGGCCCAGAACTTTCAAAAATTCTTTTTAGCCCTATAAGCAAATTCTACCATTAGAAAGCTTATACCATTGGCTTAAAGTTTTCCATAGAAAAGTTTTCTCTAAAGTGTTACTTAGTTTGAAGCAAAAATACATTTTTTTAAAACGAGTTGGAAAATAAGGTAACTCCTCAGGAAGGGCCGGACTGACAATACGGGAGTTCGGGAGATTCCCAATGAGTCGATGAACATTTTGGCCCGGTAGACTGTAAAAAATTGTTTTTTTGGTTTAAAAAATGATTTAAAATTTAAATTAAATAGAATTGTATAGCAAGATGTTTTAAATATTTTAAATTTAATTCAGTTGAATTTAAAAAAATATCACTAAACCTTATAAAATTATTTGATTTTCACTAAAAACAAATATCGAACATCAAAGCAATCTGCAAACACTGAGAAAAATGCTTCCTTGTTTTGCTATGTTCACGGTTACAAGTGTAAGTATGTTGCGCGGTGTTGAATACATTACATTTCAAATAATTATATTATGTAGCATTTTGGAAAACATATCCTTTAAACTACATAATTTGGGTTGCTGAGTCCGAAAATCGCATTTACTTTTTTTCCTAGGGGCCGTTCTTGGGATTATCGAAAATTTCGGTTTTTTAGGTTATACCTCATTTTGAAGAATATATTTGGAGAAACTTAATTTCGATCGAATTTATTTTTACACTTTTAAAGAAAAATTTATAATGCTTCAAGCAAATGCACTAAGAATTGCGATTTGAATAAATTAGGCTAAGTTATAGAAGCGGAAATTTAATTTTTATAGTAGATTTTACAAATATTCAAAAATACTGTTTTTGGCAATTAATTTGTATAAAGATACTTTTTTTATTGCAAGTTATTAGTGTACTTAATTGTAAGCATATCAAGCCCATTTTTATTAAAATCGGTCCATATTTTCAAAAGTTATTAAGATTTCAGTAAAGCAAAACCATTTAGATATTTTATCAAAAATAATTAGACAGGTACAATAAAGTGGTTCGATTTGTATGATGCAAAAAAAGTATATTAGGAATAAAATGTTTAGAATTTTCCATAGTATACGTGTGAATTTTTTCAGAATTTCTTAAGCTATTTTAATTTCTTTTTCCTTGACCAATTTCGAAAAAAATTTATACGTATACTTCCAACGATTCTAAACATTTCATGCCCTAAATACTTTTTTCGTAGCGCATCTTTTTCCGACCGCGTAATTGAAATACGTAAAACAATCGACTTTTGGAACCGAATATTATCTATGCTACACAAAAAATGTACAATTTTTTAGCGCCGAAATTTTTTCAAGGAGAATTTGAACGAAGAAAACATTATGTAGATATTGTTTTTAAGAGTCATTCTTTCTTCTGAGTCGTTATGGGAATGAATCTAAACTTCGACCCTATCCAATGTACATTAAAAAGTAAATCAAAAAAGTAAAAATACAAATGACAACTCCCTTGCCGTCATGGGCAGCCAGTACGTCCCTGTCCTCAGGGGTACATTTTAGACGCCCCCTTCCCCCTCACTTACTATTTTTTGTTAGTTTAACCTTTACAACATTTTCATACAAAATGTATGAAACAAAATACGCCAAGTGTACCAGCTCAAAATTTTTGCGTCTCCGATTTCGCTCAAACTTGGCAATATGGTAGATCCGGTGTAAAAGAACAACAATCCGGGAGGATTTGGTCGTAGTACCATTTGTTGTTAAAATACAGAGTGTTGAAGTTGGCGTTTTTAGTCATTTTCATGAAAAGGGTGTTTTTTCAAAAATTTATAGCTTACATTAAAGTTTGTAAATTGATAAGTGTAAGTTACTGGTCCCATTTATTTTGAAGTGTTCTTTTTATAAAAAAAATTTCTTGGTGAAAAAAATTTTTTACACTTAAAAATACTTTTGAATTTTTTTTTAAAAAAACCACACTTCGATTTTTTTTAAAAGTACTTTAAATTTAATTATAAATTTTAAACCTTAAAATGATGTATGACTCAAAATGGGATTCGGACGCTACATACGAGTTTTTGGCTTTTGAACGCCCGCGGCAGGCAAAAATCTTTTTTTACTCAAGAGGAAAGCATTTTACGAAAAAAGTGTACAAGGCAAAAAATGCTAAGAATCGTCGAAGCAATATGTGTAATTTTTCTGTAATTTTTTAAACTTTTTTTTTTTGAATAATTCTTGAAAAATTTTTTTTTTTTTTAATTTTTTCAAAAATTACTCTAGGAAAAAAAAATTTTGTTTTTAACTTTCCAAAAAATTACCAAAAAATTCCACACTTACTTCCTTGATGATTCTAAGAATTTAAGGTCTAGTACACATTTTTCGTAAGAAATATTTTTTTAAAAAAAGAAAAATTCAAACTTCAGTAACTTACACTTATCAATTTACAAACTTAACTTAGATTTATCAATTTTCAAACTTTAGTGTAAGCTATAAATTTTCGAAAAAAAACCCTTTTCATGTAAACGACTAAAACGCTAACTTCAACACCCTGTATTTTAACAACAAATGGTACAACGACCAAATCCCGGATTGTTGTTTTTGCACACCAGATCTGCCATATTGCCAAGTTGGAGCGAAATCGGAGACAAAAAAATTTTGAGCTGGTACACTTGGCGTGTTTTGCTTCATATAACTCTAAATTAACCCGAAATATTGTTCAAATTAAAAACAATTTTGCATGGTAAATTAACAGCCTGAAAGACAACTTTTAATTTGGAAAAACATTTTTGTTTTTTCGACCCACCTTAGAACTGCACTCATTGTGTCATTTGCTGCTTTGCAATTATTCCCATTACACATCGCCGTAAGCGCCAATGCAAAAAGGCCTTTTGCATTGAAATTGACCATTTTGAGGGCAAAAATTTACAAATTGAAATCAAAACTTAAATTTAATTAAAATTAAAAATTTAAACTCAATTGAAGCTGTGTAGGTAGACTAAATATGAAATTAAAATTTGAATATCAAAAAGATTTTTCCCTGCACCATACAAATGAAAAGCCTAATTGAAAAATAATTAATTCCCGCAGATCACGCACTCATTTAAGCCATAAATGGTGGCTCACAAATGGCACTCACGCTCTAAATGAAAATTTCTAAAATTTCTAAAAAGCTTAAAGTATTACGCATTAAAATGAAAATGAAAATTTTGGAAAATTGGAAAATGTTTCTTATCAGCACTCGAGCAATGAATGAATTATACCAAATTACCGAAGCGTATTAAACACAACAACAACAAAATCACAAATTCCATGAAGGCACAGCAGCAGTCTATCTATAGGTGGCTGACAGACAGGCAGCATTTCAATAGCAATTCAGCTTTCAGTCAACACAAATGATGAAATTAATCCGCTTTTAATTATCAGCAGCATATTAAGGTGGAAAATTATTAATATCAACTTACAAGCAGCGATATATATAAATAGATCGGGCGTGGGTAGGGGCAGGTTGCTTAAACTCAAGCATCAATATCTGCTGGCATTGAAAACTTATTACAATAAAGAAAAGTTGCTGCCTGGTAGAATAAATGCTGCCTTATCAGCGTCAGCAACAAAATGGCAGCAACAAACAACAAAACGAGAAAACTCAAACCAGCAACAGCAACAACAACGTGAAAGTACTCATAAACCGTTGAACACCTTTTCAACATTTTTTTATGGCATCAACTTCATTTACAAGTTTTCCACTTGAAAACAACAACAACAGGAGTAGCAACAGCAATAAGGCTTGCCAGCGCAGCAGCAGCAGCAGCAGCAGAAAAAGAACAATAGCATTGCCGCCGCAGCGCCTTGCAATTGCCGTCAGTCAGCCAGTCAGGCAGTTTATTTATATGGAGTAGATAGGGGAGGGGGGGGCTAGTGTGGACTGGGGGCTAGTGTGGACAAATTCAAATTCTCGCGCCGTTATGAATTTTTTGTTTCTGTTTTATATTTTTCAAGTTGGTATTTGCACTCTGCATCACCAGAAAAAAATTCATTTGTTGACAGTTCAGCTTTCCATGATAACGTGACCGAACGTGTTTTAAGCAGCAAAAAGTCATTTTTTTGTTGCTTCGTAATTTCAGTGATACTTTTAAACTAATTATTCTTTTGCTGTAGTGTTAATAGATAATACAACTTAAAATAGTGTTTATTTAAACCATTGAAATTATTTTTGAAAAACTTTACCGTAAGGTTAAAAAAAAAATATTTTTGTTTAACAAGACATGAAGGGGCTAGTGTGGACAACTGAAATGGGGCTATTGTGGACATGTCCGCAGCAGCTGAAATGACTCCAGAAATCGTCAGACCATTTCTAAAAGCCGTTCCAAGAAAGTACGTTACTAAAAAGAAAGGACGACAGATTCACGTATCCCGATTTACCGGATACCAGCGAAATTTACCGAAATGAAATAGTGACAAAGCTGCCACAACCACAACAACTTTCGGAAACATCGCGATCAGCAAGTTATATGAAATTTGAAACATCATGGACAAAAAGTATTTTATATTGGCCAAATTGTCACGATCCACGGTTCTCAAGATTTCGACATTACGTTTCTAAAAAGAAAGAACGATAGATTCACGTATCCCGATATACCGGATACCAGCCAAATTCACCGAAATGAAATAGTGGCAAAGCTGCCACAAGCACAACGGGAACGTTTCGATCAGCAAGTTATATGAAGTTTGATATAAATTTCTCCAAATACAACATGGGATAGCAGTTAATTTTTTATTTGCGTTATTATTTGTATTACATCGTTATTTTCTTGAATAAACATGTATCTGAACTCTTTCTTAACGTTTTTGTATGAATTATTAAGTTTCTTATGGTGTCCACATTAGCCCCCAGTTAAATCAATGGTTGTCCACACTAGCCCCGTATAAGGGGCTAGTGCGGACAAATGTAAGCTCTTTTTAAAATAACTTAATAGTGCATTCATGAAAATAAAAATGCATAACTATTGATGCAATTATGAAGGCAAGAGGTATAAGTAATAGCTAAAAATTACTTTATTACAAAAATGATATATTTACATACATAATTCTGTAATTATATAAAAATTGTCCACACTAGCCCCCCCCTCCCCTACCACCTATTCCCTAGCTATTGACTGCACTGAGCCATGATGCTACTATGGTGCCACTTCTGCCTGAGTGAATCCATTGTCCCATATATATTTTGCTTTTTTCTCTTTGCTGGCTATCAGGAGGCTGTGCGCAGAGGCTCGCTTCTCGGTTGATGTTTTAATAATTTTATTTTCACGCTTCGGTTGTTGGCCCGCCTTACCGGTAGCGGAATCGGCGGCCGCGGTTGCATATCTGATGTTTAGAATTGTTGAATGAAGGCCACATTGCCCTAAGGATCCTGCAAGTTTCTAAAGATTTCCACCTGGCATTCGCCTCGGTGAGTAAATGCGAGAAAATTATTTTCTTCACTAGACCTAGCACAGCGTATACGCACTCTGAATGGATCAACCTTCTCCGTCAGCTAACTCTACCGTTATCAGTCACAGTGGTGTAAAAAAGCTGATAGACGACTTCATAAAAATGGAGTTAAGCGCGCTTCGTCTAGGATACTGCTGAAAGAGGCGTAAAGATGGCTACAGATTACAATGAAGGTCTCTGCTGGAACCAAGGGGATTTTCAAGACTTGCTATTAGTCATCGCTTGTTATAAGAAACTATTCCCAACCAGAAACCCAAACAGACTAATCTAGCTCTTAATTCCTGTGTAATTCAATTGATTTTTATAGGGGTAGCCCCAAAAGGGTTGCAGATAGGAGGAAGATGTGTAACGGGAAATTTCGGGGATAAAAAAATAAAATGGCTTTCTAATACATTTGACGCAAATAGGGGTAATCCCGGGACAGTTATAGCTAATTTTCAAAAATATGGAGGTCGCCGACCTCCAAAAGCGTGACAGATAGGAGGTAAATGGGTTTGAGGAAAAAGGTTGGAAAAAGTATCGCTATCTTTTTTTCATACAACACTAAAGCCAGGCTACTGTCACCATAATGTTTTGCTGTTGAACCGCTCCTGTGCTTTAGCATTTCTTTTCTTCTGCCTGTTATTATTACAGCACGGTACTTGGTTCAATGTCTAGTTCAGTGTTACATGCTGATAGTCTTGTTCGATAGCAACAAGGCTATCTACTATCTGGATATGGAATGCGAATACGAGTACGAGATGGATGAATGATACGAGGAGCACTTTTTTGTTGCTATCTGAATCGCCTTGGCGCAAGCTTCTGCCATTTGGCACAAAAGCGGAAAGACCTTAACAGTGTCGCTGGTGCTACCGCCATATTGGCAGACAGTGTAAGTAGTTTGAACTTACATGCCGCTAGGATGTTATGCATGGTGGCTTGTCTCGCTCGCCAGCAACAGCAGGGGGCCAATTCTAAATGCTATATAGAGTCCTTACTTGTTTCATCTTTCCGCTATTGCTATTGTTGCTGCCAATGCTACTGCTTGTGTTAAATAGGAAATCTAAAATTTTATGGTGTGTAAAATGAGATGAGGTAAATTGAAGATGAGCTTTGTGCCCCGGTGCTTAGTGCTTTTCATCGTCCACTTGGTCAGGTGATATGTTGTGGAAGTAAATTTAATGAAATTGAATGAAAAGAAAGAAAAAAATAAAAACAAATTTTTTAGCCATGCTCTCAGTAGATATTAAGCTCTTAAAGTAGATACTTTTTTGTTTTCTTTTTTAAGAAAATTTTATGGTTATTAACACTCTTTCTATTTTAATCTTTCGCAATGAGATCAATGAAAGAACCAATATATTACTGTTAATCCTAGTACATAGTAAATGTTCACTGTGTGAAACGTCCGATATGAAAATATAAAACAGAACTCTAAAATGAGTAAGCATTAGAAGAACAAGTATATTTCTGAATTGAATTGAGTTAAAATAAAAAAAATTAAATATAAAAGCGTTTAATTTTGACAACTTACTTTTAATTAAAACGTCCGAAAAATTTGCTTCAGAAGACGCTTATTTAAAGATAAATTATGACATATGAGATTATTAACGCAAAATCCTAACGTACGAATTCAAAATACTATTTGATCATATCACACCATTGCTATCATTGCGCTGATACCTGATAAAATCGCTCATACAGCTCAAAGATGATTCAAAAAATATATTGATGTTGAGATATGTTCCGATTTTTTAAATCTCAAATTGAAAAATAAATCTGCTGTAATGAGTGGGAATGGATGAAACGTCCGACATGAAATGTCCGAGTACATAAAATTGTGCATTAATTTAAAAAATATTTTTTTTTTTATTAAGAAATCCTCAGCTGTGTTATATCTCAAATGAATAAATTGAAAAATAAACATGCTTTTGTTGCGTAGAAAAGGATGAAAAGCTCGAACTGAAATGGGCGAGTATATAAAGCAGTGCATTGCGACCTTAATATTTTGAGGCTTAAGTTCAGGAACGACCTTTGCCAAAACTTATTCAACACATCACAAATTTTTTTGGGGGTTTCTTTGCACAACTGATAAATTCGCAGAAATATGCTTATTTTGAATTTAGTCTGAAACGTCCGAATACATTTTTATTAATTATTTTTTTTTACAAATTTTCAATTGAACATTATATTTCATATACACGGCGTGCTTGAACCAAGTTTAAATAAAAGTTCCTTGCATATGAGTTTTTTGACTGAATTATGTTACGTAATAACTTCACGAATCAAATGATCCCAAAATTAAAAAAATCGAATGGGCCCTTTTTGAAATAAGGAGCCTTAAGCAATAACTATAAAAAGTTAGTAAAACACAAAATTAAAAATATTTGTAACATTTTGCAAACCATTTTTTTTAAACTAATTTGAGGTCGCTGAACACGAAAAACGCATTAATTTTTTTTTTCCCTTGGGGTCGTTCCCAAGTTATTCGATAATTTATAATTTCGAGGTTATAGCTTCATATACATCAATATATTTCTATGACGCCAAGTCCGATCAATTTTATTTTCCCACGCTTACAAAGAGTGATTACCGGCGCTTCTAACAAGTATACCAATAATTATGCTCCAAACAAAATTGACTGAGTTAAAGCAGGAAAAAGCTTGATATTTCAACAATTTTTTAAATTTTTCACATCAACTTCAAATAAAACACTTTGTTTTTGGCACATATTTTTTTTTAAATAATTATTTTTAGAAATGTGATTTAATGGCGCATATAATTGCAAACATTTTAAGCCTATGTTGAGCAAAATCGAATGAAATTTCCAAAAGATATAAAGGCTTTAGTGCAATAAGGAAGATGTGAGAATTTTCGAAATGTTCGGCCTGAGTCAACAGATCCAATTTTTCAGCCTCCAAATAGGACACCCTACACTTATTGAACACTTTAAAGATGATTTAAGTAACTTCTAATCAATCTCTGTAGAAGAAAATTGCGGATTGTATCAAAAATATTAATTTTTGAAAGAAATCGAAATTTCTCTATTGCACTAAAACCTTAATGTCTTTTGGAAATTTCATTCGATTTTGCTCAACATAGGCTTAAAATGTTTGCAATTACATGCGCCATTAAATAACATTTCTAAAAATAATTATTTAAAAAAAATATCTGCCAAAAACAAAGTGTTTCATTTGAAGTTGATGTGAAAAATTTAAAAAACTTTTGAAATATCAAGCTTTTTCCAGCTTTAACTTAGTCAATTTTGTTTGGAGCATAATTATTGGTGTACTTGTTAGAAGCGCCGTTAATCACTCTTTGTAAGCGTGGAAAAATAAAATTGATCGGACTTGGCGTCATAGAAATATATTGATGTATATGAAGCTATAACCTCGAAATTATAAATTATCGAATAACTTGAGAACGACCCCAAGGAAAAAAAAATAAATGCGTTTTTCGTGTTCAGCGACCTCAAATTAGTTTAGAAAAAATGATTTGCAAAATGTTACAAATATTTTTAATTTTGTGTTGTATTAACTTTTTATAGTTATTGCTTAAGGCTCCTTATTTCAAAAAGGGCCCATTCGTTTTTTTTTAATTTTGGGATCATTTGATTCGTGAAGTTATTACGTAACATAATTCAGTCAAAAAACTCATATGCAAGAAACTTTTATTTAAACTTGGTTCAAGCATGCCGTGTATAGTGTTATCCAAGGAGATATGGTACCTTTTAGGTCGAACTGCTATAAAACCAGAATTAAAATAGATTTTTGAAGAAACTAATCACAAAAAAATGTTCTTCCACTAAAAGAAAAATTATAGAAATTCTGTGTTATTTTCGTTTTAAAAAAACGCCATAAAGTGCCACATCACCCGAGACTGAGGGTAATATGGCACCATATCATAGGTGATTGGGCACTCTTAGCAGTTTTAAAGTTTTTGTTGGCAGAAGTGTTGCATGTTTTCTTATAAGATGCGACCACATACGATACTTTACGCATTGAATGCAATCACCTGAGCTTCATGGCTTGTGCATGGTCTTCTCCACAATCAAAGCACCCGTGAGCTTCATCTGAGGCTAATATATTTTCTTCACATTCATCGAAAGAAGTATTACTAGTAACCACCTAACTTTTATAAGTCTCCATCCTTGGAACCACCATACGTTGCATTGCTTTTCAAAGTCAATGGTACAGGCGAGATTTCAGATACTTAAGACGTATTTAGGGTTTCTACAAGATTTTTTTTTTTTTTTGATTATTAGATGAAATCTTATTTACGCAGGTACAAATGAAAAAAGAAACAAATGCAGGTTCTATCTGACTAAAATTCTGCGATTCTGGAAAGAATGTGCATTCAAACACTTCATATTAGTACTCCCAAATATCTTGTCACATGCAAAGGGAGAAATGGCACCCGAACTATATCACCACTATTGATTGGGTGCCACTTCACCTTTTGGTATGTATACCGAATAAAAGTGCAAACAAGCATCTTCACCAAAAATCAGTAGTTTAAGCTCGAATTTTTTTTCTTAAGTCCTGTGCAAAAGTAATTATAGCAACTATCATCAAACGGAGAACTCAAACTGTGTCCATATTTAAATAATATAACAGCTGCAAGTATTGAAATTGACTGGGGTGCCATATAATTGAGGGTGTCACATAATTAGGTACCATATAATTGGTGTGTCATATTATCTGCGGGTGCCATTTTGGCTGCGATTCGTCTTTTTTAAATAAAATGTGAGCCATTTTACTGGTAATGAGAAAATTTTAGTTGTGTTTATATTGAAATTTATTTGACATTTAGTTGAAAAAATTATATTAGTCAAATGACCACCTCCTAAGTTGATGCATATATGTACTCGTTTTATATAATTTTGAATTGTTGCTCGAAACAACATATGGCGCCAAGTTTGTAAGCTTATTTTTGACAAATTCTCTACACGTTTACAACATAAATGCTAAAACGTTAATGACATTTGAATGCATTTGCGATTATTATATCATATACAGATTATGACATTACTTTAGTCCCACCTGTTATATCACTAGATCGCATGCAACATTTTTTAAATAACCATCCAAATGAAACGCTTGGTAGGGCGACTGAATGACTGCGCAAAAAGTATCACTGCATACACTCTGTTATGAAACTTAAAATATTAGTAAAATTAATACAGACAAATGAAAACCATAATAAATCTTCCCCGAAAAAAGGGAACGCGCTTAAATTGTTGATTTTAATACAGCGCAGCAAAATTTAATGCCACGCATACATCAACCCATGAAAAAGCACCAACACATACGTACACATGACTCGTACACATGACTGCAACAGCAGACGCTGACAGCTAACGACAACAATTGCATCATCATCAAATTGACAAATGAGTCCCATTTCGTCCCATAAGTCTTCAAAAATGCTAAAAATCGCGTTAAAAAAGTGAATTCCAAACGAAACTGGGGAAAAAATGCGCGCACACAAAAAGAGTAAATCGACTGCTGGGGGGAAAAGCGACAAAGGAAAAAAAAAAGGTAAAAGCGCCATTTGTGCGCACACATACAACAGCTGGCACATACACAACAGCAAAAAGGACGTGCACACACAAACGAGCTGCATTTTATTAAAGCGGAAGAACCGTCAGAGAAAATTCGCTACAAAAGAAGAGAAAAGAAAAAATCATTCGCTGACGACAACTACCGCTGCAGCTGATAAGCAAATTCAACAAAGTGAATGCAAGTGAATTCACTTTGCCGGTTGTCACACCGGTGCTTTTTCTTTCATTTAAATTTAAGCGGGAAGGGGAATGAAGGGGCGTCACTATACAGCAGCTTAAAATTGCAGTCAGTTTTGTTAACAGCGCAAAAGCAACGCAAAATTCAAGTCATCATAAAGAATTCGTCGCGCAATCGTTGTAATTTTTCGTTGCATACAAAAAGGAGTTTGGCACAAAAAGCAAAAAAAAAAAACCAACGAAGCAGCCGATAGTTGCGACAACTGTGGGAGAGTTGGTCAGGGGGAAGGGGTGGGAAAGGGCGTTGTTAACTTATAAAGTAAAATTCAAATTCATTTCAACTTCAGTTCAGTTCATTTGAATGGGAGAAAAATTGCTTGCAATAAAATATTGCCAACATTTGCAGGAGATGGAGTGTAAGTAAAATAGCCAATGTTGCCAGACTAAGTAAAAAATGTTTGGTCCAACTCAACAGCGACTGAATTATGCTGAAGCATAGAAAACTCTATTCGATTTACCTCAGTGCCAGCAATGCATAATTTATCAAAACCTCAGACCCCATCCTGGCAGTTCAATACTATGAGAATTCCATATGCTCAATTTTCAACCGATTTCTTTTTCGAAGAGCATTTTCGAAAGCTCTTGACTTTTTCTTTAATTTCTGATCAAATTTCTGGATATATTTTTAAACTGAAACATAAAAATATCGCTTTTCCTAGCGGGTAAACGTTTAGCCGAGAAAAAAATGCTTCATAAAAAAAGAAAAGCAAATGAAATTTTCCACATGGGTATATCTCCGAAAAATTTACCAAAAAAAAAAATAAATAAAAAGCACGAAATCTGAAAAATGATGACAAAAAAGTGTCTGTAAAACCTTGGCTTGATACAGTTTTGATTTTTTATGATCTCAAAAATTATTGGAATGAGTAGTGCGGTATCTCAAGTTGTTCGTCTTAATTCAAGATATATAAGAAATAATATCTTAAACTTATAGCTAATCATATACTGCTTATAAGCTAAGTCCAAAAAAATTAATGTGTGGTTTACTCGGGAGGTAAGGCAACTTTTATTGTGTTTTTAGTTTGCGATTCTGAATTGACTTTAAATTCTAGCGCTTTATATTTCTTCTCCCAAATTTCTTTTAACATGAAAAGAGAGAAATGGTACTCGAACCATATCACCTTCAGTAATTGGGTGTCATTTCTCCATTTTGGTATACACCGATTACAAATGGCACGGAAAAAATAACCATGTTTATTCGTCCTCGTATTCATCCAAAAACGAAATCACATTCAATTTGGTTTATTTTGATATAAAAATCAGTCGTTTATACTCGAAAATTTTTTCTTAAGTCCCCCGCACAAGTTATTATAGATACTACAGCCAAACGAATTGCTCACCACGTAGTGATACGAATGCTGCAAATTTTGAATTTGAAAAGGGTGCCATATCATTAAGGTATCGTATCACTGGGGTGCCATATCATTGTAGTGTCATATTATTGGAGTGCCATATCATTGGGGTGCCATATCATTATGGTACCATATCATTGGAGTGCCATATCATTGGAGTGCCATATCATTGGGGTGCCATATCATTGGGGTGCTATATCATCTGGGGTGCCACATCTTATTTTCAATTTAAATTTAAATTTATTTAATAATAATTGTTCGTATAACAAGAATTTAATTCTTTTTCAATACTAAGGAATAATGGTTTAGAAAAGTAAATAATGATGCTAACATTACTGTCTATGTGTATATGAATGAGAAGAGCTTACAAATAATTGAAATGCGATTACTATACAAAATATAAATACTAATATTGCTAATTTGCAGGAAAAAGAGATCTGGAAGCGTTTTTTTTTTTTTTTTTTTCGAAATTTCTTCCTATTGTAAAATTCTAAAAATACGTTTTGCTGTACGAAGATCGTAATGAAATCACTCAAGAACAATTTTTGTACAACATTTAAGCACATTGTCTCCTGCTCTTATGGGTCTTTTCAATCCCTAGATTATAATGAGTTAAACTATTTCATGAATATGTTCCACGGAAAATTTCACTAGAGGTCACCAAAGACAAAAAACGTGCAAACTGGCAACCATTGAATATACGACAATGGTGTTACACTCATGCACTACACAAAAGAAGAGCAACCGCGGAGTATGGGAAACGCCAGAGAATGAATAACAAAAAATCGCGCGAGTTTCCTTCATTTTGGTCATAAATTTTATGAAAAAAAAAAACGGTTCCAATGAACTCTCCAAAAAATAACAAAAGCAATACCCATACAATGCTGCAACGAACAGGATATTCAAGGATATGCAGGGATGTAAGTACATACTGCATCAACAGAAAGTATATAAAAAAAAAATGCACAGACGTTAGAAAACATTTGATTGCTCTCGTTAGAGTTGTAAAAATCTCATCGTACATAAGTACACCAGCGTCGTTTTTGGATCATACTTTATGACTTTATAACTCCTTGAACGAGGAGCATTTTGCAACTTCGTAGGCAGCCCGTCAGTCAGTCATTGAGCGTTTAACATAAAAATATGATTTTGGCATTTTGAATTTGATTCGTACCTAAAGATTTTATTTGATGAATTTTCAATTTGATATGACCATAATATTCAATATGGAAAGTATTATTTTTATTCAGCAAAGACAATGTATTTTCTTGTATTGTTTTGAAATGTTCCTTTTTCATATCTTTTTATTTTTTTTTTTTTTTTTGTTTTCGTTTTCTTTACTTTCTTCTTGCCAAGTAGGTACTCGTGGTTGAACAATTTATTTTAAAATACCTTTTACGTCAGTAATTTTATTGACAGCCACCGTCATTTTCAGCCGTCATGTTCAGTTTCAGTTTTCCATTATTTTTACGCATTTTTTGACATGGGTTTTACCACGCGCATAAAATGTCATTACGTAATTGATGAAGATGCTCACCTTAAGCTACGTTATTGCTCTGCTGCAGAAAGCTGCCAAGAAAAGGTACACAACGCGGTGAGGGTGGTGGTTTGTGAGTAAAACAAGTAAGTGGAATCAAAATCTTCAGAATTCTCCCACATGAACGTTTTGTTTTGACAGGCGGCGGCAAAGCACAGTGGGCAAATTTTTATGAAATTATTTACAATTCATGCTAAGCTTCTGGGAGGTGATAGATGAGGCCATGACTAATAAAACCCGTCAAAGATGTGATCTAAGCTGTGCCCCTGAGGAGTCTTAGGAAAATATTCATTTTCTGACTTGTTTTCCAAAAAAAAAAAAAATAGAATTTTGGGTCTCTCTAACTTTTTAAGTACTAGTTCACGGTTAGTACTAGCCCGAAACTGGTGAAAAAAGGATGCAGTGGGGACCAGCTTGATATCAGTTTTAAGTTTGTAGGGGAAAATGAATTTGAATCGTAACGAAAACAAAATACAATTTTCATATTTGCTTTTGAAATAATCTGTGTTTTGTGTCACTTGAGTTGTGTGCTAAAACAAATTGTGGAAAAAAATTAAATTAATGAATTCATTTTTATTAATGCTGTTATGAATCTAATTTAACTTTATTAAATTTGTTTTAAGAAAATATAAGTCCAAATCAAAAAAAAAAAACTAGTAGGTAAGGGTCCGAGTTTACCTAGATCTTGTGTATAGCTTGCATTTATAGATCCGAGTGTTTGAGTGTAATTTGGTTGGGTTATCTCAAAAAACGCTTTCCGTATAACGTTTTAAAACTTTTGTTTGTATGGTAGGTGCCACGCCCTCAAATTCGAATTCGCCAAGTTTTTGCTCAGAGGTTATACTTATTTTCCCTAGTATTTATGTGTATTTTGCTTCTGTTATTGCAAATATTACTCTAATTATTGCATTTTTAATGTATTTTTTGTATGGGCGGTAAGCGTGTTCTTTGGCTAATTTCGTTCATTTTCAATCCCACGAGCTAACTTTGACGACGGAGGTACTGTACCAAATTTGATTGGATAATCTTGCTCAGTTCCCAGAAAGTGTATTTCCACGCACACTCAGCTACCCAGCCAGACAGACGGACATGGCTATATCGACTCAGGAGGTGACGCTGATCAAGAATATATATACTTTTCTATACCTGAATGAATTTACCCTGGGTGTAGGGTATAAATATAACTATAGGTCTATTTCATACCACAATTAGCCACGGACTGGTATACAAGTAATGCATAATTGAAATTACGTAGGACGTCATCACACAAAAAAAAAAAAGTTGATTGTATGCAAAAGGGATTGAAGTCGGACTAGTACTGGTTACTAGAGGACTAGTTAATGGACTACTCTGAAACTAGTCCGTTTGCCTGCAGGGTAATATATACACGGAACGTACAAAAAAACATGCTTTCGATTCTCTTCAACAATTTCACACACCGACCGTTGAGGGTTCTACTATGGGTGTTTCACCCATCCTTTTAAATTTTCATCGTCAGATTTCAAATCAAATCAGTGTCTTCTATAGAATAGTGAATTTATTGCTTTCTGCTAACAAGTGTTCAGGCGGTAGTAAATAATGCCCAAAAACAAATTCAAAGCCCAAATTTTGGTCATTATTTACAGAGTGATTATCGCCCACATGAAAATAATTTGGGCGTTATTTAATTTTTGAGCGATATTTCATATTTTTTGGCCTATATTTCATTTCCATAATTGGGCGTTATTACGCTTTTTTTATTTTTTGAGCATTATTTAATTTTTCAGACGCTATTTAATACTGCCAAGGGCTAACTAACTTTGTTCTTCGACGGAGTCTGAATATTTGGTGACCTAAGACAATTTTGATCATCGAAAATGGAAGCATATGCCGACAAGATCCAATCTACATATATGGGACAAAAATTGTGTGGACGAAAAATAAAGATTTGGATGGCATAAAACTTGTTTTTTTTAAAGCTTTTGAAAGCCGAGTGGTGTTTTGAAAAGTTTCAATATAGTGGCATTGCATTTGCCGTCTTGGATTTAAGAATTCTGAAATTCTGACTTAAGATTCGTTATCAGTGACCCCGAAAACCCACGAGTGGTGAAATTTACGCCAAAGTATTGAAAAAATAATTTAACGCCCTATTTCGGGGCGTGTTAAAACGTTTTATATTCTTGGACGAAAAGTAGTACGTTAAAATAGGATGTTTCATATTCTTGGACGAAAAGTAGAATGTTTCAAACATTTTTACGAAAAGTAGGACGTTTCATAATTTGTTACGAAAAGTAGGTTGTTTTAAACCCTTAGACGAAAAGTAGGACATTTCATATTTAAAAAGGGTGAATCATGTCATAAGCGCATATAAAAATTAACCTCGAAGCTTCTTTGAGCTTCTTTAAGCTTATGCATGAAATAAAATGCTCGTGTCATCAACAAATCTGCTTAAATTTTTATTGTTTTGATGTTCGAACTAAACATACTACATTAGCGGAAGTAGCCAAAATAAAACGTGGATTAGTCTAAACAAAATTACAGCAAATCTACATTCATATTAGAGATTAATATGATTTAATTAAAAATGTTAAAAAAAAAAAATCTGTGCAGTGCTTTAGCCGTGAAAGCGATTTTTCCATTTAAGGACGTGGCACCACCCATTTAAAAACAAAATTGTCATATTATCGTTCCTTAGTGATTAATCTATCTTCAAACTGAATTTCATAAAAATCAATGCAGTGGCTTAGCTGAAAGGGCGTTTTTTCCATTTAGAGGCGTGGCACCGGCCATTTAAAAAAAAAAAAAACAACGTACTGCTCCTCTTCACAGCCTTTCCAACAAAAAAAAAATAATCTAGCGAATATGTTGATATTTAGGCATAGAAAAATACTGAACCGATTTCGTTTGCCCATTTATAAATAGATATATTAAGTATACTCATCGTTCCTTTGCTTAATAACTAATACTTGAAATTAATATTTCACATATTTTCACTAGTTTTTAACAAAAATATGCCGCAAGAATCAACGACAACCTATTTTTCGTGCAAGGCATCGAAACGTCCTAGTTTTCGTCCAAAATGTTCAGACATCCTATTTTACGTCATAAAATCTTTAACGTCCTACTTTTATACATAAAACTTTGAAGAAACCTAGTTTTCGTCATATATAATGAAACAACCTATTTTTCATCCAAGAATTTATGAAAATCTAGTTTTCGTAGGAGAAATGAATCATCCTAATTTTCGTCTCATGCATCGATATGATGTCAGAGTAAACTTCAGTCTTATTTTATTATTATCTAGATCATTAACTGGGGCTTTTAAAACTACTGCCACTGCTGCACTGGAAACTCTTCTTCACCTAGAACCACTTGATATTTTTGCCAGAAGCATGGCCGCGAAAAGTGCTATTAGACTTAAAGAATTGGGTTTCTAGAAATCGAAATCTTTTGGTCATAATAGTATCTTACTCCAATTTATGGATTGCGATGTAATAGGTGGTACTGACTACCTCTTACCACACCTTCTTTTCCCAACGAACTTCAAGGTGGTAATACCTGAAAGAGAAAACTGGGCTCCTTTAAACGCATCTTTTGAAATATACACGGATGGGTCAAAATTGAATATAGGCACTGGATCAGCCATTTATTCCAAGCCTTTAGACTTAGCTAAGTCTTACAGACTGCCCAACGACTGTAGTGTCTTTCAGGCAGAGGTTTTTGCTGTTCTTAAAGCTTGTGAATTCCTCAATGCCCATAAGTCCCAATTTTTTGGAAGCGTTGTTATTTACATTGATAGTCAGGCGGCTATCAAAGCAATATCATCAAATTATATCACGCCAAAACTTGTGTTAAGCTGTAGAAATATCCTTTGCGATATTAGCGAGGACTATAATTTAACACTTTGCTGGGTTCCAGGTCATAGTAATTTCGAGGGCTGACCTTTCAATAAAAAAACCCATTAGCGTAATCAAGGGAAAAATCGAAAATAAATGTATTCAGCTTGCTAATTCTAGATGGTCAAATGTTCAAACTTGCAATCATATTAGATCTATTTGGCCATCATATAGTATAAATCGTGCTAAGTTTTTAATAGCAATGGAGAAACATAATGTACGGATCTTAATCGGTGCTATTACTGGACATTGTGCCATGGGAATCCATGCATCTCGTTTAGGTTTCTCAAACATTGGCGACCTTTGTAAAAGTTGAAAAGACCCTGATATGGAAGAAACAGTCTTTCATTTCTTTTGTGAATGTCCAGCGCTTGCGCTTAGACGTAGAAAGAATTTTGGTCATTTCAGTTTGGAATCGCTTGACTCACTGTCTGAGGTTTGTCCTAAATCCATATGGAAGTATATATGTACATCCAAGAGGTTCTCTTAGACTTTCTCTGCTAAAGCTTTTAGTATCGGGTATACAATGGGCCCTTTCTCGAGGCCAAAGTTAATGATGACAACATGTTCAACTCCCGGACCTAACCTAACCTAACCTAAGATCATTAATTACTATATTTACTCATTTATTTGTCATTTCATAAATATTTATAACTAAACGAGTATGAAGAGGTTTTCATTACTTCAAAAGGAGTTTCAGTCGCTTCTGATTTTTTTTTAAGGAATAGAGTCTGATTACATTTTTTATTTTTTTACCTTAATAATTTTATGCTACTTAACAAATTCCATTTTCCATTTTTCCCACTTAAATTTAGAGAGAAACTCCTAAGTTGAGAAGCCTGGAAATTCGCAAGCCTGGTGTACATATGTTTTATATAATTTTATATATTAAGTTGTATCCTCCCACTGTAAGATACAAATTTTGTATGTCAGCGCAAATTTCTATTTTTTTTTTTTATTTTTATTTGGCTTCACAGATACGTATATATACCCCTAACTTAAATGCAATATCTTTTCGAAAATATTCATTGGGAAGATATTTGGACAAAAAAAAAAACAAATGTCTTAGTATAATTTTTTTTTCTCTTTTGTTCTTCAATTAGTATTAATGTCAAAATTAATATTTCAATTATAAAAACATAAAAATAAAACACTAAACAAAAGGTAAATTCGTAATGCATAATACAATAAAACCAACAACTCGAGCAGAAGAAGAAAAAAAGAAGGAACATGGAACGCATATGAAAAATGATATAGAATTACGTATAAAATACAAGCGTCACGAAACAAATCAATAACATTGGGTTGTGTTCAGCTGCAGCAAAGGACTTTGCTTGGAATCAACTGAATAAATAGTTGGGGACCGTTGCAAAGCGTTGCGTGTAGCTAATTGACAACAAGCGGGGTGCTAAACTCCAATGAAATGAAACTGGTGATTAAATGTTAAAGGGTGCTAAAATGTTGAGTTACAAACTAATAGTGGGTCAAAAGTTTTGAATTTTATGTGAAAGGTGACCAGCGCAGAAAACATGTAATGAAATAGGAGGGAGGGGGGAGTGTTTGAGAAGGTACACACAATAATTACTTCATTAGAGAAAGTATGATAAATTATTAAAGATAGAAAATGCATTAAAAAACGTTCAGCTGCAACTATTAATTAGGCAAAACATTTTTTTCTCCCTCTCTATTACTCTCTCTCTTTCGCTTTATGTAAGTTGAAAAGGGTTAATGAAAAGCCTTGCGCAAGCATAATATTATGATTAGGGTACTTGTCCGTTTAATTAAGTTATTAAATATAAAGCAGTCATTAAATAATTATAATACCTAAATGAAATGATTATAGTATTTCATAACATCATCATGCCATTTGACTTAGCTTGAATTTTAAAATAAGAGTACTTAATAACATGTGACTTATTTCAGATGACTTATTTAAGATGACTAATTTAAGTTGCCTAGATTTTATTCAAATTCGTTTTGCAAAACTTCAAGTTCGGGTAATAGGGAGTGAGATTGAAAAAATCTTTACACAAATTTTACCTAATAATTTTTTTGGGTGTAAAATTTCTTTGATCTAGTTATCTTTGAAAAATATGTCAGCTATTATTTTTAATGACAAACATTTTGATTTGTTGTGAGTTTCATCAAAATTAGTGAAGAAAAAGAAGTACGTCTTAAAATTATTAAAAATTTAAAAAAAAAAAATCCAAATTGGTCCTACAAAAAATTGGCCAAAGAATTGAAGGTCTGCCGCCAAACTGTTTCCAATGTTATTAAACAGGAAAATTTGACCATCGATAAAAAACCAGGTTCGGGAAGAAAACAAGGACCTTATGATATTGGGAAAGCCAAGACAATTGAAAGCATATTGAAAAGATCTCCAAACACATCTGCTAGAAAAGCTGTCCGGTAAGCCCAGTGCTCTGACTATTTGGTGCGAAAAGTTAAAGCCAATGCAGATTTGAAAGCATACAAAGTCCAAAAAAATCCAGACAGGAATGTTGCAAAAAATTTAAACTCCAAAAATGGGCTCGGAGATTAAAATCGAATTTTATACAAAAATATTCATGTTTTATAATGAACGACGAAACGTATGTACTGGCAGATTTTACGCAGCTTCCGGGTCAAAGTTTGTATGTTGCTGATGCTCGAGGAAATGTCGAAGAACAATTTAGAATCAAAATGCAGACAAAATTTCCTAAAACATTCCTGGTATGGCAAGCTAAATATATGCAGTTGCGGCAAAAGAAGCAAGTCATTTGTTACAGTGGGCTCTATAAATACCAAAATATACATCAAAGAATGTTTGAAAAAAAGACTTCTTCCTTTCATAAGAGAGCACAATGTGTCCACATATTTTTTGCCCGATTTGGCATCATGTCACTACGGCAAGAAAGCTCTGGAGTGGTACCAAAGTACCAAGAGAGGTCAATCCTCCAAATCGTCCGGAGCAAAGACCAGTGGAGAGATATTGGGCTCTTGTGAAAAGAAACTTAAAGAGCACAAAAAAGGTGTCCCAAAATATTGAAGATTTTAAAAGGAGATGGGCAAACTGTTCCCAAAAGGTGTCTGAAACAACTATCAAATCTCTAATGGAAGGCTTACCAAAAAAGGTCCACGAGTTCATAAATAGTGCTTAGAACTATAAAAGTTATATTTTTCTGTAATTTGTAAAATATTATCAATTTAATAAAAAAAATCAAAACTCTAAGATAAACCGTTTAAAAATTATTGAATTTTATATATGCTAAGATTTTTTCGATCTCACTCCGTAGTACTGCAACTGAAGCTAAAAAAAGGAGTTAGCGGATTTTAGCAAAAGAACAACGCATTGAAATCATCGAATTTTGGATCTTAATCTCAAAGTCAATTCCAAAAAATCATATTTTCGGACATAGCTCAAATCACCTCGGCGGCTATGTTAACAAGCAAAACTGCAGTATCTGAAACTCGGAAAGTCCACAGAGATCGTGGAGAAGCCAATGCATCCACCGCGAGTCACTGTTTGGTGCGGTTCATGGGTCGGGCTGTTTTCGTTCGAAGATGAGGACGGAAACACTGAAAATGTCAACTCTGAGCGGTACCACACTTTGTTGGAGGACTATTTTGTGCCGCATGTTGAAGCTAAGGGTCTGGACGATATGTAGTTTCAACAGGACGGCGCTACACCACAGTCTACTCGCCTCAATTTGGTCTTATTGCATCGCTAATTTCCGAACCTTGCAATTTCTCGTCGCGGTGATCTGAATTGGCCGCCCAGATCATGAGCTTTTTCTCAAAAACGAATAGAGGCATTTTAATACAACTTTCGACATAGATGCACATTAGCATGAAATGAAGAATGATCTAAGTTTCACTGGAAGGCGTGGCACTGCCCCAAATTTTAAATTCAATCTGGTCATATCTCGATCATTATACAACATATTTTAATCAAATTCGGTACACAGTTACTGACTATAAATACCTTACAGTGAGCGAAAAGTCGGTGGGATTAAAAGGGTGCTACGTCCATTTTTGTTAGAAGAAATGTACCGGATTTCATCAAAATATCTTGAGCAAATTTAAAATTTAGGGCGACGCCACGGCTTTTAGTGGGTATCTACAAAGTCGAAACTTATTCCATTCTTCATTTCTTGCTAATATGAATTGTGTCTAAAGTTTAAATGCTTTCATCTGTTTTAGAGAAAAAGCTATGACACGGTGCATTTATTCCGCATTTGATAGAATGGACTTTTGGCGAAGAAAAGTACTATCAAGACCAAAACGCTTTTTCAAAACAAAACTTTGTGTCGAAGGCCATATCAAACTTGGATGATCATGAAAACTATGACAGCCAGTCGGTCTTTGTAGTCAATATGTGGAGCCAAGCCCCTTTTGAACATACAATTTTCTCCAAGTTATACGAAATTTGTCATCTTATAAACTTCATGAGATCCTTTACGATGCCTTTTATCACTATTACGACATTCCAGATTTTTGGGTTGCCTTCGCCAACGACAATAAATGTTGAATTTTAGCTTCTATGATGTATATCTACTAATTAGTTTGTGGATTCCACTCAGGTTCTTGGCAGTAAAATATACAGTGTAGTTTCCGGAGAGTATGCTCGATCCATTTTTATTCGCTTAGCTTTATCTCGTTTGTTATGGGTATCATGTTGGAAGCAAGGCAATAAAAAAATATCATGGGGTGGGAAAGCTCTCAGATGAGGGGGAAGTTTTTTAGTGGAGATATTACACAATGGTGACGTAAAGAAAGCACTGATAGTGAGATGGTTAAAACACAACAATTCATAAGCTCCAAGAAGACTCTAACATAAAAGCAAAATAAACCAATAAGACGAATCGGCTGCTCTTCATGATCAGAACCACAAGTATAGCAGTATTCTTATAACCTAAGTATAACACAAGCATGCCCTATGAGAGCGTGCGAGATTATGAGAAACATTTACATAAGGCATGCCCTTTAAGTGGTAACGTGAATGATAACCATATCAATGTAGCTAGCTCACAGTGTTCTTAACCCTTTCCGGACCGCTCCTGAACCGCTCGAAATTTTGCAGATTCGTGCTAGTTGATATAAAATTTCTATTTAATTTTGTTTTCAAAACTTAATTTTTTTAGTTACAAGTGTGAACAAAATTAAGAACACATATGTTAATTGTGTCGATATCTTTTTTTTTTCTCAGAGATATTCTATCCTAAAAAAAGACAAAAACTGGTAAAGGTGTTACCTTTGGCCTGGCCAAACATTAAATACCCTACACAGCAGTATTTTGAAAATTTTGCTTATATGGGAGGTGCCACGCCCTCTTGTCCGAATTTACCCAATTTTTTCTCAGAGTTTGCATTTATATTTCTTAGTGTCTGAGTAAAATTTAGTTTGATTATCTCAAAAAACGCTTTCAATACAGCGTTTTGAAGCTTTTGCTTATATGGGAGGTGCCACGCCCTCTTGTCCGAATTCACCCAGTTTTTGCTAAGAGCATGCGCTTAGAATTCTTAGTATTTATGTGTATTTTGGTTGCATTATCGTGAAAAATACTCCAAAAGTTGCATTTTGAAGATATTTTTTGTATGAGCGGTAGTCGTGTCCGTTCACCGATTTCGCTCATTTTCAATCTCCCGAGCTAACTTTGACAACGAAGGCAGTGTATCAAATTTCATTGAATTACCTTGCTTAGTTTTCCTAAAAAATGTATTTCCACATACAGCCAGCCACCCAGCCAGCCAGAGAGACGGACATGGCTATATCGGCTTAGGAGGTGACGCTGATCAAGAATATATATACTTTTCAATATCTGCCACGCCTCCTTCTCTGCGTTACAAACGGAAAGACAAAGTGAGTATACCCTGGGCGTAGGGTATAAAAAGCAAAATAGTTGACAGGAACCACCAAAAATAGTTGTGAACATAAAGTTAAACTAGATAAGTAAAATTGGCGACACAAAGAAAGGTCAGGATTCAAAAGGTGCAGCAGACATAATACAAAAGGTTGCACACGTATGGCAGCAAAAATAGTAATAACAACAAGAACCTACTTATTTGATAAAAATCGCTTACCACTCAGGAGTAAAATTGGAAAATTCAAAAAAAGATGCAAAGGACAAAAGAAGAAGCAAGGAGCAAATCATGTATTTTTTGCTCAAAACTTTTGTTTCGCATAAGCAACATCCACGGGCAATTACGACCCAAAAGAAGTTCACAAACAGGACCAAATGTGACCAAATGCAAAAGTACATGAACCCATGGTGTAATTTGAGTAAAGACAGAAAAGGCGAAAACCGTAAGGAAATTTAGCAGCGTACGAAAAACACAAGGTGACTGACTACAAAGTGTTTGTCTGCTTATCAGTAGAAAAGCCCTTAAGTTAGCAATAAATGGAAGCGTCAGGAATAAGGATAATAAGTCTATGCCTGAAATTATCGTACAAACGAAAAACAAAAAAACACAAAAATACAAATTTCCTTAAAGAAAAGCAAGTAATGCGTTTGAAAAAGACAAACCAAGAGCAACATGGAATTAACCCATTAGCTCTATAACAAATTGCTTGTTAATGAGTTAAAGTCGAAAAAATAGCCTAAAATGCCCTCAAGCGGTTGGGCACGCAGCAAATGGCCAACTTTATCACTAAACCAACCCAACACAATTTTATGTCTTATTTCCAAAAACTTTGCTTTGCGAATCTTTCCAAAAATTATTAATTGTGGCCATTATGAGCTCATCAATTTTTTTCGTATTTTTTTTTTTTTTATAACACATCTCAAATTACAACGCTCAAGGGTCTGTCTGTCTGTCCGTCTGTCGGTCGGTAGGCCTTGGAATATGAGAGTCTTTACGTTTACGTCCAACGTTATTTTAATTACTCGTTAATCGTTTTGTTTCTCCGTATTTTGGTATTGTTGCTGTTTTTGGTGTTGTTGTTTCTTATATACTTATATATATATAAATATAAAATGTTAAATACCAGATCGGTCGACATGATAAATTCTACTTTGAGTGCAAACGATTTGTAATCGTTAAAACGCAGTTATGACGTTGTTAACTTGGCAGCACTGGGTTTATTCGCCGCCGCCAGTTATTGGGGTTAATATTATGGCATATTTCACTTGCTCATCCATCCCTTGTTCATCATAATTTTTATATTTTTTTTTTTTCTTGTGTCATAAATTTATTTATTATGAGGCACTCACATAATTGCTGTGGAGTTTGTGTGCCCATTTTTTATTGGATGCACTTAAAAAAATTTTATATTTGGGATTTGAAGTGAGGGTGAGGTGGTGAATTTAATTCTCTTAGTTTGGTAACTGCGTATATTTAATTAAAAATTGAGTCATAAATTAAAAATTATATATTAAGAATTAAAAAAGAATATAAACTAGTAAGGGTGTAACCTTTGGCCTGGCCAAACATTAAATACCCTACACAGCAGTATTTTGAAAGTTTTGCTTATATGGGTGGTGCCACGCCCTCTTGTCCAAATTCACCCAGTTTTTTTTCAGAGTTTAAACTTATAGCTCTTAGCATTTGAGTGAAGTTTGGTTGGATCATCTCAAAAAATGTTTTCAGTATAGCGTTTCAAACTGTTTGCTTGTATGGGAGGTGCCACGCCTTCTTGTCCAAATTCACCCAGTTTTTTTTTTTCAGAGTTTAAACTTATAGTTTTTAGCATTTGAGTAAAATTAAGTTTGATTATCTCAAAAAACGCTTTCAGTATAGCGTTTTGAAGTTTTCGCTTATATGGGAGGTGCCACGCCCTCTTGTCTGAATTCTCCTGGTTTTTGTTCAGAGCTTGCGCTTACAATTCGTAGTATTTCTATGTATTTTGGTTGCATTGTCGTAAAAAAAACTCAAAAAGTTGCATTTTGAATATATTTTTTGTATGGGCGGTAGGCGTGTCCGTTGACCGATTTCGCTCATTTTCAATCCCCCGAGCTAACTTTGACAACGAAGACTGTGCACAAAATTTCATTGAATTATCTTGCTTAGTTTTCCCAAAAAGTGTATTTCCACACACAGCACCCAGCCAGCCAGCCACCCAGCCAGCCAGCCAGCCAGCCAGCCAGCCAGACAGACGGACATGGCTATATCGACTCAGGAGGTGACGCTGATCAAGAATATATATACTTTTCTATATCTGCCACGCCTCCTTCTCTGCGTTACAAACGGAAGGACAAAGTGAATATACCCTGGGTGTAGGGTATAAAAATGGTATATTTAAATTTATCTCATTATAACTAAGCTATGTAGTAGTATATAATGGTGTTTTTTTTTTTTAGATTTTTTTCCCGTTAGCTTATTTCTTATTATCGTGCCTGGAGAGACTCTTCTTAAAATTTCCGCTTTATAGGTCAATCTTGTTGACGGCGCAGGCAGGATGTTTATTTTCCACATCTTCCCTATAAAAGACAAAAGCACAAAGTCAGTTTTTCAAGTTTTCAGATATAATGTGTATGACATTACTTTTGGTCATAAGCCCTTCACGCCACATATTTGAAGTTCAAAGATCAAATTTTGTTATTTTATTTGGAAATCGTTGTTTTGACTATAATATTTTGGACCAGAAACACCAAATAACTCAAAACTAGAACAAACTGACTAAGTGCATTTCACTTGTATATGGACGATATGAGGTCCATAAAGTGAGCTATGCAGGTGTGGCGAATTTAGATGTTTTTTAGTTGGGAATTTCGAGCTATTTTCGAGCTTTTCAACAGTAGTTTCGAGCTGTCTGAGAAATTTTCCATTTTCTGGAAAAGCGGAAAAATTGTTCTGAATAGCTTAGATTATTTTTTCAGCCAGACGAATCTGCGGGAAGAGTTAGCGATGAAACCTTTTAACGAAATAATTTCGAGGTACTTTCGAGCTAATTTGGAGCCAAAAGCATTTTCCGGAAAACTCCCAAATTTCCCGGCAAATCCCAAAAAACTTTTTTTATGGCTAACTTCATTTTTTTCAGCCAGACGAATCCGCGGGAATAGTAAGCGATGAAATCTCTTACCGCAGGAATTTCGAGCTTCTTTCGAGCTGACCTTGAATGAAGTATTTTCCTTAAATTTCCCCGGAAAATCCCAAAAAATTTATTCAGCCAGACGAACCCATTAGAATATTGGCGATCATATCATTTGCCGCAGGCCGCCTACTTACCCCTACTCTTATGTAAAATTACTATGGCTACCAAACTAGGTGTTGGATATATTATAGGCTGATCCGCGAAAAAATTTCGGACATAATAACTATTTCATAAATGGGGATTAATTCCGGATAATTTGAGGACATAACATAGGGAAAAAAAAATAATTTTTTAAATTTTTTGGGATTTTCCGGGGAAATTTAAGGAAAACACTTCATTCAAGGTTAGCTCGAAAGTAGCTCCAAATTCCTGCGATAAAAGATTTCATCGCTTACTATTCCCGCGGATTCGTCTGGCTGACAAAAATAAAGTTAGCCACAAAAAAAGTTTTTCGGGATTTTCCGGAAAAATTGGGAGTTTCGCGGAAAATGCTTTTAGCTCGAAAGTAGTTCGAAATTCTTTCGTTAAAAGATTTCATCGCTAAATCTTCCCGCGGATTCGTCTGCCTGAAAAAAATAAAGTAAGCCATACAGAACAATTTTTCCGCTTTTCCGGAAAATGGAAAATTTCCTAGACAGCTCGAAATAACTGTTGAAAAGCTCAAAAATAGCTCAAAATTCCCAACCAAAAAACATCGAAATTCGTCACACCTGCATAGCTCACTTTATGCACCTGACGATATGATTTGTATTTGAAAAAGTTACATTGTTACTCAAACGTGTATAACTAAACAAAACATTTCGTAATTCAAATTTTCTCAGTGGCATTCTGTGAACCAGAGGTCAGCAAGTTGTTTTATATGGGATCCGGATACTATTGAAAATTTATATGGAGATCCAGAAAAAACATTTCTTAGAGTCTGGATAATCCAATCACCCTAAATAGATACCCAGTTCAGATTAACGAAGAGTTTTGATCATAGTATGTATACTGTATTATACAATAGATAAGTATATTTTTTTGTGCACTTTTGACAACAGAACCAGTCAAAATAAGACAATTTAAACACAATTCCTTTGGTGTAGTCCGTATGTCCCTTTGATGTTTAGTTTCAAATATATAAAAGTGTCCCATAACTTATGCAAGATTTGAGTTTGCTGCTATTTGTACGATTAAGTGCTCTCAATTAAAAAAAAGAAAACAGTTTGGCTGCTGACTGTTTAAACTTAGTAAAAATGTATTTTGTTTGTGACTCTTGTGGTAAAAATTGCTAACCAAACAATAATTTATAAGATTACATATGATATATTCCTTCCTTCGGATCATCTTTCTAATTCCAAAACCATCGGCTAGACACAAGCACTAAAATTAGGCCACATCCATTCAGATCATTCCATATCTAGAACATTTTGTTGTTTTGTTCCGGTAGCAGGTAGTATTTTTTCAGGAACGGTTACAGTTTTGAACATAAACTTGACCAGCTACGGAATAAATAGCAAATCCTTTTAAATTAGTAGAACAAGTGTTTATTTCTATCCAAAGCATTATTCAAACAACTTTTGTAGTCGATTTATTTAATTCAATAAAAAGCGTGGTATCGACGCTCAAGAAGACCAGTGAGATCGTAGATCATTAATGACATGACCAAAATTTTTTGGAATACTCGCAATAAAATTCAGAGTAAAGCATTTATATGTAATTTGCGATGTACATATAATGATTGCTCTATTGCTCACCAAGATTTTTCCACTTCTTGTGCCCATTTTTTTACAACCAAAGCAGCATAGGACCGCTAAAAAACAGCTCCTTTGTAAACAAAGGCAAGCTATTGCATTTAATTTTCTTCGAAATTTTCGTGATGAACATACATATATCTTCGTCTTACACAATGGCTTTGGACAGCTATGTTTGCAGCTACCTAGAGAACTTTGCTTCAATGCTTGTCGGCAAACTTCTATTGATGGTTTGTGAACTGTATAACGATAAAAGAATGTTGTCGGCATTTGGTAAGGTTGTCCTAAGCTATCAAGATCTTAGAATTCGTCAAAGACACTTGTTACTTGAATTGGTTAAACATTTTTTCACAGAAAAAGATGAACTGCACACTGTTCTTAAAGAACAGAGTTATTACAAAAAAATCCGGACAAAATTGAGCATGGAAGGTGATTATAGAGACTTTGTGTTCACTTTCCGATTGCCCACAAAATCCGATCCGAACCCTCCTTCGAGAAAACTCCTTTTCTAATAGCGGCAAAGGGTGGTAAGGGTCAAAAAAAAATTTTAAAATTTTTTGCCGATTCGCATAAATTGATCTTTTAAAGCTGTTTTCCAGCTGTTTTCACTAAATTTTATTTTCGCACGTAAGCCCCTTTTTATACCCTACACCCAGGGCATATTCACTTTGTCCTTCCGTTTGTAACGCAGAGAAGGAGGCGTGGCAGATAAAGAAAAGTATATATATTCTTGATCAGCGTCACCTCCTGAGTTGATATAGCCATGTCCGTCTGTCTGGCTGGCTGGCTGGCTGTGTGTTGAAATACACTTTTTGGGCAAAATGAGCAAGATATTTCAATGAAATTTGATACACTGCCTCCGTCGTCAAAGATAGCTCGGGGCATTGAAAATGAGCGAAATCGGTCAATGGACACGCCTACCGCCCATACAAAAAATGTATTCAAAATGTTATTTTAGGAATATTTATACGACAATGCAACTAAAATTCGCCTAAATACTAAGAATTGTATGCGCAAGCTCTAAGAAAAAACTTAGCAAATTCAGACAAGAGGGCATGGCACCTCCCATATAAGCAAAAGCTTCAAAACGCTATACAGAAAGCGTTTTATGAGATATTCGAACCAAATTTGACTCAGGCACTAAGGATCATAAATGAAAGCTCTCAACAAGAATTGGGTGAAATCGGACCAAGGGGCGTGGCACCTCCCATATGAGCAAAAGTTTCAAAATGCTATATGAAAGAGTTTTTTGAGATAATCCAACCAAGCTTCACTCAAATACTAAATGCTAAATATGCGCGCTCTAAGCTAAAACTAAAAGAACTCGGACAAGAGGGCGTGGCACCTCCTATATAAGCAAAAGCTTCAAAACGCTATACTGAAAACGTTTTTCACTCAGACACTTAAAACTATAAATGCAAGCTCTGAACAAAAACTGGGTGAACTCGGACACGAGGGCGTAGTACCTCCCATATGAGCAAAATTTTGAAAATACTGCAGTGTAGGTTATTTAATGTTTCGCCAGGCCAAATTTTACACATATAATTAA
The DNA here is from genome assembly GCA_951812925.1 of Calliopum simillimum. Taxonomy (NCBI): domain Eukaryota; kingdom Metazoa; phylum Arthropoda; class Insecta; order Diptera; family Lauxaniidae; genus Calliopum; species Calliopum simillimum. The sequence goes on along the minus strand of OX638369.1, from coordinate 51,533,784 downwards.
TAAAAATTAAATACAACAAACAAAAATAGAAACAATCTTCTTCGATGTGCTTTGCGTTGCTGAATTCGAATCTAGCCTTAGAATTGCTTGTATAGTTTTTGAGATATTCTGACATAAATTGCAAAAAAAAAAAGGATTTTTTCCATTTTGTGAACTAAGTAAATAACATACATTTGGCCTGTAAAATCCAATAAATTGCTTGAAAGCTCCAATCTTTATCTTTTAAATCTCACTTAAATAATGTCAATATCTTTACTTTTCTGGGAGATATCGTTGGCCTAAAAATGGCAAAATTTTTTTTTTTTTTTTTTGTTTTTTGGTTAGAACATCTCTAAAACTATACGTAATTGAGAAATTCTGAGGCTGAAATCGAATACATCGAAAATAACTATTTTTACTTTTGTTTGTTTTTTTATATGGAGAAAATGCCGCAACTAGAAAAGGGGTTTTCTCGAAAGGGGGATTGGATTTTCTGGCCAATAAGAAAGTGAACACAAAAGCGTTTAGAAATACCCTCCATTAAGAAGAGTGCGACTGGCATTACAAAAATTTTGGGATTAATTTCAATTTTGAAAAGCGCGGACTTTAAGTAAGTAGTTGAACAAAAGTACTATTTGCTTTGTCGTACTATGTTGGGGAAGGTAACCGGCTGAGGGCCGTCACCGGTTGTGGGCCACCCCTTGTATTTTTTTACGTTTATAAAATATGCCAGATCTGAGTATGAGGTTATGTGTACATTGACAATAGGCAGTATTAGTGCTAACACTGAAGTAAAAGGACGCATCTGACCTCAGCTACAACAAAACAAAAAAAATTTACGATGATATTTTCAATAAAGTAATTTCTGAAGATTTTGCGAGTGTGATAAAGCGAAGTGAAATATTGCAAAGAGGTGAGTGTTATGCATTTTTATGCAGTATTTGCGTTAAATTTTTCGATTTTATATCGAGTTTCCTCAAAATTATTCGCCACGAGAATTTTGCCAGTCACTTAAGGTATGGTTGCCGTTACCGGTTGTGGGCCACCTTTTGTAATCGGTTGTGGGTTACCATAAAATAAATAAATCGACTTCTTTTAGCTGTCTTTTGGATGGACTTGGCCCCTTGCAAGCCGCTTCACACAAAAAATCATCAAATCGCGTCCGAAAGCCAAATTGCGAATCCGATGAGGATGATTAATAATTTGAAAAAGTCACATTTTCTTGATGTTTTTTCGACACTAGAGGCTTTATTGATAAATAAATTTTGAAAATACATATTTCTTTACTGGTTTTTTTCATAATTTTGCATTTGAGGTTGATTTTTTAGGGTGGCCCACAACTGGTTATAAAATTTGTTCTGTCCAAAAACAAGCTCTTTACAAAATTTGTTAAAAAAAATTTTTTGTTGAAAAATTATAAAAGAATTGTTTTTTTTTTTTTGGTTACCTACTGCCTCTAGCTTTCCATTGGTACCCATAAGCCCGAAAAATGTATACTTGAATGCAAGGTTCGGGCAAAAAACGAAACCCGGCCCGGTATCGGTTATTTTTAATATTGGTTTTGCAGATTGACATGCTCTTTGCTATTCAGGTTTTCCCCAATAGCACTGATGTCGATTAGTCTTCTCTGCTTTTTGGATTGGTTAAAATGCAAGTACATAGTCATGTATCTCCGAAATCAAGATCTTCCATGTGCTTACTGAAGGTGGCAGAATTAGTAGAGTCAAGAGTTGTGATGAAAACATTGTCTAATATTTTCAGAAACAGTTTCGATGACAGAAAATAGCCACCAAATTCCCAAAGTTCATATTCCTATTACTGAAAGTAAATAAATAACTCGGTCGTATTTGTTCATCTCTCGCTATTAGAAATGATAATATAAATAAGTCAAATTATTCAAAAGGTATCACTACATGAAGACCGAGGGTAATTCGAGCTTGCTATTAGCTTTACATATTTCAAAATAAGTCAACTGATTTGTGACCACAAAAGTAATGATGGTGGAACCTTAAACAGCAAAACAATTCATAATATATTCCTTCTCGAATTGCTAATGTAATCAAATAAATTTAGCCCTTTTTGTTCCATTCAAAAACAAAACTGGCTACTTGCCTAAAATTACGGTAGAAGAAAAAGAACAAAAATCAAAACTACTTAAATAAACTCTTAAATGTACATAAATTAAGACAAAACTCAACTCTTGAAAGGACAAAAAACACAAAAACCATCCAGAAAGAACTATAAACAACCCTTACGACAAGCAAATGCATATTAAAATGTTGTTGTTGTGCCCAAACGAAATAAAACTTCCCGAAATAAAATTCATTGCATCCACTTTGCACTTTATTATTGCTCTCGCATTGTTTTTGTTGTTGTTGTTGTAATCTTTGAAGCCTGCGGGTCGTGTCAAGATTTCATTAAAACAAATTTTAAACTTTTTTTTTCGGAGCTCTTCCTCTAGTTTTTTTTTTCTATTTGTTTTTTAACGTCAAAACACAGTACCAACTGATTTTTTTTTATATTTTTTGCCAAACTGACATTTGCACTGATGTCTATCGTATTCTTTTTTTCCATTCGTTTGCTAGAAGTTTGCTATAGAGAAGAAAAGACAAAAATATGGTAAGAAAAGTTAAGCCAATGTTTCCCCAATGGATTATTTTGTTAAGACCTGACATTGTGCACCCAAAAAATGAGACACAAACAGACAAAAACAAATAGAATGAAAAAAGAAAAAGGTAAAACCCGTCAGGGAGTCTTAAAATTCTTACCTCATTAATTGAGTCAGCTAGAGAAAAAATTCATTTTCATTTTTTCCAACTTAACGACTCTTAGATTTGTGCAGAATTTGACTTTAATGAGTTCCATACATGAGTATCTAACATGTGTAAAAAATGTAGAAAACTGATTTGAAGGAATAGCGTGAAGTACAGAGAGAACAGTACAGAACAACTTTTTTAGGTCTTCCAGAAAGAACACACTGGGAAGATAGTACGCCCTGTCTAAGTTAGGAAAACACCATACAAACTTATGGCTATAATAATGACTACACACTAAAAAATTTAGTTTACTATTCTTGCTTTTGATTCTTTTTAGTATTTTAAACTTTTTTGGTATTAAAGCTTTTCTTGCAGACAAGCCGCTATCACACTAAAATGAAAACTAGTCGAGGAATGGGGGAACAATTTAATCAAAGAAGAAATTTACTCCAGCCTTACTCTCATTAAAGAATTGGGTTTCTGGAAATCGAAATCTTTTGGTCATAATAGTATTTTACTCCAATTTATGGATTGTGATGTAATAGGTGGTACTGACTACCTCTTACCACACCTTCTCTTCCCAACGAACTTCAAGGTGGTAATACCTGAAAGAGAAAACTGGGCTCCTTTAAACGCATCTTTTGAAATATACACGGATGGGTCAAAATTGGATATAGGCACTGGATCAGGCATTTATTCTAAGCTTTTAGACTTAGCTAAGTCTTACAGACTGCCGAACAACTGTAGTGTCTTTCAGGCAGAGGTTTTTGCTGTTCTTAAAGCTTGTGAATTCCTCAATGCCCATAAGTCCCAATTTCTTGGAAGCGTTATTATTTACATTGATAGTCAGGCGGCTATCGAAACAATCTCATCAAATTATATCACGCCAAAACTTGTGTTAAGCTGTAGAAATATCCTTTGCGATATTAGCGAGGACTATAATTTAACACTTTGCTGGGTTCCAGATCATAGTAATTTCGAGGGCAACGAAATTGCAGATGAACTGGCTAAAATAGGGTCAAACCAAAATGCCCTTTTGGCTGACCTTTCAATAAAAAAACCCATTAGCGTAATTATGGGCAAAATCGAAAATAAATGTATTCAGCTTGCTAATTCTAGATGGTCAAATCTTCAAACTTGCAATCATATAAAATCTATTTGGCCATCATATAGTATAAATCGTACTAAGTTTTTATTAGCAATGGAGAAACATAATGTACGGATCTTAATCGGTGCTATTACTGGACATTGTGCCATGGGAATCCATGCATCTCGTTTAGGTTTCTCAAACATTGGCGACCTTTGTAGAAGTTGTAAAGACCCTGATATGGAAGAAACAGTCTTTCATTTCTTTTGTGAATGTCCAGCGCTTGCGCTTGGACGTAGAAAGAATTTTGGTCATTTTAATTTGGAATCGCTTGACGCATTGTCTGAGCTTTGTCTTAAATCCATATGGAAGTATATATGTACATCCAAGTGGTTCTCTTAGACTTTCTCTGCTAAAGCTTTTAGTATCGGGTATACAATGGGCCCTTTCTCGAGGCCTAAGTTAATGATGACAACATGTTCATCTCCCGGATCTAACCTAACCTAACCTACTCTCATTTCGGTTTCAGTTTATTTAGTGTAACACAAAAACTGATAAACTAGAAAGACAAGGCTCATCTCAGAGCAAAGTTTATTTGGAGCGCTAACGCATCCGTGAAGTCCAAAGTTGACATTAACTAGCTCTAGAATTCATATTTCTTCCAGCGTTCCGACACATCTTTCGGTGTATATAATTGTACTATGAACGCCTGGATTCACAATCATTAGTTAAATAATGTCAATGGTTTAACCAACAAAATTTCATTTTTAGTCATTTGTTAACTATTAGTTAAACCGCAAAATTTTATTGGTTGACAATTAGTCAACCAACAGCTGATGCTGAAGGAATGGAATCCATACAAGTTTTGTAAAAACTCTTAAAATGTTTTCAGACGTAGAAAATTTTAAGTCTGTTATCGAAAGAGTCGCAAATATTGAAGAAATTTGAAATAATATGATTGATTGTAGGAAAAAAGGTTTTAAAAATTGCCTGCCTTTTTTCCAAAACTACGACGCCAAGGAATTTCGTCATAGATTTCGCTGGCACACTTACACTTTTTTGAACTCAATTATATTTTTGTGCTCTTCAACTTATTTGATTTGGAAATCGGCATCTTCATTAAAAATTCACTGCATTTTCTATCATTTTTGTTAATTTTTTTCTCAACTACAAGCAAACAATAAAAATAAGTTTCACAAAACTCCACAAATTAAATCCATGTTCTTTGTTTTAGATAACCAAAATACTGTAAAAATGAAACATAAGTTAATCTCTTGTCAACATTTTAGTTAACTAATTAGTTTACTAAAGACTGTGAATCCGGCCCTTGCAGAATTGTGCCTCAGCACTTCTAGAAAAATATGGCTCTTCTCTGGACGTATCTTTTTGGAGATCGAACGCACCCCGTTAAGGCCGAAGATGACATTAACATGCTGTAGAACTCACATTTCTTCACGTGTGGCACTTTTTTATTCAGGAGAATGGCCATCCCAGTCAGTCTTGTGCTTGGTCTTAGTAATTTTTCGAGACCAAGCTCAAAACGCTGATATCATTGCAAGACCAAGAGTGCTATCGCGATATTCATCAAGACTAAGACTGCTTTTCAGTCTTGGTAATTTATAGTTACTAAGTGATTCTCACCCGTTTCAAGGATAAAATCATCCCTCAATTTGAAATTTGGCATCTTAAGAACCCAACTGCTTTGGAAAAATAAGGTCTCGAAATTTTGAGTACTCAATAATCTCTAGAAAATTGTTCAAGACTTAATGCCCAAAATCAAGACCAAGACTCAAAAACAAGACCAAGACTCAATGTGCAAGAGCAAGACAATGACTGCTAAGGTCTTGGTCTTGGTGTTGGTTTGCTCATCACTACTTTTAACAATCATTTCCACGTGACTATTGGTCTACCACGCCCTATACTCGCATGCGTATTCCACTCAAAGACCTGCCTGCCATAATCACGAGCTAATTTCACCACATTCATATTCCGTCATTCATGTCGAAAATTCAACACAAATCTAATCACTCGACTCCCTCCGCATTTGTTTCACTTCATTTTCTTTCACCAACATCGCAACGATATATAGGAAACATAAACAACGATAAAACATTTCAAATAAATATAAATGATACTTTCCGTCTCCGTTGTTTCTTCGGAGAACTTCCTTTGCGCGAGTTACACCTTCATGGCTCAACCCACTCGACATACGCGACGACAACGAAAACTCGAACGCTCTACTTTTCCTCGACTTTTTATGCCACCAAAATTTTTATTACCGCGAGTGTTGTGTTGATTTCCTGCGGAAGAATACAATGTCGGGGTACAGTACGGTTGATTTCAGTCGGGCAAATCGTCGTGGGCGTGCGGGTAGCATCTTTGACTGCTTGCTGCTGCAAAGCACATGAAACGGAAATGAAATTTAACTGAATTTGCATTGGAATTCGATTAAATCGTTTATGCAAACAATTCGCTTGGTTACGTTTTCACAGAACGTTGAGGACGCTGCTGACTTTGAATCCTGCAAGCAGCCAACCCACCTTGGAAACTCGAACTCGCGCACTAAGCAAACCTCGATTTTGATGATTTTGGTTTTTTTATTCGAACGCTGAGCGCAGTACAGCAGCAGATATAGAAAATGAAAAACAAAACATTAAAAAAAGGAGTTTCAATTCTTCGTATTAATGTTGTCTTTTTTTCGGAAAGTGGAGGTGGGTGAAGTTGGCAGGAAGCAAGGATAATTTGCATAATTTTAATTTGTTTGTTTTTCACTGCAAAAATATAAACTTTTTTCGCCAGAGTTTTTTTGTGCTTTTCTTTCTTTGTATTTTATAGCGTTGAATTGTTTTTCTTTTTTCTTATGATTTATTTGCTTTGTCAAATGGTAACAATAACGTTTTTATGAGTCTTTAAAGTTTTAAAGGAAACCATTTTGAAAATTTATTTTTATAAGTGAATCTATATGATAAAATATTGTTATTCGTCCTCAAACAAATTTGCATAACTTGAATATTGTGTTTTTAACACAACATTAAGTGTTCGGTTAGTACGAAAAAGGACATAGTATTAGAGAACTTTTGATATTATAAATATACTATAAGCAAGGTTCATGCATTTTTGATTTATATAACTTATAACTAAGAAGACTAACAGATATCAATGCTTTATATTTGTTAACTTACTTTGTTAAATTGTAAACACCCAACAAAAAAATATAACTCGCGATGAAACTCTCCAAAAAAATATTGCTTGGAGCTTCAAAAAACTCTGGAAAATCTGATATAATGTTGGAAAAGCATTGTTTGAAAAAACTAGTTGAAAGCAAAAGATTTAACGAACAAGAGGCAGAAAAATATGGTAAGAATGGTATGAATAAAAGTTTTTTAGGTATTTATACCTATATTATTCGTAACCAAATTGAATCATTTTTTTGAATCCTTTGTGATGTCTTTAATTTAACTGTCCGACTTTCCCAATTCATTCTCCAACAACCTTATAAGGATAAGTAAGCATGTAATATATAATTAGGTTGCCAAGTTTTTTTCAAAAAAATATATTTAGTAGTTTTGAGATTTTACCTGGAAAAATATAGTAGATAGGGAAAAATAAATTAAAAATATTGTAGGAATGTTTTAAATAAATATTTAATTTTTAAAACAAATATCTTTTTCTACTTTGAGCCTTTATTAATAAAATTTTGTCTTTGAGGTAAGTTTCATGACTGGTTCTGCAATCTAAATATTAATTGTAAAATAGAATTAAGTCAGCTTTAATCAAAATAATATTGACCCTATTGCGCTCATCTCTCCATTTCGTCTTCATTAAATAAAATATGAGCTCTGTAAATGCTGAAGTTGTGGGAATCGATAGAAGGAATGGCATTTTTAATATGTATATCAGGACATTATCATCATCAAAGTATGTATAACTGCTGCACAAAGCTGCAGGAGAAGAATCGCGCAAAAAAATTTTAAAAAGATCACGTTCTTTCAAAAATTTTTGTGTGCCTTCGTTTTCTTATGTTGTTTTACCTAAGAAAAAGTACTGTAGTTACACTAAGTGATCAGACCAAGTGCGAAGCATTCAATTTTTTTAATCCGTAAAGCATGTCCTGGTTCCCGCATTACCGCACAATATAAAAAATTTGACGAATCGCATTGGATAAAATCTGATGTTAAGATTATCTAAAAGGTTTAAGTTTACTTTAAAGACACATAATTCTAACAAAGAATATGTACAATGTAGTCCAAATCTAGTTTTTGGGATTTTCTAAGAAATCCGGTATAAGGTGCGAATACCGAAAGTAAACTTTTACCTGTAGTCAGTGTATAAAAAAAAATAATATCTGATACTTAACCTTAGAACCCCACTGTAAATCTTCAAAACTACGTTTTGGATAAAAGTTGTTGTAACAATATCATAAAAAAAACCACAGGAAGAGTTTTTTTAAACAAATTAATCCATTATATCCTGTTTTTGAGGGTCTGTTTGACAACTTTTCCCATAAAACGGGTAATAATGGGTTAAAATATCACACAAAATATTCTACAGAAAATTCAATCAGGGGCCAAAAAATACTTAAAACTTCAGAATAATATCTTAACTAGTAAGGGTGTCATATTTGGCCTGGCCAAACATTAAATACCCTTCACTGCAGTATTTCGATAATTTTGCTTATGTTGAAGGTCTCACGCCCTCTTGTCCGAGTTCACTCAGTGCTTACATTTATAGCCCTTAGTGTTTGGGTGAAATTCAGTTGGATTATTCCAAAAAACTCTTTCAGGTGCCACGCCCTCTTATCCAATTTCGCTCTGCTTTAACTGGTAGTCTGTATTTGCTGTCTTTATTATCTGAGTGAAATTCGGTTGGATTATCTCAAAAAACACTTTCAGTATAGCATTTTGAAACTTCTGCTTATATGGGAGGAGCCACGCCCTCTTGTCCGAGTTAATCCAGTTTCTGCTCAGAGCGTTGATTTATAGCTTTTAGTATTTGGGTGAAATGAAGTTGGATCATCTCAAAAAACTCTTTCAGTATGGCATTTTAAAGCTTTTGCTTATATGGGAGCTGCCTCGCCCTTTTGTCCGATTTCACCCTGTTTTTGCTGAGAGCTTGCATTTACTGTATCTTAGTGAAGATTAGTTCTATTATCTCAAAAAACCCTTTCAGTATAGCATTTTGAAACTTTAACTTGTATGGGGGGTGCACCGCTCTCTTGTCCGAATTCACCTAGTTTCTGCCTAGTTCTAGTACTTTATGTGTATTTTGGTTGCATTGTCGTTAAAGTTGCATTTTGAATATATTTTTTGTATGGGCGGTAGGCGTATCCGTTGACCGATTTCGCTCATTTTCAATCCCTCGAGCTAACTTTGACGACGGAGGTAGAATACCAAATTTCATTGAATTACCTTGCTCATATTTCTTAAAAAAGTATTTCCACGCACAGACAACCAGCCAGCCAGTCAGCCAGCCAGCCATCTAGCCATCCAGCCAGCCAGACAGACGGACATGACTATATCGACTCAGGAGGTGATGCTGATCGAGAATATATATACTTTTCCATACCTGCCACGCCTCCTTCTCTGCGTTACAAACGGAAGGACAAAGTGAATATTCCCTGGGTGTAGGGTATAAAAAAATTTAATTAACATGAAATGCGCGATATCTTTATTGATATTGAAGATTTTTTGGCCTTCGCTGTGAATTTTCGAGCTTTTAGTGTTCGGCAACTATTAGTGAAATTTTATAGCAAATATTTCCTTGGTACATATTGATCCACTAATCCCCCGTTTAAGAGTTATTTTTGTACCTTTTTGAGAAATTGTCAAAAACGATCCATTTGTGGGGGCTGTAGAGGGTTAAAGTTTTCTACTAAAATATTTCCGTTAACATCCTCCATAAGTCTTCAGAAGACATGATATACCTCAGATGTCAGGATCGTAAAGAAGACACGTATAAATTATTTTTAGCCATTTTTTCAGAATATATTGGTTTTTTTTACCCTACACCCAAGGTATATTCACTTTGTCCTTCCGTGAATTTTTTTAAAAAAACCCCCCTTAAATTTTTTTTAAAGGTGCTTTAAATTAAAGCATAATTTATAAGCATGACTTGAGACGGGATTCAGTCGCTAGATGAGAGTTTTTGGCTTTTGAACGCCCGCGGCTGGCAATACTCTTTGCTGTACTATGCACAAAATGCTAGAGTACGTGTGAAAAAAATTAACCTTAAGAGAGTAAGCAAAACAAATTAGTGTTCTAAAGCTAATTTTTTACTCTGAGTTATTGTCTAAGGAAGCCCCAAAATCCGAAATCATAATATTAAATGAAACATTAAAAGAAATCTAAGACTGCAGTTTTCGAAATAATTCTAAAATTTTTATTTACTAGAAGATAAATTTTAATGGAACACGGAAGCATGATTTCTTTAAAGGATTTAGTAATCTTTTTGTTCAAACATTTAAATTGTAGAGAACAAAAGCAAATCGTGTGACTTAAACATTTACATCGTGCCATACTCGTTTTATTACCCACTCGAATTTTGCCGCTACCACGAAAATCTACAAATCGCATCAGCATTCAGCATCTTGGAAGCAATTTCGGCCACTCACTCACTCCCACTCGCCGAGGCAAAAATTCCTCTCCACTCCTAGAGACGACATAATACAAAGACAACAACTCAACAACTGTGAATTTGCTATAATCCACGTGAATTAAGCCAAAAATTGGAAGATCATATAAAATTTTCATACGTGATTTGATTTCGTAATTCTCTTTTACATTGGCAGAAAAAAGCACATTCAAGTGCTATGCAGTGAATATGGATGTACATGAAAAGACGCCTAAATACCTGCAATGAAAATCTAACAAAAGTTTTTGCACACACACAGTTGTTCACACGTCGAAGACCACTAACATTTTAGGGATATTTTAATATGATTAATGTCCTTTGACGCATGCGGGGTCTTTGCGGTGAAAATGTATGAAATAACGGAAATATTTGCACGTACCGCTAGCAAAAATACATGTGAACACACACACATAGAGAGAGAGGGAGAGATGATTTCAAAGGATAACAATAAAAACCAAAAACAAAGCGGAGAAGAGACATCAGCGATGACAACACTGGCGGGCGGTCTCTATGATGTTGTTGTTATAGCACTAGGAAGGACATTTTCATTTTCAGCGACATGCATTGCGTCGGAAAAGAAAGTGTCGGCAACGCAGACAGAGTGTAACGGGGTTACGTTATTTCAACCGTGGTTTTGGCTGCTCTTGTCGCGAGAATTTCGCCAGACGCGATTGGACAATGGGACAAATAAATACTCAATTGTTTGAATTGAATTAAAATGGAATAAGTTGGTGTCAAGTTATGTGGACAATTTTCGGCGTAAAGTTGAATATAATGTCTTGTAGCACTTGGATATTGCATAATTTCGATGAAATGCAAGCTTTTGCAATGACTTTGGTTTCTTCCACGACTTTTTTCTTTTATTGGAATAACGTTTTCAGATTTCTCTCCGGATTGAGCAGCTACAGAAGCAAAGCTCTGGCAGTTAAAACATCTAAAGGGTAATCCAATACGTGGTCCCTTTTCCAATTGGGTTATGTGTAAAATGGCTTGTCCGTATGACGTTTGTGTTCAGTATTCAATACGACTTAACCATGAATAGACTTATTCCTGAACAGCGTTTATTAATTGTGGAAACTTACTACCAAAATCAGTTAGAGAACGTTATAGAGTTCTTGAACATCATTTTGGTCGTTATTAGCGTCCAACTAAGTGCACTTTTCTTAACACCATCACCAGATTTTGAAGCAACTTTACACTATTGGACAATCATTATTCAACCAGAGTGCACAGAGCGCGTAATATAAAGAATATTGCTGCAGTACCAGAGAGTGTTCATGAAAACCGTGAACAGTCCTTTCGTCGCCGATCTCAGGCTTTGGGCATCTCTAATGGATCATTGTGGCGTATTTTGAGGCGTGATCTTGGTCTGAAGGCCTATAAAATACAGCTCGTACAAGAATTGAAGCCGGCTGATCTTGGTATACGTTTTAATTTCGGTTTATGGGCCCTACAACAACTTCAAATTAATCCATTATTTTATCGAAAAATTGTGTTTAGCGATCTCAACAGTGTTTCAAGATCTCAACACAGTATTGTTCCACATAGATAAGAATCTTTGTCGATCGCCAAATGTTCCACTGTCTAAATTAAACTACCACCTCGTCAGTATTCTGACTACTTCATCGAATAGCTAATACTCCGATATTCAACAGTTTATTGCCTTAGATCGGCGCTGTTTTCATTAGCGATCCCACATTTTGTCGTTGGCCTTATACTGATTTCACGGTATCAACCTATCACCTAACCTTTCGCTGGGCATTAGACGTTTACGTCGAATATGTTATAATCCGGTATCAGAGTATCCTACCGCTTTGGATTGCCCTTTGTTTTTATTAAAGACCAGACACCTTTTTCGGCTGTCTAAAGTTTAATTTTCCCAACTTGCCTATTCACTTGTTAGAGTTCTTTTTATAGCCATTAGAAGATCGCGATATAGCTTTATGAAAACCAGAACTGATTAATCGGAATCCCTTGATGGATTTTAATAGTATTGTTTTATTGGTGTTATATGAAAGGTATTTTAGTTGGTGTAAAAATGTTTAAATCCGAGTCATGGTTTCCGAGATATGGCAAATTTTCCAAAATTTTAAACATTTTTTGTTTTCTTTTAGAGCATTATTTTTTTGAAAAACTGTATTATTAACACATAGTGTTAGTAACAAATTGTAAAAGCCCAATTTATTTCCTATCATTTGATATGTAATTTACCTGATTTCCATCATTAGCATATTTTTTATGGGAAAACAAACTAGTAAGGGTGTTATCTTTGGCCTGGCCAAGCATTAGAAACCCTACACTGCAGTGTTTTACAAATTTTGCTTGTACGGGAGATTCCACGAAAAGTTGTCCGAATTCTCATGGCTTTCGTTCAGATCTTCAACTTACTGTTCTTAGTGGCTGAGTGAAATTTGGTTCGATTACCTCAAAAAAAACTTTCAGTTTAGCATTCTAAAACTTTTGCTTATATTGGTGGTGCCACGCTCTTTTGTCCGAGTTCGCCAAATTTTTGCTCATTTGCTTTATTTTTTCAAGCTAACTGCCGGTCTTGTAGAAAACCTTGAAATCTTGTCCCATAGTGCAGTGCTAACGTCTACTGTCTGCTCTCACATTTTTTCATCCTTTACGTATTCTTCTGCTTACGCTAGTTAACGAAACAGATGTTAACGATTCCTACCGAGCTGGCACCACACATTTCGGTGTCGCAATAAACAAAAATATTAATATTTCTTCAGAATTTACAGCAGCAAAATGCTGACCAAGCGTCTGCTACACATCCGTGGTACGATTTGCTTTGAGTATCATATCACTTTGATATGGTACGAATAAAAAAAAACAAAGAAAATAAAACAAAAGAAAATTATTAAAAGTCACTCAATATATTTTATGTATTCTTCAGAAAGAACAGATTCAATTTAACTTCAGTAGAGTTAAGTTTTGTTTTAAGTTTAGCTTGTAAAATTAGTTTAAAAATAAAAAAATAAATAAAAATAAATCGTAATTAATATAAAGTTAACTGGCGCCCAACTAAAACAAAAAGGACACAAAATCTTTTGGAGCTTATCAGCCCTTAGGAGCCACAGCATTAACGATTTTCAACGAACCTGAGTCACCGTCAACCAGCGGACAAAAAGGATTATTCGAAGGAATCGGTGTGGAGTCCAACAAAGAATGTTACTTCTAATGTAAGGAAAAATACAATTTTTTATTTTTTAAGAGTGAAAATTTAGAATTTAAGTAATTTCAATAAAAAAAATATAAGAAAAATTTGAATTTAAGTGAACTATCCAAATGAAAAAGAATAATTAAGAATTTTTAAGTGAAACTAAAAACTAGAGTTAAATTTAATTAAAATTTTTTAAGTTGAATAAAAGTGCTTCAGACAGCACCAAATTTTTTAGTGATTTCATCAAAGTGAATTATCTAACAACTGAATTTAAATTAAATTTCCTTGATTAATTTTTTTTTTAAAAACTAAAAGCTAGAGTTAAATTTAATTAAATTTTTAAATTGAGTAAAAGTGCTTCAAATAGCAATAAATTTTTAAGTGATTTTAGCAATGTGAATTGTTTAACAACTGAACTTAAATTAAACGTCCTTGATTAAATTTTTCAAATATAGAATTGCCCTAGTGATCATCTGGTTTAAATCGAATCGGAATCAAAGTTTTGAATTTAGTTAAAAAGAACAAAGAGCAATATGGCTAATCAAAACAATTTATTGCGGCCACCCATCCTAAACCCCAATCCTCCTGTTCCTCAGCAAAACCCTAATCCGCCTGTAGGAAATCCTCAACAACCCCAAGATCAACCACCTCAAAATCAACAACCACAACCTTTAATAATGTCTCAAGAATTACAACAAGCTATAGCAAGTATAGCATTTGCAACCTTACAAAGAGAAGGTAGACAATTAGTTTCGTCAATAATAAACCCAAACGCAGACCAATTTAGCGGCGTTGATCAAATTATTGATGTAGAGCATAGAGGAAATATGGGAGACTTAGACAAAATACCAGACATTGTCCGAGGCCTTAGGGGATTCGCAGGAAATGAAGGTGAATTCACCTCATGGAAAAAAAGCGTTGAACGAGTTCTACAACTATATGAACCAATTAGAGGGACAAATAAATACTATGGAATACTGAACGAAATTAGAAACAAAATCACAGGACAGGCAGACAATGTGCTAGAATCGTATAACACTCCATTAAATTGGAACTGTATTATAAGATGTTTGATTACCCACTACGCAGACAAGAGAGACGTCACAACTTTGGAATATCAAATGACATCTCTTGTCCAAAATAGGCAAACTGTGCAGGAATTCTACCAGCAAGTTTATTCATGCCTATCTCTTATTTTAAATAAACTCGCGTCCCTTGAAGTAGGTACCGAAGCTATGAATATTTTATCAAAGACTTATAGAGACAAAGCCCTCGACACTTTCATTAGAGGTCTCAACGGAGACATGCCCAGACTTTTAGGAATGAGAGAGCCTGCAGATTTACCTCAAGCTCTTTATTTGTGCCAAAAATTAGAAAATCAAGATTTTAGAGCGAATTACGCCCACAATGTAAACACTAACACAAAGAAATACAACACACCTTCTCAACCACCATTACCCCCACGACGTAGCCACCAAATCCAACGCACACCATTCTACCCACAACTCACATATTTCCCACAAAATTCTATTCCAAACCAACATTATCCAGTTAACCAAATCCAACGCACACCATTTTATCCACAACTCACATATTTCCCACAAAATTCTATTCCAAACCAACGTTATCCAGTTAACCCAATCCAACAATACCATTATCCCAATTTTATACCACAACAAATAAGACAAAATTATGCTTATAACCAACCACCACCACGTCCTTTTGCACCCAAACCTCTACCTAGACCCGAACCTATGGAAATTGACCAAACTATTAAAACCCGAAATGTTAACTATATGAACAATCCAAGACCTAATCAATTTCAAGGGAAAAGGCCTTTACAACCTACGCAACATTTTCAGCAACAACCGAAGTTGCAAAGGAATTTCCATGTTTATCCACAACATCCACTCCCAATTCCAAACAATTACATTTATGAACAAACCACACAAAATAACTTTCAAACTCAACAACAGCATCCATCAAATCTGGTGGATAATAACAACGATCAAATTCATCATGTCGAAACAAATTCAGAATATCCACCGCAATTGGCAAATACCAATAATTTTTATGAACAAAATTTAGAAAGTTATATGAGAGAAATTCCAGAGCAAGTTGTGCAACAAGTTCAGGAAGTCCAACAATTGCAAACAGAAGAATATACAGATATACATTTTTTAGGTTAAACCAATCATCATTACCCTTTATAAAATGCAAGCTAGATAACGGAAATATTATAAAGATACTAATAGACACAGGTTCCAACAAGAACTACATTCAGACAAATTTAATAAAAAACCCAAAGGAAAATGATGAAATATTTTTTGCCAACTCAATAGGAGGGCCAATTCAAATCTCACATCATGTTTATGCAAATCTTTTCGGTGAACCTAGCACTCCAATTAAATTCTTTTTACTCCCAACACTTAAATCCTTCCATGCAATAATAGGAAATGACAGCCTTAAGCAATTATCCGCAATTATATACACCGAATATAATTATATGCTTATTAAAAATGGTAGAAAAATTAAAATACATCAACAGATTTCACAAGATGTTAATAATATTTCTATCAAAACGGATCATATGACGGAAAAACAAAAAGAATCAATTAAGGAACTCACAAGAAGATTCCGTAAATTATTTTTAGAACCAGATGAAAAACTGACGTACACAACCAGAGTAAAAGGTGAAATTAGAACTTCAACGGAAGATCCCGTTTATTCGAAAAGTTACCCTTACCCAGTTGCCCTCAAAGACGAGGTAGAGAAACAAATCAATGAATTACTCTCTAATGGCATTATACGACCTTCTCGGTCGCCATATAACTCTCCAGTTTGGGTTGTACCCAAAAAAATAGATTCTTCCGGAATAAGGAAATTTAGGCTCGTGATAGACTATCGGAAACTAAATCAAGTAACGATAGCAGATAGATATCCCATACCCGAGATTAATGATGTTTTGACACAACTTGGGAACAATAAACTATTTTCGGTCATCGACCTCAAGAGTGGATTCCACCAAATACCATTAAAAGAGAAGGACGTTGAAAAAACTTCATTTTCCGTGTGTAATGGAAAATACGAATTCACTAGACTCCCATTCGGACTCAAAAATGCTCCCTCCATTTTTCAACGAACTCTAGACGATATTTTACGAGAGCATATAGGGAAAATATGTTACGTCTATATAGACGACATACTCATTTTCGGAAAGAATGAAGAGGAACATCTTCAAAATGTAGCGAAAGTATTTCGAACTTTGGAGGAATCAAATATGAAAGTTCAACTAGACAAATGTGAATTTCTCAAAACACAAGTTGAATTCTTAGGTTTTATTATATCAGATAACGGTATTAAGACAAATCCGAAAAAAATAGAAGCTATACTTAATTTCCCGAAACCAAAAACCGTCAGAGATCTTAGATCATTTTTAGGTCTGTCCGGTTATTACCGTCGGTTTATACAAGATTATTCAAAAATAGCAAAACCCCTGACAGCCCTTTTAAGGGGGGAAGATGGCAATATGCCTAAGAATCAATCAAAGAAAAAAGAAATCTTTCTCGATGATGTTGCCATTGAATCATTTGATAAAATAAAAAACTCATTAATCAGTCAAGATATTATACTAGCTTATCCCGATTTTCGCAAAGAATTTACTTTGACCACGGACGCATCAAACTATGCAATTGGTGCTGTCTTATCCCAAGACGACCGACCAATAGCTTTTATTTCAAGAACATTAAATAAAGCCGAAGAAAATTATGCGACGAATGAAAAAGAAATGCTCGCGATAATTTGGGCTTTGAATAACTTAAGAAATTATTTATATGGTTCAGCTAGAGTCAAAATAGTAACAGATCACCAACCATTGACATATGCTCTTAGCAATAAAAACAATAATAGCAAAATGAAAAGGTGGAAAGCGACATTGGAAGAATATAATTATGTTCTTCAATACAAACCAGGCAAAACAAATGTTGTTGCTGACGCCCTTTCCAGACCACCGCAAATTAATTCTTTGACAGCTACCCAACATAGTGATGAGAGTTCATCACATAATCTAATTCAATTTGCAAACGCACCTATAAACGTTTTCAAAAACCAAATATTTTTGAACTTAGACAATGATCCTACTTACAAATTTGAAATTGTTTTTCCTACATATCATAGGCACACTATAACCCAAACAGAATATTCACAACAAGATCTTATTAGTGTTCTAAAAAAATCCTTGAACCCATCTGTAGTTAATGGAATCTACACTGACGATAGAACTTTGGGAAAAATCCAGGAAATTTATCCAACTTATTTTAGGAATTACAAAATCAGATATGCACGAGATAAAATTATTGATCTCACTGACGAAACAGCACAGGAGACTGAAATATTAAAGGAACATAAACGAGCCCATAGGAATAGTAGAGAAAACAAAGTACAACTCTTAAAGAAATTTTATTTCCCCAATATGCAAACAAAAATTAATAGACTAGTAATGCAATGTAGTATCTGCAAAGAGCAAAAGTACGAAAGACACCCGAATAAGCCAATACTTAAAGCTACTCCAATCCCTCAATTCCCAGGACAGATAGTGCATATAGATTTATACTATATGGACAATAAAAAGATATTAACAGCTATCGACAAGTTTTCAAAATATGCAATGGCAAAAATAGTAAATTCACGAGCGGTGGAAGATATTAAAGAACCTCTAAGAGAATTAGTTACAGCATTTGGTTTCCCAAAAAGTATTGTTATTGACAACGAGAAATCATTAGCAGCAGCCCCGATAAAATTTATGCTAGAAGACCAATTTGGAATAGAGATCTTTAGAGCCCCTCCATATGTAAGCACTGTCAATGGACAAGTGGAAAGGTTTCATTCTACCCTTAGCGAAATGTTACGATGCGTCAAGGCGGAAAAAACATTTTCCTCATTTTCTGACCTTTTACACCAAACACTCTATAAATATAACAATTCCATTCACTCTACGACGCATGCAAGACCTATAGAAGCATTTTTTGGCACAAGAGTAACAACTGACCAGGAACTTTTAGAGCAATTTAGACAAAACAATATAGGGAACCTAACGAAAAAACAAGAAGCAGATTTAAACTACCACAACAGAGATCGGGATTCATATAAAGATTATATTGAAGGACAAGTCATTTATGTGAGAAGAGATAAAAAACCGAGAAATAAAGGTTCAGCGAGATATAGAAAAGAAATAGTTAAAGAAAACAATCCAAGCACAGTTTTAACAATGAAAGGGAACATAATTCACAAAAGTTTAATTCGGAATTGAATTTACACATTTCAGATTTTTGTTCGCTCTATGCAGAGCTGAATATCGGATTTTGGATTATACGAATTCTCCAATAGTAACCTTCGAAATCGGAATTTCTAAGATCCAAAAGGGAACTTTTAAATTAATCCACGTTATAGAAATGGCAACCTACGAAGAAAGTTTAAAAAATTTAACAAGTTTTGTCAACACCGATATCCACATCAACAATCCCTTCCTTCCTTTCATCCAGCAAGAAATAACTCAAATTGAATCCTGTATTAATCGCATCCGACCAACAAAAACCAATAAAAGAGCCCTAGATGAACTAGGAAAGGCATGGAAATGGTTGGCAGGAAGTCCTGACCACCATGACCTTATCGTTATTCAAAGTTATATAAACAAGTTGTTAGACAATAATAACGAACAAGTTGTTATTAATAAAAATTTAATTGAAAGAATGAATAACATAACAAAAAGTAATAATAGAATTATATCATTTTTTAAGAGCAGTGATACTGCACAATTAGTTATAGGAATGAATTTGAAATTTAAGTTACAAATGTTAAGAAATGAAATAACAAACATTGAAAATGGAATTAATTGGGCAAAGGCCAACATTATAAACTCATTTTTGTTATCAAATAAGGAAATCTTTGAATTGGAAAAAGTTATTGAAAATGATAAAATACCCATTATAAATATAGAAGAATCACTTCAATTTGCCGAAGTAAAGGTTGCATCAAATACAACCAATATAATGTTTCTTATTAATTTGCCTATTACAAATAAAGAAAATTGTAAGGTAATAAAATTAAAACCAATAAAAAGAAATAAAATCATTATGAAAATACCATATGAAAATATCATAAGATGTAATAATGAAATTTACGGAATAACACAAAATTGTAAGACTTTTAATAATTTATCTATTTGCAACAAGAATAGTATTGTTACATTAAATAAAGATAGCTGCACCGTACAACTTTTACAAGGAAAAACGACTTCATGTTCGATAACGAATAACCAGCATATTCCAATGATAGAGGAACTTAGCCCCGGTACTCTTCTTTTAAATAATTTTAATGGATCAATTAAAATTGACAACGAAAGCATTAATCTGACCGGAACATTCATCATACAATATGAAAATCTCACAGTAATTGTAAACAATGAAGAATACATCTCCTCCAATAAAGTGATGCTCGAACCAATGCCAGCCGTTGTTCAAACAAAAGAAATCTACTCATCAACTCAAGAAATACTGTCCCTCGAACTCATGAAGGAGTTAAATATGAACAACACAGAAAAAATAGAATTGATAAACGAAGATATAGAGTGGAAGTTTTATACAAATTCATCGCTCATAACAGTGGTTATCATAATTCTGGGATGCCTCCTTATAAAGCGAAAATTATGCAATATATCAAAAACAGTAAATTTAAAATCTACAGAAAATGATCATAAGGAAAGATTTCAAGAAATACTAACGGAGAATTCCAAAGGTGAACGAGGACGTCCACATTTAAAGGGGGAAGAGTTAACGAAACAGATGTTAACGATTCCTACCGAGCTGGCACCACACATTTCGGTGTCGCAATAAACAAAAATATTAATATTTCTTCAGAATTTACAGCAGCAAAATGCTGACCAAGCGTCTGCTACACATCCGTGGTACGATTTGCTTTGAGTATCATATCACTTTGATATGGTACGAATAAAAAAAAACAAAGAAAATAAAACAAAAGAAAATTATTAAAAGTCACTCAATATATTTTATGTATTCTTCAGAAAGAACAGATTCAATTTAACTTCAGTAGAGTTAAGTTTTGTTTTAAGTTTAGCTTGTAAAATTAGTTTAAAAATAAAAAAATAAATAAAAATAAATCGTAATTAATATAAAGTTAACTCGCTTAAGTGGTGTAATTTACAAAGGATTATACAAGTCGGAAATATAAATATATAAATAAAAGGAAAATAAAGAAAGAAGAAAAAAAAACACACTCTCATCGTATTATTGTTAATGCGTTCGCGATTCATCTTCATAAAATCACAGGAGGTTTTCATGACAATACTGGGGGTATGGGGTCTTATACCGAAGACCGATTCCGCTGGTATACAAAGCAATCTTTATGTTTCTCTCGCTATCTATGTATTTGTCTGTCTGTGTGTCTTTGTTGCCGGAAATTACGTTATGCATTTTAATGTTGCACTGACATCCGGCATTGAGACTTACGTCAAGGCTGCTGTGGTGGTTTGTTGTGGCCTCTTATGAGTGATGCATTCATTCAACCTGACTGCAGGTGGGATTAATGTATGTGAGTGGCTGTAGCGTAAGTTTGAGATAATAGCTCCTTAAGCGATATCTTAAATTTCATCAAAATACATGTACATAAATAAATAAATGTTTCTGCAAATATAAGGAAATACCACATTTATTTGCATTGAGAATTATATGCATTGAAAATTATATGAAATTGTTCATATTTGTGCATACAAATAGGTACTTATATACGGGAAAATTTTGATTTTAATGATGTCTGAGCTTCTTGTAAAAACTCTTTTGAAGGTTAAAGTCCAAGTCAAAGCGAAAGATCTTAGTTAAAAAAAATTTAAAAACTCATACCTACGTCAGATTTAGCTTTTAATTAATATCCTCGTTACTTAACCCAAATCGGCACGGTACCCGATTCCATTGAAATTTTTTGTGAATTTTAGAATACAGGCAAATTTGGGCCTAATCAAAAAAATCCGCTGTAATTTTTTGGATATCTCAAACAATTTACGGTTGGGGTAGTTTTCTTTCCCTTGGGCCAATACATGCATATACTCAATTCGGAACAAAACTGGTTTTTGTAAAGTTTTTAAAAGTTTATTTGAAAAAATTTTAAAGTTTCATTGATGTAACGTTTTAAATGTTGTCCTATGATCAATGGAACCCACACACTTGATAACCACTCAGTTCAATCAGCGCACATTCATATTCCAGTGGCCAGTGACCACACGACCAAGTGACTTCATAGAGTCATTGATATAAAAGTCCTTATTTTCAAAGATAAAATTCTGGTTTTAGGAAGAAGAAACTGCACTAAACCGATATATTGTTGCAAACACTATATTACGTTCTATGGATCCTATTTGGCTTCATTGGAATCCATTCATGTTCTAGTGGTTCATTACTAGGTGACCAAGTGGCCATATTGGGTTTTTAGTATGAAAAGTCCTTATTTTCGAGAATAAAATTCTGGCTTTGGGAAAAAGAAACTACACCAAATTGATATATTCTTTCAAACACTAATTTTTGATAGATCCTACGTGGTTTCATCGGAATCCATTCATTTTCCAGCGGTGCATGGCCAGTTGACCAAACCGCCATATTAGGTTCTCTTAGTATGAAAACTCATTATTTTCAAGGATAAAACCTTGGCATTAGGAAAAACAAACTGCACTAAATTAATTTCTATTGTTTCAAACACTGTTTTGTGTTCTATAAATGAATCCTATTTGGTTTAATTGGAATCCATTTATCTTTCCATGACCACGTGACCAAGTGGCCATATTGGGTTCTTGGTATGAAAATTTCTTATTTTTAAGGACAAAATTTGGGCATTAAGAAAAAGAAACTGAACTGCCCATGCAAGTTCCTGTAATCCATGATCAGGTGACCAAATGGCCATATTGCGCACTTCAAAATATCCGAAATTAATGTCCTCTTATATGACCCAGGTTTTAAGAAAAATTTTCCTTCATGTTTAATAACCAAATGTGGTGGAATATATTCCTAGACGTATAAAATAAAATTCCCAATAGGTGAACAAAAAAATTTCGACCCGAGATGGTGTCAGGAGGTTGTTTTATCTTAAAATTTTGGGAAAATCGAGATTTCCGATAGTATACGGAAGAGCACATATTTCAGAAGTAGTAGATATGTTACGGGGCACCTTTCCAAATATTCTGGAGTAAAATTCAGAAAAACCGCATGTGGGTCGTGGCGACAGAATGGGTTAAAAAGTCTAAATCGCTCATTACGGCCATATAACAGGTCTTAAAATTCTGGAATTCGCACGTAAGCCCCCTTTCCATAGACCAGGCCACATATAAATAATAAATATAAATTTTTCAAAAAAAAAAAAATTTTCAAAAATTATTCAAAAAAAAAAAATAAAAAACTCTAAAAAAATTTTCACGTATTTCTTGAATAATTCTAAGCAATTTATGCCCTGTACACTTTTTTCGTAAGATGCTTTCCTCTTGAGTAAACAAAGGGTTTAGCTTGCCGCGGGCGTTCAAAAACCATAAACTCTTATCAGCGACCGAATCCATCTTGAGTCATACATCATTTTAAAGCTTATAAATTATGCTTTAACTTAAAGTACTTTAAAAAAAAATTTAGTTGGGTTTTTTTAAAAAAAAAATTCAAAAGTATTTTTAGGCTTAAAAAATGATATTTTTTTATAAAAAGAACACTTCAAAATGAATGGGACCAGTTACTTAGACATATCAATTTACAAACCTTAGTGTAAGCTACATATAAATTTTTGAAAAAACACCCTCTTCATGAAAATGGCTAAACACGCCAACTTCAACAACCTGTATTTTAACAAAAAATGTTTTTAAGAACCAAATCCTCCCGGATTATTGTTCTTGCACACCGGATCAACCATATTGCCAAATTTGAGCAAAATCGGAGACAAAGAAAATTTTCAGCTGAATTTCTGGTTTCATAGCAATCACTATTTTAGTTTAGGGATAGAAAACTACCTTTCTGGGCCAATATAGGCTAAAATCTAGCTTCGCATATGTTTTGCAAATTTCTGCCGTATATTACCATGTTTAAATTATCAGAATCAAGTAGAATAAAGAATTTTAAGTTTATTTTATAAATACCATGTTGCTATTTTCTGCAATTTTTTTATAAATTTCGTTTATATATAGGCAACCTCTACTTTTATAAGAGCGAACTGTTGATGTTTTGGTTTGATGAACCATTCTTAGTCGGGAGATATTTTGCTTCAACATAACTCATCAGATATGATATGTGCAGCAGGTGAGCCTTTTTATGACATTTTCATTTCTCACTGTCTTTACTACAAATCAATTTAACAAATAATCAACCCCAACACAGTTGATACAAAATTCCTGCAATCAAAATTTAACCAGTTATGACTTCCAAAAATTCTTGTCATCTCACAATTTAACACCACCACAAAAGCATCACACAAATTTTACATCAATTAGCTGCTGTGATGTATTCAATCAACGCCATATTTAAAATTCCATACACCATACACTCATAATTAACAAAGCTAAAAGAATTTCACACTCTACACACCATTGAGAGTGCAGTCAAATATTTAAGCCTCAATGCACAACCCAAAGCACGAATTCAAATCGAGCTCATCCTCCCGAGACTCAATCACCAATATTCCACCGATGTACGCCGTACATGGCACAGATTTTATGCAAAATGAAATGCAAAAATCCCCGAACATGTACAAAAATGCAATAGAATTTAATGAAATAAACCAATGGAATGAACTGAAATAAAATACGGTTTGGTGCGAAATGAAACACTACAACAGCAATAGCAACAACACGAAGCACAAGCAACAAACTTCAGCTTCAGTGGTTTCCAATTAAATTGAAATCAATTCAATATTCCATAGTTCAGTGGATTTAAAGTGGTTATATTACCATAGTCATACACTGTGTGTTGTTTGAGGGGATTATTGTAGTGTGCGCGTTATGCTATTAAAGGTGTATGATGGTGGGTGTTATACAAAAGAGCCTCAAGGGGTGGACGTGGCATAGTGTTGTTGCCAAATGTCATGCAATTGCCCATCTTTTGCTGGTGTTGGTAAAAGTTATGTGAAGTAGAATTTGTAAAATATCATATTAGATCCTAGGTGGAACATAGTGCCAAAATGAAAAGTCCTAATTTGTCACGATCCTTTGCAAGTAGTTATATCGCTCGCCACGAATTTCCCAATTCTTGAATTTCCTTGTCCAACGATTTCTTCCAGCAGGTTTTTGGTCTACCACGTCCTCTTCTTCCTTGTAGATTCCACTCAGGCTTAGCAGCAGACTTCGCTGTGTAGTTTCTGGAGAGTATGACCCATCTATACCCACTTTCGTAGCTTGATCTCCTCTGTTATTGGCCTCTGGTTGCATTTTAGGCTACCAAATCGAAAGCAATTGTTGACAAATATAACATAACCGATTTCACATTCAAATCAAAAATGCGCACTTTCGTTTTGTTGGCTTGCTGCTCAATTATTTTAAAAGGACTAATTGGATATAAATATCATTGTATGTATTCTCCTTTAATTTCTAGGAGAAGCACAGGGCCAATATGAAATGTCTCCATTTTTTGAGATAACTTTGATCTCTTGCCACAAATTTCCCGATTCTTGGATTTCCTTTTCCTGCTGCCCTTCTTGAGAAATTTTTGCTTATGAATTTTTTCTTATTGCAGAATTTGAGAACACAAATTATTTTTATTTCTTTACATGCTGCAACTTTTTACAATAGATTTATCAATTTAAGGCTAACAGTCTACTTAAATTCGTAAGATTTTTTTTTTAAAGAAAGGGTAGTAGGTAAGGGTAACTTGGACATACCATAGCAAAGCATTGAACCAAATCTTATTATTTGCGTCAAGTAGTGTCAGTTATATCAAGAATTTCATTTTCATAGGGCGTGGCACCGCCCATGTTTCTATTGAAAATTATTTCCCCAAATGCCCTTTGCATTCGTACTAGATTTTATCTATCAAGCAGTTTCTGAGATATGATGAATCAGCATTCAAAGGGGCGTGACACTGTCCACTTTTCTAGTGAGAATTATTTTTTCTAATTGTCTTAGTATATGTACCAAATCATATCTATCTGTGTCAAATATTGTCATAGAAATGTTGAATTAATTCTTTTAAGGGCGTGGTCCCTCAAATTTTTCCAGTGAACATTATTTGTCTAGATGATTTTTACGTATTTGCAAAATATCATTCGTCTGCGTCGAAAAGTTTCGGAGATAAGTATAATAAGTTTATTTTTTGGAAGGGCGTGGTACCGCCCACTTTTTAAGCCCTTAGCCTTTTTTCATATTAACACAATGTAAAAATTTCTATACAAACAGTTAGTTAGTCAATAAGGGACAGATACACAATCAAACAAAATCTAGTTTTTATAAAGTAGATTTTCGTTTATTCCTCATAACTTGAAAACTGTAGAAGACAACTTAAAATTTGTAACATTTTTGAAATCAGTTTGGTCAAGTTAATGGAAATTGATAACCATTTGGAAAAAAAGTTTCGACCACGCCGTAAATTTCTATGGGAGGTAGGCGTGTCCGTCTTTAGATTTTGTGCATATTCACAAATTTTTATTATTTTAATGCAAAAAACATCTGTGCCAAAATTCAAAACATTTGCTGTGTAGAGCTTCTGGTTCAGGGGTCGGGATCCAAGTATTTTTTCACTGGAATTTAAGAATGCATACGGCGGACCGTGTCTTAACCCGTTTTAAATCGAACGTCGTAGCACATCAAATTTTTTCCAGATTTATTTTTATTTTTTTTTTTATTTATTCTTTCTTTATTCTCTTACAAATTTAAATAACATTATACATTTTTACGCTACAAACAATAATGAGAATAGTTAGTGGCATTTGTATTTTTAAAAACAAAAATAGTGATAAATGCCACATTATATTTTAAATATACATAAATATGAACTTAGAGGGTGGGGTGAAGAATTAATATAAATATCAATGTACAAAATGTTGCAATAAAAAAAAAAAAAAAAGACAAAATATTTAGTGTGAATGACAATTTAAAAAGTAACAACTATGTACTAGAATAAAATTATGTTTATTGTTAATAACTATTGATTTACCACACATATGTATACAAGCATCTATTTCTTTATTTAATTGCTCAAACAACGTAATGCATCAAATTTTCAACTTGGTTGGCATTGAAATCAAGAAGCCACAGTTTAACTTTTTTTAGAAACAAAGATAATGATCTTATGGAACGCAGATTTTCAGGAATGCTATTGAAAAGCTTACATGAAATTATAGTGTAGGAATTTCTAAACAAGGTAGTGTGAAAAACAGGCACTGAAACTACGGAGCTAACATTGCTTCGTAGGGTATATGAACTATATATCGGACTCTGCAAGTAGCCCCCTCTGATAAAAAATATTCTTAGTACTTTGAAAAAAAATAATTGCCGAACAGGAAGAATTGTAAGATTTTTAAATAGCACCATAGAGCTGGCTAAACGTGAGGCATTGCAAATCTTCCTTATAGCACTCTTTTGCAACACAGTTAATTGCTGTAATTTATTGAAGTATGCACCTCCCCAACAACTTAACCCATACTCTAATTTTGAGTGAAAAATAGCGTAATAAATAGTCCTTAGCGTGGTATTCGATACAAATTTCCTCAATCGATAAAAACTACGAAGGGATGAGAGTAAATAATTCTTTAAATTAGCAATGTGATCATTCCAGCTCAGCCGCCTATCAATTGTTACACCTAAGTATTTAAATTGATCAACTTTCTCAATTATAAAACAATTTGCATCACAATTTGCGTCAGAATTAAAGAAAACAGAGCTGCATTGATGTATGCAGCTATTATTGTTTAAAACATATCGCATGCAATATTCACTATGGAAGGTAATATCTAGATTCACCGATTCTTGCAATTTTGGATTGAAAAACATAATTTTTGTTTTATTGCTTACGACTAGTTTATGTTTCGCAAACCACAATCGAAGTAAATGTATGTCATAATTTATATCAGCAATTAAATTTAATGGATCTGTTGAACTATATGCGATTCCTAGATCATCAGCAAAAGCCTTGACTTTTCCTTTGAAAGGTTGAGAAAATAATGAATTAATATAGATCAGAAATAATAATGGACCAAGGACTGACCCTTGAGGTACTCCTAAATTTATGACCTTTGAATCACTGAAGCTTCCACATATTTTTACTTTTTGGGTTCGATTATTTAAATACGATACAAACCATTCATACATAAAACCTCGAACACCTAGATTGTATAACTTCTTTAAGAGAATATTATGGTCAACCATATCAAAGGCTTTGGTAATATCGACAAAAAGGCCAGCACACACTTGTTTCTTGTCGATACCAGAATGCAAAACAGTACAAAAATCCAAAAGTGCATCTTCTGTAGAGCAACCCTCTCTGAAACCAAATTGTAATGGACTTAAAAATTTTATTTTATGAAGATAAGACAAAAGCCTACTCTTGATTATTTTTTCTAAAATTTTAGAAAATGATGACAGGAGAGAAATTGGCCTATAATTAGATTTATCTTTTTTGTTTCCTTTTTTAAATAAAGCAGTGGTCGGCAAAGCATTGCACAATTGTGCAGAGAGACTTCACACGCATGCTTACGCTCTTTCATTCAGTTGTCGGAAAACCATCGACAAAGCAACATCGGGCGCATCTGTTGTTCTGTTTTCTTTTTTATGCACATGAAAAAATTTCTTTGCAGATATGACAAATATTTTATTTCATACTTTTTGTGACTAAATTAAAATTTTCAGTTTAGGAAACGCTCAGATAAACTCTTTAAAAATTATACAAAAACTTTTAGGGCTGCCACCTTTTTTTTGTAAATTTTGCTTTAACCATACATTTATAAAAAGAAATTCAAATTTATTCTTAAAACGCTTAGATAAACGTCTTAAAAATCTAACATATATTTTTAAGGTTGCCAGCTGGTTATTTTCTGAAATTTTGTAAAAATTATACTTTTGTGACTAGATTCAAATTTTTAGTTTAGGAAACGCTCAGAGAAACTTTTTAAAAATTATACAAAAACTTTCAGGATTGCCACCTGTTTTTTTTTTGTAAATTTTGCTTGAACCATATATATAAAAAAAAGAATGAGTTTTAGAGCCATTTTCACAATGTTCAGTTAAAATTTAACTTCCAGATAAATAAAAATTTTGTATGAAATTTAATGTCAAAGTTCCAGTTAAAGTTCTAGTTAAGGCTTAACTGGACATTGTGAAATTGGCCCTTAGTCTTAAAACGCTTAGATAAACTTTTTAAAAATCGAACATTTATTTTTAGGGTTGCCACCTTGTTATTTTAATAAAATCAAAATTTTATTTCAATAAATTGCTAAGATCACAATTTTCTCACTATAAATTGACATCTTGGGTCCAAAAACAACGAAACAAAGATTTAGGGTTGCTATGTTAGGGTTGCCAGACTTTTTTTAACTATCTGTATAATCTGTACTACCTGTAGCCATTTGACCATTCCTGAAGCAAAAGTATGATTTAACAAAATTTTTGAAAATAACCAGGTGGTAACCCTAAAAATATACGAGTACTTTGGATTTTAAAAAGTTTATCTAAGCGTTTTAAGACTAAATTTATTTTCTTTTTTAAATATATGGTTTAAGCAAAATTTATAAAAAACCAGGTGGCAACCCTAAATATTTTGTATAATTTTTAAAAAGTTTTGTCTATGGATGTGCTCGATGTTGCTTTTTATTTATTTCGTACTGTTTTCTGTGAAAATTTTTTCTCAGTGCATTCTCTCTTCTCTCACTAACACACTCTCAAATTTATTTTTGCCGACCCCTGAAATAAAGGCATTACATATGCACATTTTAATTCCGTAGGCATGTCACCAGAAAAAATACTTAAATTGAAAATGTATCTCAATATATCCACGATATTAAAGGAAATTCTCTTTAAAGTTAGGTTTGATACACCATCATTACCACATGAGTTTGAATTTTTAAGAGACTGTATGGTTTTAAGAACTTTGTAATGGGCAAGGTTTCTTGAATTATAAAAATTATAAAAAAAAATCGTTTTTGATTTATTTTATTGTATTTATATATGATGAATTTTTGGTTAACATAGTATTTACTGTATATTCCGTAAACTGTCCTGTCTTGCAAGTAAATTAAGAATTCTAGTTTTGTACTTTATTTTTGAGTAATGGTCCCACTGTGCCGCAAGCATATAAGTGAATTCAAAGAAAAAGCTTTTAGAGCGATAATTAAGTAAAAAGATTGTTACGCTCTTTTGTCTACTATTTTCGATCATTGTTGAAAGTCCGCGCATGCATACACACGCATATTTTGATGACAGTTTCAAATTTGACTTGCTCACTCTCATTCTCAATTTTATTCCTGTTCAACTTACAGTTGAAACAAACGTAACTTTTGTTTTGCGCTGCGCAAGAGATATCTTGCTGTTGCTTCACTCGTATGCGTGTAAGGCTTGTAGTCAATATTCGTAGCAGAGAACGCATTGAAAGCAAAATTTTTCAATCACGAAAGTCTTTTTGGCAATCGATACCAAAGTGTGAAGACGTTGCAAATAAAATCCGTGCAAAAAAATAATTGAATCAAAGTTTTAATTTAAAACCACAAATAAAATTTGAGTTTTATAAAACCAAAACTAAAATACCTTATTAGAAGCAGTTTAAACAAAAGGTAAAGTACATTTAATTAAAATTGCACAGCACAAAAGAACAGAGCTTGAACGTTTTTTTTATTGTTCTTTATAGAGTATTATTCGCCATATTGTGCACATACAGGGGCGTAATTTTTTTACTTTGACGTGCGCCACCGCCACGTGTCGGCTCCATTTGCAGCTGGAAAATTCCATTGCTGTACTTCTGGAGACAGGCGCTCTGCTCCGCACTTGGAAATATTCAAGTTGCCTAACAAGCTCTGACAAACATTTATACAATTTTCCTGATCGGATCTCCGGTTTTTGGGCAAGGTAACAACAAACATAGCTACTTAAAATTCGACATATCGGAAACTGAACCATGTGCTTTTACTTTTTTTAATTTTCTTATGCAGACCTATCACCCATAACAGTGGGGTACTTTGCCACAAATATAGTACAAAAATAATATTTGATTTGAATTCGCAGTATTCTATCTGAGCCTGCACGACGTTAGCTGCGTGTTCGTACCAGCGGAGGCGCAGCAATACAATTGTTTTGGTGCAACAGGTTGACTTGTACCAACTGGGCAGTCAGTTTCAGAAAATCTAAATTTTTTTTTTTTCTATATAATTAACTTTTTTGCACTCATATACATATGCGCATAAGCATATGTAACTTAAATTAAGTTCAGTTTATTTTTTTTTTATAAACCATATTACAAATCTTCGAGTACCCGAGTTAGCGCTAACAACGGAGCCCGTGTAAGAACAAATATGTAAGTTCATTTCTTTTATTATTAATTTCTTTACTAAATTAAAAATTTAATCGTTGATTTAACCTAACTATATAATTTCATAAGTTTAAATAAGAAACTGAATTTAAGTTTTGTTTTTTTTTTTTGAATTCTCATAAGTAAGAACTCGCAGTTTTCATTAGTAAAAATACCTAAATTAATAACTTTTTAACTTAATTAATTCTTTTAATACAAGAGGGGAAGGGGCTTAGGTCACTTTCTGGTCTTGCGCGATGTAATCTATGGAAATTATTTTACTTGTGTTTGCAAAACAACTAATGAATTCTTTATTATATTAATAAGATTTGCAATGAATTAAAAATATGAATAAAGTGTAAATCAATTACATAATATGTGAGTGGACCTTGCCTTAGTCCTTTTATGGTTGGGTTGAGGAGACAATTGGTCTCAATTGGTGAATTTTGGTTGGGGTAAGGAAATATTTAGGGCATATGACATCGTTGCTCATCAGGCGTGCTGACTCTTAGCGATCCTTTTAGGGGATTATTATTTGTTATTTTATTTGGGTTTAATTAGGGATTTTGAATTTCATTTGGGAATTTGATGTGAGGTTTCAGAAATAATAATTTAGTGTGTATGAATTTCTTTTGTGTCATTTTGCTGTATGGTGAAAAAAACAAAGTGTGTAGAGCAAGAACCCAAACCAATCCGACGAGCTACAACCAGGCATATGCAAGCATACACCACCAGCTCTATACATCCATACAACAGCAAGGTTTGTGACATAAAATGGCGCCCAACGTGGGGCACGACAAGTCAGGAGAATGCGTGGAGACACTTAAACAATTCTTCAGCACCGTAGCTTGTTTCCCTCAGGTATAATTTTTTTTGTTTTTCTTAGAACTGTTTGTGTAGCTGATATCAGTGATACTGGAATTAGTGCAACAAAGCGTGTTAAGTTTTATCCTAA
This sequence comes from Calliopum simillimum, assembly GCA_951812925.1. Taxonomy (NCBI): domain Eukaryota; kingdom Metazoa; phylum Arthropoda; class Insecta; order Diptera; family Lauxaniidae; genus Calliopum; species Calliopum simillimum. Next base: position 51,501,695 of record OX638369.1, on the reverse strand, counting down.
CCGTTTATTGATTTTAGTTACATTGACAGGGATTTTTATCGTGACTATTATCATTGGAGACGTCATATCGTTTGGAAAAGGTTAACAAAGCTTGTATCTGTTTTTACCTTCCAACGATTTGAGTTCGACCTTGATTTTAGTGAATTGTGGGTTATAAATTTTGTTGTAGGTAATATTTACTTGGAATGTTGGTGACTTCGTTGACGTAAGTAACAACACCAAGTATTTCATTGCTACAATTAAGGGGTTTTCGCAACGTCACATATAATATGCAGCTTCACTGCATAATTTTGTGAAAGTGTAGATTTTCACTTGTTAGCTCATTTCGGTAAGGAGGATAGCACGTCTTGAATATATATTAGAGAAAAAAATTTAGGTACATCTTACCTTTGGTCTAAGGCTGGGAAAGCTCACATATTGAATATTTACATAGAATTTTTGAATATTGATCATTTTTGCATAACGAAAAAAAAAAATATTTATAATCGTAAAAACATAACAACAATGCCAATCTGTCGAAGCTTGGAAAACTTGGCTGGCGCTGGTGATAACAGTTGCTCTATTTGTAGTGAAGATTTAGGTTCGGTAGGGGTAATCACAACTCTTTGCAATCACCAATTTCATGAGAAATGTCTTACAGTTTGGCTTACTGATAGTCGGTCGTGTCCTTTGTGTCGTGAGTCGTGAAGCGTGCGACATAAAGGTTTTGAAAACATTAAGAACATCGAACGGTCAATCGCCGCTGTTAGGTTTGGACCCTATTACTTCTCATGGGGCTGTACCTAAACCACTTCAAGGCCCTGCGTCTTCCACCCGTTCTAAAAATCAGGCTACTCAGCCTACTGAAATTATGAAGCCAAAAACTAGCAATAAAACTAAAATTCAAGGTGCTTCTGGTGGGTTACCGCCATTAGCTCCACAAAATTATCACAGACAAAATGCAGCACCTCCATTATTTGATTTTGATTCAGAAACCCAGGGGGCATCTGGTAGCTTACCGGCATCAGCCGTTCACACCTATAACAGTAATTACACAGGACATCCCTCTTTTGCTCTTGATTTAGAAGCTAAAATAAATCAAGGGGTACAATCTCAACTTAATGGCTTTGCCGCAGAGATGCATGACAAATTTAAACAAACTTTAGAGTCGGCTATGGCGCGACTATTAGACCTTAATGTTCGCAGTCCACCTAGAGTTGCTTATCCACATAGTGAATTCAATCAGTCAATGAATCGTAACCGTAATATTGATGATTTTAGACAACATATAAACAATGTTAATGAAGTCAGAGATAATACAAGAAATACTAGGCTCAGAGCTCCAATAGCAAGAGTAGATTCTGATAGTGCTAGGAAAATTTTGAACTGGAAAATAATTTTTGACGGATCACCGGAAGGACTGAGGGTTGAAGAGTTCATATACCGTATCAATCGCGTAGCAGAAAGTACTTTTGAGGATCCTGGGTCTGTCTTAAGCGATAATGCACACCTGTTGTTTGCCAGTAAAGGTGAAACCTGGTTTTGGAGATATCATCACAAAGCTAGAGCTGAGTTAAGATCATTAGATTGGGGTGATTTATGTGAGGAATTGAAAAAGGATTTTAAGGACTTCCAAACCGATTTCGACATTTGGGAAAGAATTTGAACTAGGAAGCAACGTAACAACGAATCGTTTGATACCTTCCTTGATAGTGTATTAGCTATGACAGATCGTTTGCGAGGATCGTTTGATGAAGTCCAACTGGTTGGAACTTTGATTCGGAACTTACAGGCGGATATTCGCCATGAACTTTTACACCTCGAAATAACTACACTTACGGCTCTGCGTAAAGCTTGTCGTAAACATGAATGTTTTTACCAGGAAGTACATTTGAAACCAACATACTTTAATCAACATCCTCCGTGACAGATAGCGGAAGTAGAAAATTCGAGTGAACCGGAATCGGAAGACCTTAGTGAAATTCGAAATTTAAAAGAAGTAGCTGACAACCTTTGCTGGAATTGTGATGGAAAAGGTCACGTTTACAAGGACTGTGAAAAGCCAAGAAGAATATTTTGTTATGGCTGCGGTCTGGTGGGTCATTTCCTCTCAACGTGTCCCACAGGTAAATCAACGGAAAACCGCAAGGGGGGTGCCCCTTACATCTATCGGCACCCCAACATCAGCAAGTCGCGATTCGAGAACCCGAAGGGGAAACGTCTCGAGCCGGATGCGACAAACGAATAACGATTCTATCAAATTTTACAAAATTTATACCAGACTTACCTAAACTTTTTCCCATTTCGCCTTTGCATGAGAAAATTCAGAATTACTATACAATACGTAACAAGATTTTTAATACTAAAAGTGTCCGTTCAATTAAACGCGCTAAAGATTATTGGTCCAACATTAAAAACAAAAGATTAGACGTTATCCCAGCGATTTCAGCTAAAGACGATGACGTGAGAGCATATGCCTCTATACATCTGCTTGGGAAAAATTTTCTAGGACTTTTAGACTCAGGTGCGACCACCTCTTGCTTAGGTTCGAATTTTGCAAATGAAGTTTTTGATAGCCATAAAGATAACATAAAAATTATTAAAGCTAAAATCTCGACCGCTGACGGTAGCAAGCAGAGTGTTAATGGGTCCATGTCTTTGAATGTGACTTATAAATCATTAACAAAAGCAATAGAATTTTATCTAGTTCCGTCCCTCAAACAAAATCTTTACTTGGGGGTAAATTTTTTTAAAGCGTTTGGCATCGCACCAGACTTATTCCCGCCACTAGAAATCGAATGTATAGCCAGAGATCCAGAAACTCATGAGTTGAATGATGAACAAAAATGCAAACTTAAAGCAACAATTGCGTGCTTTCCCAGTTTTGAAGAATCAGGGCTTGGCAAAACCTCTTTGGTCGAACACGTAATTGACGTGGGTGACACCAAACCCATCAAACAACGCCACTTTCCGGTATCACCGGCCATAGAAAAGCTCATTCGTGAAGAACTCGACCGCATGTTAAGGCTTGGAGTTATAGAAGAGTCGAATAGTGCATGGTCTTCTCCAGTGGTTCTTGTTAGGAAACCTGGAAAGAATCGATTGTGCTTGGATAGTAGAAAGGTTAACGCCGTGACCGTTCGAGATGCTTATCCACTTCCGCACATAGAGGGGATCTTTAGCAGGCTACCGCGCGCAGAGTACATCACCAGTTTGGATTTAAAGGATGCCTTCTGGCAAATCCCACTGAATAAGGACTCTCGCGATAAAACGGCATTTACGGTACCTAATAGGCCTCTCTATCAGTTTACCGTAATGACGTTTGGTTCCTGCAATGCTCCCCAAACTATGTGCCGGTTGATGGATAAGGCCATCCCTCCCCATCTCAAGGACCGAGTCTTCGTCTACCTTGACGACCTGCTTATAATATCCGATACATTTGAATCTCACATGGAAATACTGGCTGAAGTAGCCTTTCACTTGAAAAAAGCTGGTCTCACTATAAACATAGCCAAGAGCAGGTTTTGTCTTCGTGAAACTCGTTATCTGGGACATATTGTTGGTTACGGCTCCATCAAAACCGATCCAGAAAAAATTGCAGCTATTGTGAATTTTCCAGAACCACGTTCGCAGCGTCAACTGCGCCGCTTCTTAGGTATGACTGGGTGGTACCGCAGATTTATACATAATTTCGCGGAAGTTTCACAGCCGTTAACAGAACTGCTTAAAAAGAACAAATTTTTCGTGTGGACCCTCGCCGCTCAATCAGCCTTTGAACTGCTTAAAGGTAAGCTCACATCAGCTCCTATCTTATCAACACCGGATTTTGAGAAACCTTTTCTGATTTTGTGTGACGCCAGCCAATATGGGGTAGGCGCCGTACTCGCGCAAAACGACAAAGAAGGAAATGAGGTACCATTGGCATATATGTCTCACAAATTAAGTAAGGCCCAGAAAAATTATTCCGTAACGGAGCTCGAATGCCTGGCTGCAGTTTTGGCAGTGAAAAAATTTAGAGCGGACGTAGAGGGCCACAGTTTTTCTATTGTGACTGATCATGCAAGCCTTCGGTGGCTCATGAACCAATCGGATTTAAATGGACGTCTCGCTCGATGGGCCATAAAGCTGCAGGCTTTTGACTTCACAATTTTACATAGGAAAGGTACTGAGCATACTGTCCCCGACGCCTTATCTAGGGTGCACTCGGAAAATTTGGACTCTATACAGCTAGATTACCACCCAGAAATAGTCTTGGCCTCTCCTGCTTTTGATAGTTCAGAATACGTAGAAATGCGCGATAAACTGACAAAAGAAGAACATTCTTATCCAGATTTTAAAGTGTTGGACAAGTTTATATATCATCGGAACGAATTTTATCGAGCAGATTCGGACAGTGAGAACCGTGCCTGGAAACTGCTTGTTCCATTATCACTTAGACGTGAAGTAGTGAAAAATGCACACGACTCTCCGATTAATGCTCACGCTGGGATAGCGTAAACAATGGAGAAAATAAAGCGTTATTTCTATTGGCCTAAATTGTTTTTAACTGTTCGCGATTATGTTAACCAATGTCAAACGTGCAAAACCACAAAGCATCCAACGCACACTTTGAGACCACCCATGGGGAAGTTTACACCAGTCGATAGAATTTTTCAAAGACTTTTTATCGATTTGATAGGTCCGTTCCCGAGGTCGAAAAGTGGACACATTGGCATACTAATTGTACTTGATCATCTTTCAAAGTTTACCTTCTTGTTTCCGCTTAAAAAGTTCACCACAGACCCCATAATTCAGTTCCTTAAAACGCAGGTGTTTGATGTTTTCGGCGTGCCAGAGGCTGTAATAAGTGACAACGGGTCACAATTTCGCTCCAAAGATTTCGCAACGTTTTTAACTGAGTGTGGTATAAAGCATGCCCCAGTCGCTGTGCACGCTCCGCAAAATAACCCATCGGAACGAGTTAATCGTTCCATAAATGCAGCCTTAAGGGCTTATGTGCAGCAGGATCAGAGGGAATGGGACGCGCATCTCAGTAGTATTAACTGCGCTCTTCGAAACACAATCCACCAAGCGACAGGAGTCACTCCTTACTTCCAAGTGTTTGGACAGCACATGATAACGCATGGGGACAGTTATGCTATACTAAGAAATTTGGGTATGCTTGAAGAAGGAGTAGAACCAAATCAAACAGTTCGTTTTGATAACATTTTGTCAATTCGACACACTGCCAAATCCAACCTCAAGCGTGCTTTTGATCGTACCGAAAAACATTATAATTTAAGATCTCGACCTGTAAGCTATATAGTCGGCCAAAATGTATTGCGTAGAAATTTTGCTCAGAGCAACATGTCCAAAAATTTTAATGCTAAGTTGGACAAAACTTTCATGCCAGCCACTGTTCACGCTAAGGTAGGAACATGTTATTATGTTTTGAAAAATGATCAGGGAAAAATTGTGGGGACTTACCACGCAAAAGATCTCCAACCAATATGATTGTTGTTTCCAGGTTTTTTTTATTTTATTTTTTTTGAAACCACGATTTCAAGAAGAAAAAACAAAATAAAAACAACCTGTTGTGTAATGGGCAAGGTTTCTTGAATTATAAAAATTATAAAAAAAAATCGTTTTTGATTTATTTTATTGTATTTATATATGATGAATTTTTGGTTAACATAGTATTTACTGTATATTCCGTAAACTGTCCTGTCTTGCAAGTAAATTAAGAATTCTAGTTTTGTACTTTATTTTTGAGTAATGGTCCCACTGTGCCGCAAGCATATAAGTGAATTCAAAGAAAAAGCTTTTAGAGCGATAATTAAGTAAAAAGATTGTTACGCTCTTTTGTCTACTATTTTCGATCATTGTTGAAAGTCCGTGCATGCATACACACGCATATTTTGATGACAGTTTCAAATTTGACTTGCTCACTCTCATTCTCAATTTTATTCCTGTTCAACTTACAGTTGAAACAAACGTAACTTTTGTTTTGCGCTGCGCAAGAGATATCTTGCTGTTGCTTCACTCGTATGCGTGTAAGGCTTGTAGTCAATATTCGTAGCAGAGAAAGCATTGAAAGCAAAATTTTTCAATCACGAAAGTCTTTTTGGCAATCGATACCAAAGTGTGCAGACGTTGCAAATAAAATCCGTGCAAAAAAATAATTGAATCAAAGTTTTAATTTAAAACCACAAATAAAATTTGAGTTTCATAAAACCAAAACTAAAATACCTTATTAGAAGCAGTTTAAACAAAAGGTAAAGTACATTTAATTAAAATTGCACAGCACAAAAGAACAGAGCTTGAACGTTTTTTTTATTGTTCTTTATAGAGTATTATTCGCCATATTGTGCACATACAGGGGCGTAATTTTTTTACTTTGACGTGCGCCACCGCCACGTGTCGGCTCCATTTGCAGCTGGAAAATTCCATTGCTGTACTTCTGGAGACAGGCGCTCTGCTCCGCACTTGGAAATATTCAAGTTGCCTAACAAGCTCTGACAAACATTTATACAATTTTCCTGATCGGATCTCCGGTTTTTGGGCAAGGTAACAACAAACATAGCTACTTAAAATTCGACATATCGGAAACTGAACCATGTGCTTTTACTTTTTTTAATTTTCTTATGCAGACCTATCACCCATAACAGTGGGGTACTTTGCCACAAATATAGTACAAAAATAATATTTGATTTGAATTCGCAGTATTCTATCTGAGCCTGCACGACGTAAGCTGCGTGTTCGTACCAGCGGAGGCGCAGCAATACAATTGTTTTGGTGCAACAGGTTGACTTGTACCAACTGGGCAGTCAGTTTCGGAAAATCTAAATTTTTTTTTTTTCTATATAATTAACTTTTTTGCACTCATATACATATGCGCATAAGCATATGTAACTTAAATTAAGTTCAGTTTATTTTTTTTTTATAAACCATATTACAAATCTTCGAGTACCCGACTTAGCGCTAACAACGGAGCCCGTGTAAGATCAAATATGTAAGTTCATTTCTTTTATTATTAATTTCTTTACTAAATTAAAAATTTAATCGTTGATTTAACCTAACTATATAATTTCATAAGTTTAAATAAGAAACTGAATTTAAGTTTTGTTTTTTTTTTGAATTCTCATAAGTAAGAACTCGCAGTTTTCATTAGTAAAAATACCTAAATTAATAACTTTTTAACTTAATTAATTCTTTTAATACAAGAGGGGAAGGGGCTTAGGTCACTTTCTGGTCTTGCGCGATGTAATCTATGGAAATTATTTTACTTGTGTTTGCAAAACAACTAATGAATTCTTTATTATATTAATAAGATTTGCAATGAATTAAAAATATGAATAAAGTGTAAATCAATTACATAATATGTGAGTGGACCTTGCCTTAGTCCTTTTATGGTTGGGTTGAGGAGACAATTGGTCTCAATTGGTGAATTTTGGTTGGGGTAAGGAAATATTTAGGGCATATGACATCGTTGCTCATCAGGCGTGCTGACTCTTTGCGATCCTTTTAGGGGATTATTATTTGTTATTTTATTTGGGTTTAATTAGGGATTTTGAATTTCATTTGGGAATTTGATGTGAGGTTTCAGAAATAATAATTTAGTGTGTATGAATTTCTTTTGTGTCATTTTGCTGTATGGTGAAAAAAACAAAGTGTGTAGAGCAAGAACCCAAACCAATCCGACGAGCTACAACCAGGCATATGCAAGCATACACCACCAGCTCTATACATCCATACAACAGCAAGGTTTGTGACAACTTCCAATCCTGAGATAGGCTCAAAAAAGATGCTTTGTCGATAGAAAGTTTCTTCAATAAGGCCAAGTTTAAGGCATTCATTGCAAAGCGAAGGTACTCTAGCAGTTATAACTGAACTCCCAACTGATACAAAATAACCGTATTCACGATCTTGTTGCATCGTAGCAAATGCAAAATTATTTTAAATTACAAAAACAAATTCTATAGAATTTTCAAAAGCTAGAGTCTTGTAAGCAAGACCAAATTTGCAACACAAAAACCTATTGCACGATTGATTTCCAATAGTCTATTGTGACTGATTTTATTTTTTTCATTTGTGATTGGCACAATTGCTTGATGACTTTTATGTTTTTGACAACCATATTTGTCACAAATTGAAATTAAAATGTAAACAAATACAATTAAATTTCAATTATTTCGTTTCGGTTTAATTAACAAAGATTTCTACGTAATATTTGCATTAAGCACATTGTATGTAATTAATAAAATTGTGATTTGTTTTCTAAATAACGCACAATTATTCAGTAAAATTTCTTTTAAATAAAAATAAGACATCAAATAAATTTTAAATTCAAAAAATATTTGACAGCAAAACAAAAAACAGCTGTTCTGAAACGTTTGCAATACCAATTTAAAACAGTGTGTGCTCACAATTATTTACTCTTGCAAATTTGCATTTGCTACGATGCAACAAGATCGTGAATACGGCTTATAATTATTAAATGTGTTTGCAATAACTTTGGGATCAGATATTTCAACGTTACCTATTTGAAGCGTAATCGAAACGTTATTGTTATCACTTCTTTTGTCGACAATGCAATTTATGATTTTCCACTCTTTCTTAAGATTTCCCTGAGAGCTTCTTATCTTATTATAATAAAAATTATCGCGACTGTCACGAATTTCATTATTTATGCGCTTACATAATTGACGATAGCGGGTCTTCATTTCAGTGTTATAGGGATGTTTGTAACATTTCTGTCTAAGTTTATTTTTGATTCTTATTCTATTAAGCAAAGACTGACTTATCCAAGGCTTTAACCTTTGTTCAGCTGGCTTTTTTATAAAAATGAACGTAGAAGACTTAATATGATTTTTCAAAAAGTTTAAAAATAAGTTGAAAGCAGTATTTGCATTATCTACAGCATATACATCTACCCAGTTATTTTCACGCAATTCTGCATTTAATTTAATAAAATCGATTTTAGCTATTTCAATTCGAGAACAATTACTCTGCTTTTTAACACCTACACTACTTATGAAAATGCCTGTCATACAGTGGTCGGATATTTCCAGGTCAAACACAATACCAGTACAGTCACTATATAGAATATTTGAAAATCTACAAAAAAGATGGTCAATACATGTTCCTGCCACTGGCCTTGTTGTTTCATTAACGTAAGAGTATAACCCTTGCTCGTACATAAGTAAATTATATGAGCTCAGCGCAGAGCTATCAGAGAGTAAATTAAGGTTTAAATCGCCTAAAATGATAAGATTTGCCACTGGCACATTACATAAAATATTTTTAAACTCTTCAATAAATAACTCTATAGACTGGGAATGTAGTCTATAAACACAGATAAACACAAAGTTCACTTTTTCTACACAGCAAGAAATTTTTAAAATATCTGCGCTGACAAGGTTAAATCCTTCAAATTTAACATTATCTATGGATTCATGTATAAAAACACCTACACCACCTGCAGCATAAGAATCATTAGTTTTGGCATAAAATTTATATTGAGGCAGATGAAAATCTTCTACTTCAAAAGAATAAATCCAAATTTCAGATAAGAATAATAAGTCCGGAAGGCTTATAAAAGCATTCAGGTTAGATACCAATAAGTCGAAATTTCTGCGCAAACTACGTATATTTTGATGGACTACAAACAAAGATTTATGATTATTTTTTACTTGAAAAATATCATCTGAAATACTTTTAATAGTTGATGATGGGAGGTTATCGGTTATAAAATCAAAATTATTGAGTTCATTAAGCATATTTACTTATTTTTAAATTAATTTCAGATCATCAAATGATTTTATTACCATAACATCTCCACCATCAACTTTCCTTAAAAGAATTTTAGAATCTTTAAACCACAAGTATTTCATTTTTTTTTTTGCTTTGTTAACTGTTTTGCTTTCATAAATAATGCTGCTGTATAACTTGTAAAGCGATTATTTATGAAAATATCTTTATTTTTATCACCGCCTAAAACTGATGCATTTAGTTTTTGCTTAGCATTTTTCTTATTAAACATAATTTTATTCTTTGTTTCAACTGAAGAGAATTTTACACAAACAATGTTCATGATCGAGTTCGCATTTGAGGTATTCGGGGTATTTCTTTTTACAATTTTTTTAACGTAGCACTTAACAATTTCGTTTGAAGAGGTAGTAATGTTTAAAGAATCTCTTAGAATTTTTTCAACACACTCTTTAGCATTTTCGTTGTTTACATTAGGCAAACCTACTAGCTCTAGCTCATTTTCAAGAAGTTTTTGCTCTCTCCAATTGAGCCTACTCTCTAAGTTATTGACTTTTTTTTTTAAGGTTTCATTTTCAACTTGGATCGCCTGAACCATGGTGAGATATTCTTTATGCATTTTTTTTATGTTTAAAATTTCCTCATAGAGAAGTTGAATAGTTGGAACATTAACATCATGCATTTCGTTTGAGAGAGTACTGTTTGTTTGAGACGTAGTTGCTGTTGAAGGTGATTGTAAACACATGTGTGTTGATGGTTGGTTTGGGGTAAGCTGCTGTTGTTGTTGTTTTATGGTAGATTCTTGTTTTTTGTTTGTAGGATCTCTGAGTTGATGTTGCAATTTAGTTGTTTGAGTTGGTATAGCCTGTTGTTCTTGTTGTTGCTTATCTGTTGGATGATTATGTTCGTGTTGCAATTGAGTTGCTTGTGGTGAAATAGTAGCCTGTTGCTGCTTAACCATTTCTTCCGCTTTTTGATCTGAAATTGGTTTGGGTACGGAAAGTGGTAGAATAGGCTGTTGTTGTTGTTTATTTGTTGTTTTTAACTGTTGCTGATTTTGTTGTTGTTTCGTAGTTGCGTTTTTTGTTACTTGATGCTTAGTCATTTCTTTATTTTTTTCGCTTTGCAGTTGATTTAGTTGGTGTTTCGTAATTGTGTTTTTTGTTACTTGTTGTTTAGTTATTTCTTTATTTTTTTCGCTCTGCTGTTGAGTTGCTGTTGTTGTTGCGTTGCCTGGCAATGACAGTGTTTGTTGTTGCACTGACTTTCGACGAAGTGCATTACATTTGTCGCATCTATATTTTAAATTATCGGCTTTTAAATATTTAATATCATTTTCACTCAAATTAACACATAATGAGTGAAAAAACCCATTGCAGTCACCGCATGAAATGTGGGATTCAGCTCGTTCAATTTTACGGCTGCAAACAAAACAGTCGCACAGGTTGCACTTATCGCATATGTATTTTAATTTATCAGTTTTTAAAAATTGCATATCATTTTCACTCAAATTAGCACAAGAAGAATGAAAAGGTGCGTTGCAATCGCCACAGGAAACGTAAGATTCACCGCGGTCGATTTTACGTTTGCACGCTAAACAGTTCATTATTATTTTTAATATTAATCAAGAGCTCTAAAAAAGTACGTCCGCACCCCACGACACACACTCTTCATTTACTTATCATTCAAATGATGTAAACAAAAATTTTCGCCTGTTTCTCTTCTAATAAATTTTGAGAAAACCCCTATGAGATAACCCCTTTTCTAGTTGGGCTAGTTTTCCCAAATAAACTAAAATAAACAAATCGATGTCTTTTGCTATGCTGAACGCGAATCCGACCTCAGAATTGCTCTATCGTGTACAGTTTTTGATATATTCCAACCTAAAAATCAAAAAAAAATCGTTTTCTGCCATTTTTTGACGCTATATAACTATTTAACATATCATTTATTCGTTTATAATATTTTTCTTTAAATTATTTTAATACCTTCATGTTTCTAAGAGATATCATAGACCGAAATATTGCAAAAACGGGTTTTTTGCACTTTTTTGTCTCTGTAGGTCAGGATATCTCTGAGGAAAAAAAATAGCAACACAATCTAAATTAGGTTTGTATTAGGTATTTTCTAAACAACTTATATTAAATAAATAATAAAAACAATTAATGCTTGTTGAATTTTTTGTTTAAAATTAATATAAAATTACAATCAATACAAATGTAGACAGAGTAAGCTGAATGTATAAGACGTTTGTCTGATAACCTGGGGAGTATGTGCAAATCCCAGATAAGAAAATTTTTTTTAATTAAATATTTTATTAGATTTACTTTGATTGACTTTGTGATTCGTTATGTCTTTCGTATATTTCTTCAGTTATAAAATAGTTCTGACTGTTAAGCCGTAAGATTCAGTAATTTACTTACATTCGCTCATTGCGTCCAGAGGTTAAAAGAATTCAATACGCGGCATAGTTCCAATTGCAATGAACCATGGTTGCAAATGTAGCTGGTAAATATATGATAGCATCTAAAAAAAAACAAAACGCCATGGAGGAATGAGTTCGATCCCCATACAGAAAAGATTTTTTTTTTCAAATTTTTCTATTTTTTTTTTTTAATTTGTTTGCAACTTGACGAATGCATTCAAATTTCAGAGAAGAGTTTTTTTTTAATTTATAACATATATTATAATTTATGATGTCGCCGTGATCTTAGCAAATATTGCCATGTAAGTTCCTAATTAATAAAAATATTAATTGTAATAAAGTTCTAAATAAAAAATAATAAAGGTCTTTAGATTCAAATACATATTTGAAAATTATTAACATATATACGATTGAACCAATAAGATTGCTCAATTCGCCTATATCAAATATATTATATGCTAATAAAGGACTGCGTTCGATAACATTGTCCGATACAAAATTCAAAAAATCTCTGGAACTAGTAGTCCGATTTTAAAAAGTAGACTCATTCTCGAACCGCCATTTTATAACCATTTTTATAGCGTATTTAAAATTTTAATAATATTTTTTTTTGACAAATTTTGTTGTAACTTTTCTAGCACTCCTTCCATTAAGGATTTTATGGTATTATTTTTCTCGGAAATTTTTAGCATCCTTTACAACTTTTTTTGTTGCCTTTATCTCCTTTTTGACCAAAGCCCCGAATTTTTCAATTGACCAGAGTTCTGGACAGTTTGGGGGATTTGCTTAACGAGGCGCTAAAATCACATTATTTCTTGTGTAACCCTCCAAGGCCATTTTACTATAATTATAAGTTGCTTAGTCTGGCCAAAAGAAAGTGGAAACTTCATGCTTTCGTAGGAAAGGCTAATGTCCTTTTTCCAAGAATTCCTTAATATAGAATTAGGAGTTTACTGTTCCAGTGGTTACAATAGAATTGCTCCTTTTGCCACAACTGCAGATTACTTGCCAAACCAAGAACTTACGAGGAAACTTTGACTGCTTTTTTGACTTAAGCTTTTCGTCCACATTCTCCCGCGAGTCTACAGTGTAAATTGTTTGGCCAGGAAGCAGCGTAAAATCGGCTAAAACATACGTTTCGTCGTCCATGATGTAGCATTCGAATTTTTGGAAAAAATTAATTTTTAATTTTATGGCTGCTGTTTTGCTTTCGTGTTCTTCAAAGCATTTCTGTCAGAAACTTTTTGTACCTTAAACGTCTTCAAACTAACCTCCTTTTTGGCCTTGCGAACTAAAAACTCGGAACACTTTACCTTCTGTGCCAGTTTTCTGCATGAAATGTTGGGGTTCTCTATAAAATTGTCACGAAGTTCTTCTTTTTGTTTTGGTCACGAATGCCTTTTTCTTTCGCGGAACCTGGCTTTTGAATGACATCCAAGGCATCCTTAAATTTTTTAAGAACTTTTGATATAAATTTCACATTAACTTTGCTATTCCGCGCAGTTCTATTGGAAGTCTACCGCGGGTGGTCTTAAAAAATTTTTATTATAGACATTCGAACTTATAGCTACTTTGCCATTTTAAAGTAAATATGACTGACTAGGGACAAAATTTGAAAACCATAGTTCTGGTACATTAAATTCAAAGCCTACTGAGTGATTGAATTGAGTGATTTGAAAACAAGTTATTGGATAAAATGCGTCGGACAATTTATCGAACGCAGTCCTTATTACCGAATTTTGATTTAGAGTTTTATTCTGCTTAAATTTTCATAAAATCTATCAAGTGCTGTTTCATTAATCATGCCAAAGTTCCATTTCATACTTAAATTCTTTTTATCGCAGATGTTGACGACCAATGTCATATTTCGCGGAAAAATCTCCAGGCAATATGTACCATATGGGCGATTAACCAGCCATTTATTACTTCGATCATAATACCAAAATTGTGTTCCGCCAAGATTGTGACAAGAAAACATAATCACTGGAGCATTTTCGTGCAACTTTGGAACATCCAAACAAAGATCAGAGTTACCCCATTGTAGATCTTGATTCCATCTCAATAGAAACATTTGCCTATCATTGGGCTTTTGAAGATTTCTAGAGCATTTATCTAAAGCTGGTTTTAAAGACCAATGTCTAAAATCGATGCATAAGTATGGTAATTTAGCACTTTGAATAGCACCAACGGCATAAGGTGGCGGCTGAACTGGAGGATAATCATTAAGTACATTGACAGCAATTTCGTGCATGTACCAATCGAATGTTTTACAATGCAATTTCTTACGTAATGCCGTCTGTTCTGTTAAGTCTCCGACATACATTCTCTGAATTTTCTTTGAATGCCGTTCATAAAAGTATTTCTTGTAGTCATCCAGCCATACTTTAACAACACGTATTTTGTTCTGCATGAGAGACATTTAAAAATTTTAAGTAAAATTTTGCTACAAATTACCTTAATCAAGAAATCTGGATCTTTCGCATTTAATCCTTTATCTAGATTTCCTCTAAAATGATGTCCTACCCTTGAACAAGGCACATTTAGTAACTGACCACCGCCGCACATCCAAACTTTAAAACTTAATTCAAATTGTTCTCCACCCCATATCTGAAGACCTTCATCGTAGCCACCAAGTTCCCAAAAATAATCACGAGACATTGCAAAACAGCAACCCAGCATAACTGGATTGTTATAAGGGTCTGTACTATTTCTTAAATCCTTTTGTAAAATAGGTGTTTGTATATACAAAAGAGCCCAATTGAAACCTCCTTGTTCCGCTTGAACAGCTACGTAAGCCAAGTCTTCAGGTTTAATCACATCGACTACTGGGGAAACAAGAGTGCGTTTATTAAGCGCTATAGGCTCTAGTAATGGCGGCAACCAATTGTAACCGACTTCGATGTGTGCATCTAAGATTACCAGTACTTCTGCAGTCATATTACGTATACCGGCCATGCGTCCACGAATTAGACCCATGCGCTTGGGCAAACGCACAAATCGTACTTTAGTGAAATGTGCTGTAACGTATTTTTCAAGCTTTTGGAAAAACTCCAAGTCACCAAAATCATCGACGAGTATTATTTCCTTGAGTAACTCTGGTGGTGTCCGATTGATCAGACTATGCAATGTGCGCGCAAATGTGCTAAGCAACTCATTATAGAACGATATAACAATACTGACTGTCGGCAATTTCCTTAGATATTTTTTATGTAAACAACTGAAAGTTTTAGAAGTTTTAGTATACTTAATCAATGAAAGAGTTAAGAAGCGCGATATTATTACCCTTTAACACGCGCATCTGGCACTGATCGATTGACAGATATGGCGTCGGATAAAAGTGCATTAAGTCCATGTTGCTTAAACAATCTTGCTTCCAATACACGATCTATGTTGTTGCCCAACGTGGCTGCTTTGCCCTGTTCCCCCAGCCCAACACGTTGGCTGTCCATGTGCATGGCATGCAAATCATGCCAATCTTTTCTTGATGGTCGTTCCTTTATAGTAAGTTTTTGATTAAGTTCGTTCAGAATCTCCGGGTGCCGAAATAATATTAAGATTGCAAAGAACACGTACACCGGTATCAATAATTTCAAAATCCTTCTGCGCATTTTTGATATTTAAGAAAAATACCACTTGTAAGAAAATAAAAAAAAAAATATTTTCTGTTTAACTTTAAATCTTGTAATATAGAGACTGATTTGTAACTCGGCGAACATGAAAGCAAAAAAGTAATTTTACACTATGCGCCCATTAAATTGTGAAAATTAACAACTTTGTAGTATTTACCGATCATCTTTATTTTTTAAAATTTTCTGCTTAATTTCTTCGTTTTAAGTAAAATTTTCTTTTCATTTATAATTTTATGGCTCAATACTGTAACGAGTATAATTCGAACTAAGCCATATCCAATCATAATTATTCACAATCTAGGAGGCTTAACTCAAAGTTATTAAGAAAAGAAAAACAGTAAAACCGCATTGTGAAGTGTTGTTTTCGTTCCAAAAAATTCGATTGCATACTAATTTTCGCATTAAATACCGTTAAACTTTTAGTCTTATTTTTGTGAGATATTTACTGATTTTTGCTAAAATGAAATATTTACAATGTATGTATGAAGTGCTTTTAAAATCTTAACAAAATTATATTTTTACACGGTAATAAACATCGGTTTAAATTTTCAACTTTTTACGGAATTTTAGGGTTGAAAATTGAATTTGTTATGAAAATCACTTTTTTAGTTGAGTTTTTAAACTTTTTGAAGTTGACACCCTTTTGTTAATACAAAATTTTGAGAAGAACAAACAAATTTCTAAGTAATTCAATTATTTGTTGATTTTTCGAACTTTGCGCAGTTGATTTCCATGAAATATTTGCTTTTGCTGTAATTTCATGTCACTGTGCTTCGCAACCAGTCTATGCTTAAGAGTAAATACATATAGTAAGCTTGAAAGCTGTTCACAATATTGACAAATGCGTCAGTGAGGCTACCTTTGGTTGGCTCCTAACGCAAACCATTCGTGAATTTTTATTTTTTTTATTTTTTTTTGGAATTATATATTTAATTTTTATATGCGTGATTGGTTCGAAAAGTACGGCTTTTCATCGGTTTCGATGAAAAAATTCTTAGCTCATTAAGTAAATTTTTTCATCCTATAGGGTTGACAGTTTTAAAATTTTTTAGAACAAATTTTTAACCTTTTAGTTGACCTCTTTCAAATTTTTAAGTAAAGAAAATCAACCCGCAGAGCTGACAAAAATTTCAACTCTTCAGTTTAAAAATTTAACCGAATAAAGTTCGATAAATATACCAATTTTTTAAGTTGAAAAATTAAACCGAAATTTTTCACCATGTACTTTCACGCTACTCGTGCCATATAAAAGTTTTAACTTTAACTGATTGTTCCCCCAATATCCAGTTTCAATTTTGTCTTTTGTTTTCCTTGAATCATATTTTTATACCCTACACCCAGGGTATATTCACTTTGTCCTAACGTTTGTTACACAAAGAAGAAGGTGAGGCAAATATAGAAATGTATATATACATGTACATATACATATATACATATATATATATATTCTTGATCAGCGTCACCTCCTAGTTGATATAGCTATTTCCGTCTGAAATGCATTTGTTTAATATTACAATATTTAAAAAATATTCTGCTATACTTATGGCTAAAAGCATTAAACTTTGTCTTTGAAATACTTTTCCGATCTGTCAAGAAACAAGAAAGTTATACCCGTTTTGTAATTCAAAGTTATTGGGAAATCGAAAAAAAAGGATTCTTACTAAAAGTCGGTAAATTTTTAGGCTAGAAAAATGTCAAAGCCTTTCCGGACCGCTCCTGAACCACTGAAAAGTTTGTAGTTTTTTGGCAAATTTGTACATACCGATATAACATTTCTATTCAAATTTGTTTTGAAAAAAAAGTTTTTTAGTTCCAAGTATGAAAAAAATTATTGGACACATACACTAGACTGACCCAAAAAAACTAAAGGTGTTCCGATCTTAGGTGCTCAACACTCAAAATGTTCGGTAGGGTCTCTAAATTACGTGTGTAAGTTTTGGTACAAAAATATTGAGATTTAGCACTCGCGCAAGCTCGATAAGTGGCGCTGCCTTTACCGTACGAGAATTGGGTTCTTTCAGCCCGTGGAAATTGATAAAAAAGGATAGGAACAATTTTTTTTTTCTGTCCTTCTTTATGTTTTCGAGGTCGCTGAAGACAATGGCATTGCCAGTTTTTGGAAAAGATTCCAAGATTTCAAAATATTTAAGATATCTCTCGAAAAAAAAAAGATTTGAGATTTTTGTTAGATTAAATTGCTATTAATCGTAGGAAAATTTTTTATTTTTTTTTTTCTCGGACACTAGTCTTGTAGTTTAGATTGTGACGAACAAAATGAGTGGTCGCACAATATTTTTTGACAAAAGCTTCTCGAGATATCGGCCACAGACTGAACTGCCGTCCTGCCGTATTATTGTTCATTACCAGTCACTGGAGATATCTGCCGATTTTACGCTATTATCATTGGTTTTTGAGATCCTACCTTGCACTTTCGACGTCGATGGAGATGCTGGAACATTTATTTTCACGATAAAATGTAAGTGTTTCAATACATTCAAGATACTCCTATGATAAATTTCCCTAGTGGGATTTCCAATGAAAAGCAGAACTAGCTCTAAAACCTCGACATAATTTTTCCGCGCATAATTCATCTGGAGCTAGTGATTGATGACCATCGCAGTTATCTTCTGGAAAGGTGCCAATATCTCCCAAATTTTTCAGTGGAAGATAGAAAAATTTGGTACACATTGGCACCTTTCCAGAAGATAACTGCGATGGTCATCAATCACTAGCTCCAGATGTATCATGCGCGGAAAAATTATGTCGAGGTTTTAGAGCTAGTTCTGCTTTTCATTGGAAATCCCACTAGGGAAATTTATCATAGGAGTATCTTGAATGTATTGAAACACTTACATTTTATCGTGAAAATAAATGTTCCAGCATCTCCATCGACATCGAAAGTGCAAGGTAGGATCTCAAAAACCAATGATAATAGCGTAAAATCGGCAGATATCTCCAGTGACTGGTAATGAACAATAATACGGCAGGACGGCAGTTCAGTCTGTGGCCGATATCTCGAGAAGCTTTTGTCAAAAAATATTGTGCGACCACTCATATTGTTCGTCACAATCTAGGCTACAAGACTACATTCCGAGAAAAAAAAATAAAAAATTTTCCTACGATTAATGGCAATTTAACCTTACAAAAATCTCTAATATTTTGAATATTTTGAATCTTTTCCAAAAACTGGCAATGCCATTGTCTTCAGCGACCTCGAAAACATAAAGTAGGACAGAAAAAAAAGTTGTTCCAATCCTTTTTTATCAATTTCCACGGCTGAAAGAACCCCATTCTCGTACGGTCAAGGCAGCGCCACTTATCGAGCTTGCGCGAGTGCTAAATCTCAATATTTTTGTACCAAAACTTACACACGTAATTTAGAGACCCTACCGAACATTTTGAGTGCTGAGCACCTAAGATCGGAACACCTTTAGTTTTTTTGGGTCAGTCTAGTATATATAAATATAAAGGGTAGTGCGTCAAATAACATTTGCTGAAAAAAAGGGCGGTATCACGCCCAACAATGAACATATTCTTATTAATTGCCACTCTGTTCTATAGGGAACAAGTTCAATCATGTAGCTCTGCCTGTGGGTATGGCACCACATATTTTTTCAGCAGATGTTATTTGTCTTGATGGCCTTTGTATATAAACCGAATTTAATCCACATGGGTCAAATAGTTTCGGAGATATGATGTATTTTATATTTTGGGGCTTGGCATCGCCCACTTTTTCAGTAGATATTATTCCTCTCTGTGCCTATTACAAACATACCGAATCTTATCTATCTGCGTCTGATAGTTTTGGAGATATGACGAATTTGTTTTTTGGGACATGGCACCGCCCATTTTCTCTATGTGTTGATTTCATCTTACTTGATTTACATTTACATCTTACTATATTTGATATATCACTCCTGCTTTAATGCGACTAACATTTTTAAACAGAAAAATCGATTTTTTCAAAATTCAAGTACTTTAGACGAGTGTTACTATTTTGTGGATCAGATGCTGGAAAAAGCGGGCATCTTTTCAGATAAGTGAATGTATAACTTTAAATTTCGCCTTTGATTTTTTTAAAGAAAATGTATCATTGTAGTGAATTATTTTTGTGTGCACTTTTTTGCCAAAAAAAAAAAAAAAAACATAGTGCGTCGCACACTGGCTACATTTCTCAAAAGTGGTTGCAAAAATCAATTTTGGTGTGGTAGAAATTTGCAAGTCTAATGATGCAGTTCGATAAACAAATAATCAGTGCTTAAAAAAATAAAATTTTAATTCATTTGAAAAAATGGTTCGCTTTGTAGAGCTGGTCAAAGTCGATGGTTTTTTCGAGTTTGTAATTTTTTTTTTTTCAAGATGTGGTTCTAATTTTTCTGCAACTTATGAAAGGATAGTTAATTTTTTTCTATTTATGCTATAAACGGTTTTTATACTATCAAGTAACACTAAAAATAAATGATTTTTTTTTTTTCAATGTCTGAGGTTTCTGTACTTTTCTGAAACACTATTTTTACCCTTTTTTTCAACTTTGAATGTAGTTTCAAAAAAATTTTCGCAAAAGATATTTTACGGACTGCTAAAACTAAATAGACAAAACAATTCTAAATACAATATAAAAAAATTCAGCTGCGTTTGCTTGCAGCCCTATGAGTTATAATGATTTTCATCAGGAAACCTGTGGCTCATGACGTCATTTTTCGAAAAGGCGTTGCAAAAATCAATTTCGAGTGGGTTCCTTTTACAAATCTGATAATGCCATCAGATAGAAAAATATTAGGAGCTAAAGGATTTGAAAATTTGTACCCATTCGGGCAAGTGGTTTGGTTTTGATAGCCTCTCAAAGTTGAGTAAATTTCAAGTTAGCGAAAAAATTTAATTTTTGAGAAAAATGCTTCATATTTAGGTTGAATACTTTGGCAAATGGTTAAGGAAAGCGATTTTTTCTTCCACTTAAAGCATAAGTGGTCTTGTCTCATAAAACTGATTAGCAAAAATCTAAGTTGTTTTGATAGCTTTTATTTTTTATGAATTTTTTTTTTTTGAAGTCATTGCTTTTAGCGTAGTTTTCAAGCTTTGGGTTGAGTTTAAAAAAAAAAACTTCGCTTTTTGTTAAGCTCGGCTTACTACACAACTGCCAGAAATAAGTCAGACAGATTACATTAAAGCTTACACAGATTTTCGTAAAAGCATAAAAGCCCAATATCCCACACTTGAACAATGGGAGAACAAGAATATCCTTAATGATACCACTTTAGAAGTATATACAGATGGTTCTAAAATGGACATAGGAACTGGTTGCGGGATCTTCAGTCAACCAATTAATCTCTCAGAGTCGGTAAAAATATCTGATAATTGTTCTGTATTTCAAGCGGAAATATTTGCGATAGCAGAGGCGGCAAGGTCGATATCTTTACTAAATATTAAAAATGAAAAAACCTTTATTTTGAGACTGTTTTTGTAAAAATTTTTTTATTATTTTGAATGCATTTCTAGCAGTTTACCGCTCATCTTCAGCAAAAATTTTTTTAAAAAACAGTCTCAAAATAAAGGTTTTTTCATTTTTAATATTTAGTAAATGTTTGAGAGACTGTGTTAAATCGTTTTTTACAAAATAACATAAGGTTGATATCGATGAGGGATATATCACCTACCGATATAACCATTTACATCGATAGTCAAGCTGCCATTAAAGCTCTGCAAAATAGGAATATAAGATCTAAGGTAGTCAGCCGTTGTCGCAGAAAGCTTCAGGTTCTTAACGAACAACACAATGTAGAACTGTGCTGGGTACCCGGTCATAAAAATTTTCAAGGAAATGAAAAGGCAGATGAGTTAGCTAGGAGGGGTTCATTATTGCCTACAGAGAATATTAATCATATTGTTAAACCACCAACGTCATACGATTGCAAGATAATTTCAGATAAAATGGTTTTGGAGATGACGAGGCGATGGGGCAACTCGACCCATTATCAAACGACCAAAACTATTTATAACACTCTTAAGATAAGGTTTACTAAATTGCTTATAAAGTGCAGCAAGAGTGAATTAAAGTCTTTTATATCAGTAGTTACAGGGCATAATACGCTATGCAGGCACCTGGGACAGATGGGGTTTGAGACTGACGATCTTTGTAGATGGTGTGGAGACAGCGACGTGGAAGAGGATAGTCAACATTATCTTTGCCAGTGCCCTGCACTTGCAAAAACAAGATTTAAAATATTTGGATCCTTCTTTTTTCAGGATATCCGAGAACTTTTGGAGATAGACCCCGCTAAGATCCTGAAATACATCAAGGCATCAAAATGGGAACAGAGAACACGAATAGTAACCAACAACCAATGAATAAGCTTCAATAAGATTGTATAAAACTGTATAAAATATACTGAATTTAATTAATTGTATTGTATCATAGAACTATGTACCGTATTTTAAGAGGGATCACAATGGACCAGCAGAATGGTCAAAGTGGAAGTTGGCTTGCATATATGCCAACGATGCCCTCGCAACCTAACCTAACCTACTACACAACTAATTGGTGTTTATCTCTTAGCTTGTGCTCCAAAAACTGTATGGTTTTACTTACAACCCTTTGTGTAAGAGCAAATCTTATGGCGAAATCTATGGATGAAAAAGCAAATTTCACGAAGTTTTAAGTACACAACTTTATATTTTTAATTTAGTTCTTGTCGATTACAGCGCCATCTAGGATGAAAAGAAAAAATTTTCCCTACAAATTTTTCTTAAATCGTAAAATCCAAGGCTGCAATAAAAATTGGGGGTTTCCCTTTAAAATTTTCATGTTTCCCCCGCCCCACCCCCATCGGAGGGTGAAAGGGGGTCAAGATTCATATCGCTGAATAGATCTCTGACAATTATTGGACACGTGTTTTTTTGTTTTTAGATTTAACATCCACTTTCTGAAATATTTGACCGTTCCAGGATTTTTCTAACGATATGCATGTAATATACAGAAAATCGGACTTCAACAAAACATTGCTTTTCACCCTGCATTGCTATCTAAATGAAATATAGAATAGCAATAGCTATGAGAATTTTCTATCCATAACCGAAAACAAAATTAAAATATCTTGAAAGGTTCAGAAGTTATGATTTTTGCAACGAGAAATGCCAGGTGTCGCCACTGTGCGTCGCACTATGGTTTTTTTTGGACTAAAAAGTGCACACAAAAGTAATTCACTACAAGGACCCTTTTTTTTAAAAAAAAATCAAGCGAAATTTTATAGGTTATACATTGAACTATCTGAAAAAATGCCCGCTTTTTCTAGCATTTGATCCACAAATTAGGGACAGAGGTCGAAATCTCATAAATTTTGAAAAAAACGGTTTTTCTGCTGAAAAATGTTAGTCGTATTAAACGC
Organism: Calliopum simillimum; assembly: GCA_951812925.1. Classification (NCBI taxonomy): domain Eukaryota; kingdom Metazoa; phylum Arthropoda; class Insecta; order Diptera; family Lauxaniidae; genus Calliopum; species Calliopum simillimum. Next base: position 51,478,533 of record OX638369.1, on the reverse strand, counting down.
ATCTTACTTGATTTGATTGAATACATATAAATTTATTCATATATCACTCCTGCATTTAATGTAACTAACATTTTTAAACAGAAAAACCGTTTTTTTCAAAATTTATGAGATTTCGACCTCTGTCCCTAATATGTGGATCAAATGCTAGAAAAAGCGGGCATCTTTTCAGATAGCTCAATGTATAACCTATAATTTTGCATTTGATTTTTTTTAAAAAAAAGGGTCCTTGTAGTGAATTATTTTTGTGTGCACTTTTTAGTCCAAAAAAAACCATAGTGCGTCGTAGTACATCAAATTTTTTTCCAGATTCTGTTTACTTATCATTCAAATGATATTCTAGCCTAAAAACAAAAAAAAAAAAATCGTTTCTTGCCATTTTTTTAAGCAATATAACTATTTGGCATATCATTTATTCGTTAAATCTGGTTAAAGTACTTAAAAGCCCTAATCATTTTCTTTAAAACCTTATGTAAATTTTGTTGGTACCTTCATGTTTCCAAGGGATATCGTAGACCGAAATATTGGAAAAACGACTTTTTTGTACTTTTTTGTATCTTTAGGTCAGGATATCTCTGAGGAAAAAAAAATATGAACATAATTTCAATTAGGTTTGTATTAGGTATTTTCTTAGCAACTTATATTAAACAAGTAATAAAAACAATCAATACTTGTTGAACTTTTTGTTTGACTTCTTGTTTAAAATTAATACAAAATTACAATCAATACAAATGTAGACAGAGTAAGCTGAATGTATAAGACGTTTGACTGATAACCTGGGGAGTATGTTCAAATCCCAGACAAGAATATTTTTTTTAATTAATTATTTTATCAGATTTACTTTGATTGAATTTGTGATTCGTTTTAAGTCTTTCGTATATTTCTTTAGTTATAATATAGTTCTGACTGTTATGCTGTAAGATTCAGTAATTTACTTTCGGTCTTTGCGTCCACAAGTTGAAAGAATACGCGCGGCATAGCTCCAATTGCAATGAACCATGGTTACAAATGTAGCTGGTAAATATATGGTAGCATCTAAAAAAGAACAAAACGCCCTGGAGGAATGAGTTCGATCACCACACATACCAGAGTTTTTTTTTTCAATTTATAACATATATTATATTTTATGATGTCACCGTGATCTTAGCAAATATTGCCATGTAAGTTCCTAATTAATGAAAATATTAATTAAAATAAAGTTCTAAATGAAAAATAATAAAGGTCTTTAGATTCAAATACATATTTGGTAATTATTAACATATATACGATTGAACCAATAAGCTTCCTCAAACCAGAGTAGCTTAAGTCGATCTCTGATAACATTGCAAAGCAGCATGAAGCCTATGCTTATGAAACGAATTTAAACTGTTTTGCCTTCTGATCAAAGACCGACTTAAGCTACTATGGTTTGTTGCCACAGAAATATATTTTATGTAAATTATTACCAAATTTTGATTTAGAGTTTTATTCTGCTTATATTTTCATAAAATCTTTCAAGTGCTGTTTCATTGATCTTGCCAAAGTTCCATTTCATATTTAAATTCTTTTTATCGCAGATGTTGACGACCAATGTCATATTTCGCGGAAAAATCTCCAGGCAATATGTACCATATGGGCGATTAACCAGCCATTTATTACTTCGATCATAATACCAAAATTGATGTCCGCCATGATTGTGACAAAAAAACATAGTCACTGGAGCATTTTCGTGCAACTCTGGAACATCCAAACAAAGATCAGAGTTACCCCATTGTAGATCTTGATTCCATCTCAAAAAAAACAATTGCCTATCATTGGGCTTTTGAAGATTTCTAGAGCATTTATTTAAAGCTGGTCTTAAAGGCCTAAATCTAATATCGATGCATAAGTATGGTAATCTAGCACTTTGAATAGCACCAACGGCATAATGTGGCGGCTGAACTGGTGGATAATCATTAAGTACATTGACAGCAATTTCGTTCATGTACCAATCGAAAGTTTTACAATGCAATTTCTTACGTAATGCTTTTTGTTTTGTTAAGTCTCCGACGTACATTCTCTGTACTTTATTTGAAAGCTGTTCATAAACGTATTTCTTGTAGTCATCCAGCCATACTTTAACAACACGTATTTTGTTCTGAATAAAAGACATTTAAAAATTTTAAGTAAAATTTTGCTACAAATTACCTTAATCAAGTAATCTGGAACTTTCGCATTTAATCCTTTATTTAGATTTCCTCTAAAATGATGTCCTACCCTTGAACAAGGCACATTTAGTAACTGACCACCGCCGCACATCCAAACCTTGAAACTTAATTCAAATTGTTCTCCACCCCATATCTGAAGACCTTCATCGTAGCCACCAAGTTCCCAAAAATAATCACGAGACATTGCAAAACAGCAACCCAGCATAACTGGATTATTATAAGGTTCTGTACTATTTCTTAAATCCTTTTGTAAAATCGGTGTTTCTATATACGATAGTGTCCAATCGAAACCTCCTTGTTTCGGTTGAACAGCTTGGTAAGCTAAGTTTTCAGGGTTAATCACATCGACTAATGGGGAAACAAGAGTGCGTTTATTAAGCGCTATAGGCTCTAATAATGGTGGCAACCAATTGTAACCGACTTCGATGTGTGCATCTAAGATTACCAGTACTTCTGCAGTCATATTACGTACACCGGCCATGCGTCCACGAATTAGACCCATGCGCTTGGGCAAACGCACAAATCGTACTTTAGTAAAATGCGCTTTAACGTATTTTTCAAGCTTTTGGAAAAACTCCAAGTCACTAAAATCATCGACGAGTATGATTTCCTTGAGTAACTCTGGTGGTGTCCGATTGATCAGACTATGCAATGTGCGCGCAAATGTGCTAAGCAACTCATTATAGAACGATATAACAATACTGACTGTGGGCAATTTCCTTAGATATTTTTTATGTAAACAACTGAAAGTTTTAGAAGTTTTAGTATACTTAATCAATGAAAGAATTAAAAGGCGCGATATTATTACCCATTAACACGTGCATCTGGCACTGATCGATTGACAGATATGGCGTCGGATAAAAGTGCATTAAGTCCATGTTGCTTAAACAATCTTGCTTCCAATACACGATCTATGTTGTTGCCCAACGTGGCTGCTTCACCCTGTTCTCCCAGCCCAACACGTTGGCTGTCCATGTGCATGGCTTGCAAATCATGCCAATCTTTTCTTGATGGTCGTTCCTTTATAGTATGTTTTTGATTAAGTTCGTTCGGAATTTCTGGGTTCCGAAATAATATTAAGATTGCAAAGAACACGTACACCGCGATCAATAATTTCAAAATCCTTCTGCGCATTTTTGATATTTAAGAAAAATACCACTTGTAAGAAAATAAAAAAAAAAAATATTTTCTGTTTAACTTTAAAGCTTGTAATATAGAGACTGATTTGTAACTCAGCGGACATGGAAGCAAAAAAGTTATTTTACACCATGCGCCCATTAAATTATGAAAATTAACAACTTTGTAGTATTTACCGATCATCTAAATTTTTTTTAAATTTTCTGGAGTGTAATCGGCTAAGGTGATAGTGGATTGTTGATTATTAAATATCACACTTTTGCTCTGTGTAAGGTGATTACCAACTTTGATTTTTGATTATTGACTATCAACCATAGCATTTTGCTCTGCGTAAGTGGATTGTCAGCTTGAAAGTCACAGTTTTTGTGTCATTTTCAAGCTATAACTACAGGGTGGCTGATTCGAGCTGTTACCAACTTCAAATAGACTTATCTGACAGATGGAACATGACAGCTGTCTAAAAATTGGCATGATATTAGTTCATTCTATTGTCAATAAGTAACCAAAAGCATTTGCGCGTCAATTTATTGAAAATAAAAAATTTTCGAAATGGAACTCAAACGTAATAGTGTGATTGCTCTTTATTTGGCTGGAAAATCGCAACCAGCAATTGTTCGTGAGCTGAAATATTTAAAAGTGAATAAAATGTTTGTGTATCGGACCATAACACGTTACAATGGTACCGGCAGCGTGGCCAAACGACATGGTGGTGGCTGGAAAATAACTGCAACATCACCAGAAATGGTTCGTAAGGTGAAGGCCAGAATTGAGCGAAATCCGAGACGCAGTGGCAGACAAATGGCTGCCGAGCTGAAAATATCGCGTGAACGAATGCAACACATATTGTCAAACAAGCTCGGACTAAAGGCCCTCAAGTTCCAAAAGGAGCATGATCTCACTCCTGCTCAAAAAAAAGTTAGGCTCGATAGAGCCAAGGAGTTGTTGCGCTTGCACGCCGCCGGAAATCTGTCACAAATTGTCTCCTCTGATGAGAAAAATTACTGTATCCAGCAATATGTAAACAAACAAAATGATCGGGTTTACTTGACAGAGAGGTCCTACGAAAATTTGAATGTTCGTTTGGCCACCAGGACGCAGGCACCACCGCATGTGATGGTTTGGGCTGCAGTGACTGCTGATGGGCGCTCACCACTCGTTTTTTTGGCCGCTGGCGTCAAAGTTAACGCCCAGGTGTATCGTAAATCAGTGTTGGAGGGTGCTTTACTACCGTGGGCACGCAAACATTTCGGTCGCAAGCCATGGACATTCCAACAAGACTCGGCACCGTCACACAAAGCTCGTGTGAATCAAGAATGGTTAGAAAAAAACGTTCCTAGCTTCATTTCTGCTCAACAATGGCTCTCAAATTCGCCTGATGCGAATCCGCTGGATTTCTCAATCTGGGGTATGTTGGACAGGAAGGTCTTGACTAAAAAATACCAGAGCGTTGATGCGCTAAAAGTGGCCCTTCAACGAGAATGGCGCAAACTTCCACAAAATCAAATTCGTGCAGCATGCGACTCGTTCTTCGACCGTCTACGGGTCATAGTTCAGGCCAAAGGTGACCATATCAAAAATCTCAAGTAGATTCTTAAAATTTGAACATTTCCCAACAATTATAGCGTTTGATCAATAAAATCTGTGCATGGAAACTAAAAATATAGTCTTTTGAATTGGTAACACTTCGAATCAGCCACCCTGTATTTAGGTATCGTTTTTATATGGGGAAATCTCAGCAAGTGTGGCTTTCAGTGTGAATAGGTATCGGTTCGCCGAGTGAGCACCCGTTGCATTTCCCATCTATTCCAACATGTCTGTGACACTTATTGAATGATGTTAAATACAAAAACATGTGTGTGCTACCGCCTGGAAGCTTTATTTTTTATTTTTTTTGCCAATATTCGAGCAAAATCCACATATTTTGAGTGTGAATTGAATAAGCCGCTTCCGTTATTGAGCTATAATTTTTGAGGCGGTTCAGCAAATTATTTCGGGCTTTCAGAATCTTTAACATGAATGTTTGGACGTAAGAAAAACTGCATTCCGTTGATGTGCCTTTAGTAGGGCGCTAGATATGGGCCTCCCAAGTTGTGTGAATGGTTTTTACCCAAAATCTGGTAATTTTCTAACATGCTGCTGTAGATGTGATTATTTTTTCGCAATATTTCTCATGAAATATGATTTCTTAATGTTATGACTAAAAGATATGACCAGATAGAAGGTTGTGCCACCTCTTGTTGTGTGGTAACACTCTTGAGAAGATGCTCAAATGGCGAAATTACGTCTAAAAAAATGGTATTTTGAGGGGCACAACAATCCGGGGGCAAAAACTTGTTTCAAACTTTGCGAAATCATTGGATCTTGGGTCAATGAATATGTAAAAAAATCGCCCCTCAGTACATACTTCAACAATGGCTAATATGTACAATTTTTTAAGGTTCATCTATACATATATACAATGACTGTGTGTGTGTGAAGCATTATCACTCAGAAACTACTATTCCAATTGAGCTAAAATTTTGAGAATGAGTGTGTCTCAGGTATGGAAATGTGTTTATGCTATACACGAAGGCTTCCAAAGATCACCCGAAAGCTTCATAGTCAAAACGAAGGAGGGAAAATATCTATGGCAAACTTTCATCAAGTTTTAATTGATAATTTTCTAGGCCACTTAAAGTTTGCCGAAGGTCACCCGAAGGCTTGATAGTCAAAACGAAGAATATCTAGGTATACGAGAGGGAAAAAATCGACGGCGAACTATCAAAAAACTTTAACTGATAGTTTTTTGAAATACTCGAAGGTTCCCAAAGGCTTCATACCCAAAACGAAGAATACGAGAGGAAAAAAATACATAACGAACTATCAACAAACCTTAACTAATAGTTTTCTGTGACAACCGAAGATTTCCGAAGGTCACAAAAAATTATACGATCGTTAGGTATGAAATATACTTTACGACCTTTTCTCACACCTACCCCAGCAATGAATTTTTTTTTTCCTTCAATCCCATGTGAATCGAAAAAACTCGATTTAAAAAATATTTTTGTATGAAGGCCACTCTAAATAAATAAATTTTTTTTTCAGAAAGCTTCCTTTCAATCCTCCTCCATACTTGATTTCATGAAAATCGGCGCAGCAATATGACCTTAAAAAATTTTTTATATTATGGGTCACCATAACTATACATAGATGCTAAATTTTATTCTTCAGAAATATTCCTTTCAATTTCCATGCTTACTTTCATGATAGTCGGTGCAGTATAACCATAAAAAAAGTTTTTTATATGAGGGTCACTCTAAATATGCACCCTTAATAAAAATTTTTAAACCTAAGCTGTGCCTCTTGATATAAAAGGCAAATTCCGTGTGAATCGAAAAAATACGATTTAAAAAATTGTGTAAGGGCCACCCTAAATAAAAGTTTTATAGTTAAAGCTGTGCAACTTAATATAAAAACCACGTGGTGTAGAATTAATGTGAATCGATTAACCGGTATGTGAGAAAATCCGATTTAAAAAATATTTTTGTATGAGGGCCACCCTAAATATACACTCTTTCGGAATGAAATATACTTTATAACCGATTTCCATATCTACCAAATACATATAAAAAAATTTCATAAAAATCGGTCGAGCCGTTTCAGAGGAGTTCAAACACAAACACCGTGACGAGAGATTTTTGACGATATTGGGGGAGGCGATCGAAAAAAGTCAGTAACGCTGGCTGTAAAATACTTCTAATGTATCTCTAATTAATAACTCGCGGTCCAAAAAAGGGTGCCACATGTTTGAAAAAAAAAAACTTTTTTTTTGAAAAAAGCCACACTTGCTGAGATTTACCCATATATTTTGGAAATATTTAACGCAGTAAAGAAGTTTTTAAAGTGAAATAGAAATAAAAATGATAAAGAAAAGAATTAGAGAACATGAAATAAGACGAAAAGGATGTTAACTTTAATGATGCTTTTCAGGAATCGCTTTTATTTTCCCAATACTGTTGAGCCAGCATGTTAGGGCAATTTTATCACTGTAACTTTGGAAAGAACCTCTTGAAGATTTGGTTGATTTCGATGGAAAGGTAAGCTTGTTTTCAGTAATACATCTTCAAAATACATCAATAAATGCTACAAACGAAAATGAAAAAAGCAAACTTCTCTCGCATTATTTCTTGCGTAAAAAACCATCACCAAAACCAAGGAAAACCTTGATGAATAAAGTGGGGACTCTGTACCATCAATTTGAATGGTTAAGAAATGGTTTACTGAGTTCCGTTGGAATTGTACCAGCATGCGTCGAATATTCAGTTCGCTCAAAAGAATTCGTCAGGCCAGAAATCGTCGATAAAATCCATGGAATGATATTGGACGATCAAAGAATGAAAGTACGTAAGGTAGCTGGAGCCGTAGGCTTCTCAATTGAGCATGTACATCACATTTTACATAAATATTTGGCTATGAAAAGCTATTTGCACGATGTTCGCAGAAATTCCTTACACTCGACCATAAGCGCTACAGTACGACTACTTCAAAGGAGAGTGTGTCATAATCCGAACGAGTTTACCGCTGTTTCATTAACGTGAACGAAACATAAATCCATCACAAGACACCAGAGAACAACAAACATACGAGATAGTGGTTTCTTCGGGCAAACGTGCTTGTGGAAAGATTCGGTATTGATTTGAAGCAGAAAGGACCGCGTTTGGCGATGAAAAATGTGCTTATTCATCGATAAAATTTACGAATTTTTTCCTTTATCCAAATCAAAACAACAATTGACAACTCTGACAACCAAATTAAATTTCAAAATTGAAAGCGCTGTCACTTATCAACAAATATTCTGTGATTGCTTTACACAGAGCAAAGAAAAGTTGATTATCAAAAACGACAATCAACGCCGATTCCACTCCTGTTTTATTTCTTTGTTTTTAGTAAAATTATCTTTTCATTTATAATTTTATGGCTCGACACTGTAACGAGTATAATTCGCACTAAGCCATATCCAATCACAATTATTCACAATTTAAGAGGCTTAACTCAAAGTTATTAAGAAAAGAAAAACAATAAAACCGCAACTTACTTAATTGTAAACTGTAATTTTCGTTCCAGAAAATTCGATTTCATACAAATTTTCGCATTAAATACTTTTTTTAAACTTTTACACTTATTTTTGTGAGATACTTACTGATTTTTGCTAAAATGAAATATTTACAATGTATGTATGAAGTGCTTTTAAAATCTTAACAAAATTAAGTTTTTATTTTCACGCTACGTGTGCCATATAAAAGTTTTTACCTTAACTGATTGTTCCCAATTGTTTCAATTTTGTCTTTTGTTTTCTTTGAATAATCTTTTTATACCCTACACCCAGGGTATATTCACTTTGTCCTTACGTTTGTCACGCAAAGAAGAAGGTGTGGCAGGTATAGAAAAGTATATATATTCTTGATTAGTGTCACCTCCTGAGTCGATATAGCTATGTCTGGCTGGCTGTCCGTCTGTGGAAATATTTTCTACGGGAAAACTAGGCAAGATTTTGTCGTAAAAGTTAGCTCGAGAGATTGAAAACGAGCGAATTCGGTAAACAGATACGCCTACCTACCGCTCATACAAAAAATATATTCAAAATGCAACTTTAAGAGTATATTTCACAAAAATGCAACCATTATACCCATTACTACTAGAAATGGTTAGCGGGCGAGCTGCGATATCGACCGGAAAACATCGATTTTTTGAGCATCGATGTTTTCTGAATTAACCATCGATGTTAAGGAAACATCGTCAAAAAAAGATCGATGTTTGGCAACAACGACTACTTTTATAATTCGTTGCAAACTCTGTCTCAAATTTTTTTTTGAATATGGTACAATAATTAAAAACATACTTTTATAAATGAAAAAAATTGCTGCGGTGTTGAAACATTGCATATTTCTGTATTAATTTAAATATTCTTGTATAGCTAAAAAAAATTTTCATTATTTTAATGAAATACTTAACAAATATATTTTTTGAAACTTATTAAAAATTTTAAAATTTTTTAACAAGCATTTGTTTAAAATTATTTAAAAAATTTCTATCTGATATACTTATGGCTAAGAGCATTAAACTTTGGCTTTGAAATCCTTTTCCGATCTGTCAAGAAACAATAGAATTATACACGTTTTGTAATTTAAAGTTATTGGGAAATCGAAAAAAGGATTCTTACTAAAAGTATGTAAATTTTTAGGCTAGAAAAATGTTTAAGCCTTTCGGGACCGCTCCTGAACCACTGAAAAGTTTGTAGTTTTTTTGCATATTTGTACTTACCGGTATAACATTTTTATTCAAATTTGTTTTAAAAAAAAATTTTTTAGATCCAAGTATGAAAAAAATTATTGGACACATATACTATTGGTCCTATTGGCCCTTAAAATTAAAAATAGGCGGAATTTTTTCTTGGGTGGAGTGGGGGAAATGTACAATTTCCGGCGCTATTTCTAATTTTTCCTCGGAAACATTATTTTCTATTTTGAAGTACACATTTCAATAGAATTTGAGGCTTCATTTGGAACTAAAAGAAAAGAAGTTGAAACCACACGGGTGTCCCATTTTGTGTAAGCACCTTGTAGGAAAATAAACCGATGAATCAAATAGTGCTTGACATTTCTGAGGACTTGAAAGACTGTAACACTCGCTTCATATCGTTCATTTAATAGTATTCGAGATAAAATCTACTGAAAATTAGTTTAAAGAAAACACAATTTTTTCGATTTGGTGCTTATTTCGTGCAGTAATATTTTTTAACTTTAAAACACTGTACCTTTAAAACTAATACATACATCGTGAAATTGCAGGCTATTGTTCATAAAAAGTAAAAGAAAATCCACAAAAATTGATTCAGAGACGCTCAAGGCGGAAAAAATCGATTTAGCAGGAAAATATAAGTCACAGCTTATTTCGTGCAGAGTTTTGCTTTATTTAACAGGAATTTCTATTGCCATGTTCTCTGTGTGGTATTTGAAACCAGATGCAGCCAATTTTTAGTTTGATCTTGTACACGTGAGGGTAAAAAAGTTCATTTTGCAAAAATGGGTCGCCAAGCAGCGAAAATCTGTTATAAGTCATTTTACGAACGTTCAATCCCTGCGCGAAGCTGCTCCATATGTTAATTTGAGTCCCGACCACAATGCAAAGTACAACTGAAAACTTCGTTTATCCATTTTTAGTCCCGCTGACTGTCAGATTTTTGTCCATAAAATTAAGACAACCCACATTATCTGCTCCAAAAATAGTCACAAAAGTACAACACGAACTAAGCAATCCACACAGCAAAAACTGTCCAACTCGTGCACCGAGACCATAATTTTAAAACCTAAGTAAGAAGCCCTTTATAAGCAAAAAAAGCCAAGCGAAGTTTGTATTCTCTTTGAGCTCAGTATTATCACGCCCACAAAGGTTTGCAGTTTTTAAACGTCATCGTCTGTACAAAAAAATCATGCTTGGCAAGAGAGCAATATCAACAAAAGCTAGAAATAACGTCATCTAGCCGGCTTAGTCTGCAAAACAATTTACCTGGCATTGATGCCGAAGGTTTCAGGGCAACAGTCATATTTTTCCATTTTAAGCCGATTTTCTAAGGGTGCCCACAACCGGCCCACAATTTTTTTTGTCGAATATGATCACTTCACTATGTGTTTTATATAAATTTTCCAACTGACGAAATCAGTCTACTTTCCTCACCACTAGTCAGTTAAGATCTCTAGCTTGATACCTACTTATATGTCTGCATAATATGCACTTGGTCAAAAGTTATAAGTCGAAAACAAAATGGTGCCCACACCCGACACTATTCCCTTACATATTTACATATATCTTACATAAATACTTACCTCTTAAAATTTTTTAAAATCAAAATACAATTCACTGATGAAATGTCACGTATTTAATTAACAGATATATAATTACTCTCAAAACTACAATTGCCAGAGACATTTGTATAACAATAACTCAGGCTTGAGTAAAACAAATAATAGAAACTTTTTACAAAAATTGCATTCTCGGCATAATAGAAACTCAAAAGGCATAAGAAATTTTTAAAAGAGCAAGTGTTCATTTTTCGAATATAAAAGGCCAGGTGAATATATGAATTCTTCAGAGTGTAACGATTGTTTTGGCATTGGGCTGAGGTAGGCGTCAGCGGTGTCCAGGGTCAGACTAAAAGACAATCCAAAACTTTTAGTTTACAAAATATTTTTATTTAGTTTTTTTTCCCAATTACAAATTATTTATTTTTATTAATTGTAATAATATAAAATTTATATGAGTTTAATCCTTTCGTCGAATAATCCTCCAATCCGTGCTAGCTATGTGGCTGGCTGAATCTCCTTTCGGTGAATGCTCACTTGGATCCTTTGGGAAGATCAATGATAGAAAAGTCTTCCCATGGACTATATTTTGGTGACTACGGGTACTATATGGATACTATAACAAATGTTCAGCACCATAGCTACATACTCCGGTCACTTAAGGTGCCCAGGAAACCTTAGTGGAAGACTATAATAAGTCTTCGTGGTTGCTACTATATGAATACTATAAAAAGTGTCCAGTGCAGTGCAGTGTCACTTAAGGTGCCAGGAAGACTTTGTGGAAAATTATAATAAATATTCCAGGCGAACAAGTTTAACAAACTACCTTAAGATACCTAGTAAATACGAGGCCTTTACACAATTAAACAATTCTTCGATTGCTACTTCTATCGAATGCTTGGCAATTGATGTGTTCGCATCGGTTGTCAGGCTGTGACTCGCAGCCTTCTGTGTTTGCGGTCGTGCTTTTATAGTCGCGATCGGTTTGTAATTTTCTTTGTATGCGTGTATTTGTGTGTCAACAGTATATTTGTTGTTGCTTACATGCACATAAATTAACTAATGGGGGAATTAAGTTAACGCCCAAGAGGAAAAATTTCTAGCGCTTCTGATCCAAGCACTTTAAAAGTGCTTGTCCCCATAGAAATTTAGAAGCACTATCACAATGATTTTTTATAAGGCTGCAGTAAGAACAACGTGAGTTCGAACCCAGCCCGAGAGATTTTTTTTTTTTACTTTTTTTTGCTTTATTTTTTTTTTTAATTAAATATTTTTTATTCAACATCTTTTATTTCACTATTCTATTTTCCTTTCTCTTATTAATTTACTTTTGTTTAACCAAATTGAAATTGATTACACAATGATTCCATATAAGGCTGCAGTAAGAACAACGTGAGTTCGAACCCAGCCCGGGTGAATTTTTTTTTTCGTTTTTTTATTTGTTTTTGCTTTATTTTTTTTTTTTTATTAAAATATTTTTTATTCAACCTTTTTTATTTCACTTTTCTATTTTAATTTCTCATTTTTATTTACTTTTGCTTACTTGAATTGAAACTGATTGCACAATGATTCTATGTAATGCTGCAGGACAACATTTGCTTAATATACAAATTTAATACCTCTTCATATCATCGGGCGTTGGTGGAGCGGTCTAAAGGGTTGGTAAATGTAAGAAAAAAATATCTAGCACGCGAAGGGTCGTGGACTCAAATCCTGGCGCGGGCAGTTTTTTTTTTTTTTTTTCTTTTTTTTTTCTTTTTTTAAATTTTATTGAAAAAACGCTTACCGCAGCATTACATATAAGCGCTTTAAAAACTCTTTTTTGGTAAGGCTGCGGTAAGCTTTTGCTCGCTTACATCCTATGACATGCAATGTTAAAAAGAAAGTATTGTTCTTACGGAGCGGAAGCGCTTATTGGTGAAAAGGATGCACTTCAGAAGGGTTTTTGAAGCACTACTTTTCCCCTTGGGCGTGTTTGGTGTTGTCTTTGTGAGTCACTCGGGACGTTACAAGAGTTAATCTGAATCTGATTTCATATTAAACGCGAACGATGAAACAACTTAAAATTTGGCTCATACCATCCATAATGCTGATAATAGTTTTCGAACTAAGTGATGTTGCTGAGGGCAAATCTTAAGGTCAAAATGACTGCAGTCATCGTACATATAAAAAAAAAGTAAAATTTTGCTACCAAAATATTCAGAGATCTTTGAGCTATTATTTATAATCTGATAATTTATAATAAAAATCTGTAATTGTCAACTTAATAAAATTCTATGCATAAATGAATACTTTGTGTTTTATTTAGTCGAGTTGTCAGAGAGTGCAAGATGGCGGAAAAAGATAAATTCTTTTTGCTCCTTATGAAGCGCTACTTAGTCTTTAAAATTGTGATCTCGATGCACAAGTTGGACAGTTGTTGCACTGTGCGGCTTGCTTTGTTTGTGCTGTATGTTTGTGACTATTTTTGGAGCTGATAGTGTGAGTTGTTAAAAATGGGGTTTGACGCAATTTTATCCATTTTTTGGTCCCGATTTGCATGAACGAAGCGTTCAATTTTACTTAGCACTGTGAGCTGGACTCAAATTAACATATTTAGCAGCTTTGCGCAGGGATTGACCGTTCTTAATATAAGTTAACACCGATTTTCACTGCTCGGCGACCCATTTCTGCAAATTGCACTTTTTTACTCTCACATGCACAAAATCAAACTAAAAATTGGCTGCATTTGGTTTGGAATATCACACATACTTAGAACATGGAAAAAGAAATTTCCGTTAAATAACGCAAACGCTGTCTCCAAAGGGAAAATAAGCATCCACACAAAATAATTTGTGACCTGAATTGTTCCTGCTAAATCGGTTTTTTCCGTCATAAGCGTCTCGGAATCAGTTTAGTAAATTTTCTTTTACTTATTATGAACAATAGGCCCGTCTCAGCCTGCATTCAAAATTTTATGATATATGTAGGGGAGATGTGTGTACCTCGGTCCGCTTTCAGTTTTTTCAATGTACTGGATTTTCCAAAAAAGATTCTTTAGTTTTTTTATTAAGTTATATATCTACAATGCTTGCAGCATCAAATAACGTGACAATGGTATTTCCATGTCTTGCCATTGAGTAGAAATATTACTTTTTCTGTTCCAATCTCAAACGGTCCAAGGTACACCATGCAAGTGTACCTTGGACTATCAAAAATAAAAGAGAATACATTGTATATAGGTAATAAATTAAAAAAGAACCATTTATTATGTAGTCAAAGTAACATTTTTGTCAAAAAAAATCATAAACAAAAATTATAACACAAAAAATTCCATTTAGAAAAAAACAATTAATTAAACAAAATGGTTGCAAATAAATACATTAATCACGTAAAAGGCTCGCTGGTCAATAAACATAGGTCCAAGGTACACACAGGCAGCATGTTTTGAAAACTGTCAACACCCATAACATATATTAATGAAAATACATCTAAAACACACTAAAAGCTTAAAACGATAACTAAACTTCCTTCCCGAAGTTGTAAAACTGAAATATTTCAAGTAAGTTTTTCACAAAACGTTTCGTAGTTTAATCCAAAAACTAATTTTTACAAACCAAAAACACATTTTCCGTCACTTTTTATACACACGGTCTAAAGTCTACTAATATTCCATATAGGAACACTATCGTACACGGGCAACTATTGAGTGGCAACCGACACTCGGACCGAGGTACATTGGGGCCAAGGTACACACATCTCCCCTATTAGTTTTTAAGATGCAGTGTTTCAAAGTTAAAAAATATTACTGCACGAAATAAGCTGTGAGCCACTGTAAAGCTTAAATCTTCTGATATATTTGAAAATCTAAAGTAGCTTGAAGCCAAACTCGTACACCAAAAAATCTTTTTTTCAATGCCTCAAAACTAAGTACGCAAAACTAATTTAAGAAACTTGAAATACATTTTTAAATAGCATATTTAATCCTTCAATTTTTAAAAAAAAACAAACTTGAAATTTTCCGTTATTTTTGAAAATAAATAAAAAGTTACAGAATCAAGCATATTCAGTACCATAGCCAAAGTCGTATACCTTAGCAAATGATAATTTTTACATGAGTTCAGTTACGTTTAGTCCTTTTGGAATCCTTTGAAGTAGTTTTTCAAAAAAGCTCGGATAAATATTTTTCCATTTTTCATGAATACCCTTTTCAGTTCAGTTTTTGAAGGAATATTTATTGCGCTGGCGAACTTTTGCGTCCAGATAATTTCACGAGATTTCAAAAGCAATGATATCTGGACCCTGCGCTAGTGTTACGAATACATTGGGACAGTTGTAATGAATCCATGATCTCATATCATAAGAAATTTGTTTGAAATCGTTATCTTGGTAAGAGTACCTATTACTACATTCACCAAGTTTATCCATACATTGCAATAAATTTAGTCTTAAAATATTCAAATACATCTTATGATCCTTACTACTATCAACAAAATGGAGTATTGCAGGCCCAACTGCTGAAAAAGAGCCCCATACCATTAGTGAACCACCGTCATGTTTTACATATGGTTTACTTTACATTTTGTTTTTTTTTTTTTTGTATGGAAATCGGTGTTTTGCTTTTACTTTTATGATGAAAATAACCACTTTTTGACAGAGATATGGCTAAATGGATCTTATCAAACTATAGACTGTAATATGTGAGACCAGGAATACCAAATAACTCCAAACTCGGGAAGACTAACTCAGTACTTTTCACTTGTAAAGGGACGATATATATTATTCCTTCCATAAAAACAGTTTTTCTACATTTTATTTTATTTTATGGAATAGCTCCTAAACTGTAAATTCTATGTGCGCACATGTGGCTTATCATTTATAGATACAATTTCTTATTGCCAATTTAAAAATCAACAAATTTGTATGAAAACACATAAGCCGATAAGCCGCATATACCCAACAAACAAAAACGTTTGGAAAATAACTTATTATACGCTTATTGAAGCAAACATTTCATTTGGAAATTAACTTGCAAAGTGTTTGGAAATTCCTGAATTTTAATTATTTAATAATCGAAACTGGACCCTTCATAGCAAGCTTGTGAAAATCATTTGGAGCAAGCACATTATAAATGTTTTTATACAATATTTTCCAAATTTTTTTAATCAATATTTTTAAATTGTTTTTTTAACTTTTCACTTTACATTTTGTTACTGTTTATTAAGTTCATTAAACAACATTTTCCGAAGATTTTTATATTTAATTAAAAATAAAAAAAAATTTATGTTTGCTAAGAATCGAACCTATGACCTCCAAGATATGAGTCGACAATCTTATCAACTGACCTAACGTGCCAGTTATGATTCAAATGCCTTGTGTTTTACTTAGCTCGTTAAGTCATTGAAAAAATAAAATAAACAATTTTTCGAATGTTTGGAAAACGGTTATTGAAACGTTTGAAAATAAATAATTTTCCAATTGTTGATTTTAACTTTGCAAATCAATTTTGAAAATAACAAAAAAAAAAATAATATTTTCCAAACGTTTGAAAATTGGTTATGAAAACATTTGAAAATTAACTTTTCCCAAGCTTAAAAATTGAAAAGATCCCAACAAACAAAAACGTTTGGAAAATAACTTCCCAACAAACAAAAACGTTTGGAAAATAACTTATTATACGCTTATTGAAGCAAACATTTCGTTTGGAAATTCTTGAATTCTAATTATTTAATAATCGAAACTGGACCCCTCATAGCAAGCTTGTGAAAACCATTTGGAACAAGCTTTTTATAAATGTTTTTATACAATATTTTCCAGATTTTTTTATTCAATATTTTTAAATTGTTTTTTTAACTTTTCAATTAACATTTTGTTAGCTTTTATTATGTTCATAAAACAACGTTTTCCAAACATTTTTATATTTAATTAAAAATAAAAAAAAAATTTATGTTTGCTGAGAATCGAACCTATGACCTCCAAGTTATGAGTCGACAATCTTATCAACTGACCTAACGTGCCAGTTATTATTCAAATGCCTTGTGTTTTACTTAGCTCAATAAGTCATTGAAAAAATAAAATAAAAAATTTTTAGAATGTTTGGTTATTGAAACGTTTGAAAATAAATAATTTTCCAATTGTTGATTTTAACTTTGCAAATCAATTTTAAAAATAATAAAAAAATAATATTTTCCAAACGTTTGAAAATTGGTTATGAAAACATTTGAAAATTAACTTTTCCCAAGCTTAAAAATTGAAAAGGTTATAAAATTGTTGGTTGGGTATACGCTACCAACTTTTCCAGTTTTCTTTTTTAGATATTTTCTAAGCCATAACTCGTACGAAAACAATTTTGTAAGCTCCAATACAGTCCACCAATATTTTTCTCTTAATTGCAAATAACTGATCAGAGGCGACAATTTTTTTCATTTTTAGTAGGTAGTGAAAAATGTTTCATTACCATTAAAAGAATATGTTTCATCAACATCAATGTCGATGTCGCAGCTCTAGTTAGCGCAAGCTCTGGGCAACAACTAGGCGAATTCGAACAAGAGGGCGTGGCACCTCCCATATAAGCAAAAAATTCAAAATGCCACACAATGGAAGATTGTGGCCATAAATAGGTAAAATTTGAGAGTGCTATGGATTTAAAAAAACTTTAAGCCAATCGTCAGATAATACTTAGTAACGGAAAAAAACTATAGGATCTTAAAATTTTGTTTTGCTTTAGTTACACAGTGGGCTCAAAATTGGACTTTAAATAGCAAAAATGCTCTATGGAAGTTTTTATATTAGATAATTCTGGATAAACAATCTAGTTAATTTGTTTTAAGCCGTATGCACTTATGTGGCATATCGTTAAAAAATATATTGTTTCTATTTTGCTAAAAATTACCTATTTGTTTTCTGCAGATTTTATGTGAACTACACGTAGGTATAGTGATTTTTCAAATATTAAAAAAAAAAAATGGTAAAAATGGAAAAAATGCAAACTTTGACATAAAAAAAAAAACGCATTTTCTGATTTTCATTATTTTCCAATATAATATGTGGCCAAGTATGCTAAATTGAAATGCAAAGTACCTACTGCCTTTTTAAAAACTTTTTTTTCTATGAATTTTTTCCTGTTGCAGTTTTTGAGAAAACAAACTATTTTTATTTCTTTATATTCTTCAACGTTTAAAAGATCAATCAATTTTAAGCCTACAGTCTGCTTAAATTCGGAAGATGCTTTTTCTAACGAAAGGGTAGTAGGTAAAGAGTACGTTCCCCCCCTTTTCAGCCCCTTGGAAATTGCCCTCTCTTTACTTGGACATACCATAGCAAAGCATTTTACCAAATCTTATAATTTGCGCCAAGTAGCGTTAGTAATATGACAAATTTTATTTTCGTAGAGCGTTGCACTGCCCATTTTTTCATTGAAAATTATTTTTCCAAATGCCCTTTGCATATGTACCAGATTTTGTCTATCTACGTCAAGCAGTTTCTGAGATATGATGAATCAGCATTCAGAGGGGCGTATTACCGCCTATTTTTTTAGTGAGAACTATTTGTTCTAATTGTCTTAGCATGTGTACCCAATCATATCAAAGTGCGGCAAATATTGTCAGAGAAATAATGAATTTACTTTTTTGAAGGCGTGGCACCGCCCATCTGTCCGGTGAACATTATTTGTCCTGATGATTTTTACACATTTACCAAATTTTGGGGGGCTAACACAGTATAAAAACTTCTTTAAAAACGGTTACTTAGTTTCCGAGTTAATAAGGGACAAATACACAAACAAACAAAATCTAGTTTTTATAAAGTAGATTATCGTTTATTCCTCATAACTTGAAAACTATAAAAGATAGCTCAGAATTTTTAACATTATTGAAATCAGCGGGGTCAAGTTATTTGAAATTGCTCCTATTTTGAAAAAAAATTCCGACCACGCCCTAACTTTGTATGGGAGGTAGGCGTGTCCGTCGGCGGATTTTGTTCACATTCACAGATTTTTATTATTTTAATGTAAAAACATTATTACTATATATGACCGCCGTTCCATACAAACCCTCCCATTCTGGTGAGAATTATTTGTTCTAATTACCTTAGCATATGTACCAAATCATATCTATCTGCGTCAAATATTGTCAGAGGAGTGTTGAATTTATTTTTTTTTTTAGGGCGTGGCCCCGCCCATTTTTCCAGTGAACATTATTTGTTCTGGTGATTTTTACTCATCTGCATCAAAGAGTTTCGAAGATATAATAAGTTAATTTTTGCAGGGCGTGGCACTGCCCACTTTTTATTCCATTACTTAGCTTTTTTTATATTAACACAATGTAATAACTTCCGAGTCAATAAGAGACAGATACACAAACAAACGAAATCTAGTTTTTATAAAGTTAATTTTCGTTATTTTCTCATAACTTGTAAACTGTAGAAGACAGCATAAAATTTGTAACATTTTTGAAATCAGTTTGATCAAGTTAATGAAAATTGATAACCATTTGGAAAAAAGTTTCGGCCACGCCCTAACTTTGTATGTGAGGTAGGCGAGTCCGTCTTTATATTTTGTGCATATTCACAAATTTTTATTATTTTAATGCAAAAAACATCTGTGCCAAATTTCAAAACTTTTTGCTGTGTAGTGCCTCTTGTTCAAGGGTCGGAATCCAAGTATTTTTCACTGGAATTTAAGAAGGCACGTGGTGTGCCTTAACCCGTTTTAAACCAGCATCTGATCCACAAAAAGTGACACTCGTCGAAATCTCTTGAATTTTGAAAAAATCGAATTTTCCGTTTAAAAATGTTAGTCGCATGTGCATCCAATCAAATCAAGTTAGATAAAATCAATTCAAAGTGAAAATGGGCGGTGCCACGCCCCCAAAACAAATCCGTCATGTCTCCGAAACTATTAGATGCAGATAGATAAGATACGGTATGTTTGTAACAGCACAGAGAGACATAATATCCACTAAAGAAGTGGGCGGTGCCACACCCTACAAATATAAAACTTATCATATCTGCTAAACTACTTGAGCCATAGGGATGAGTTTCGGTATATATATAAAGGGTAGTGGGTCAAATAACATTTGCTGAAAAAAGGGCGGTACCACACACAACAATGAACATATCCTTATTAATTGCCACTCTGTTCTATAGGGAACAAGATCATTCATGTAGCTCTGCCTGTCGGCATGACACCACATATTTTTCAGCAGATGTTATTTGTCTTGATGGCCTTTGTATATAAACCGAATTTAATCCACATGGGTCAAATAGTTTCGGAGATATGATGTATTTTATATTTTTGGGGCGTGGCATCACTTTTTCAGTAGATTTTATTCCTCTCTGTGCCTATTACAAACATACCGAATCTTATCAATCTGCGGCTGATAGTTTTGGAGACATGACGAATTTGTTTTTGGGGCGTGGCACTGCCCATTTTCAATATGAGTTGATTTCATCTTACTTGATTTGATTGAATGCGCATAAATTTATTCCTGCATCACTCCTGCGTTTAATGCGACTAACATTTTTAAACAGAAAAATCGATTTCGACGAGTGTCACTATTTTGTGGATCAGATGCTGGAAAAAGCGGGCATCTTTTCAGATAGGTGAATGTATAACCTTTGATTTCGCCTTAAGTTTTTTTAAAGAAAATGTGCCCTTGTAGTGAATTATTTTTGTGTGCACTTTTTTGCCAAAAAAAAAAAACCATAGTGCGTCGTAGCACATCAAATTTTTTTCCAGATTCTGTTTACTTATCATTCAAATGATATTCTAGCCTAAAAACAAAAAAAAATCGTTTTTTGCCATTTTTTTGAGCTATATAACTATTTAGCATAGCATTTATTCGTTAAATCTGGATAAAGAACTTAAAAGCCTTAATCATTTTCTTTAAAACCTTATGTAAGTTATGTTGGTACCTTCATGTTTCTAAGAGATAACGTAGACCGAAATATTGGAAAAACGGGTTTTTTGCACTTTTTTGTTTCTTTAGGTCAGGATATCTCTGAGGAAAAAAAAGATATCAACATAATTTCAATTAGATTTGTACTAGGTATTTTCTAAACAACTTGTAATTAATAAGTAATAAAAACAATCAATACTTGTTGAACTTTTTGTTTGACTTTTTGTTTAAAATCAATATAAAATTACAATCAATACAAATGTAGACAGAGTAAGCTGAATGTATAAAACGTTTGACTGATAACCTGGGAGTATGTTCAAATCTCAGACAAGAACACTTTTTTAATTAATTATTTTATTAGATATACTTTGATTGACTTTGTGATTCGTTATAAGTCTTTCGTATATTTCTTTAGTTATTTTATAGTTCTGACAGTTAAGCTGTAAGATTCAGTAATTTACATTCGGTCATTGCGTCCAGAGGTTTAAAGAATTCAATACGCGCGGCATAATTCCAATTCGCTATACATGGATTCCCTCAAACGATTGCAATGAACCATGGTTACAAATGTAGCTGGTAAATATATGGTAGCATATAAAAAAGAACAAAATGCCCTGGAGGGATGAGTTCGATCCCCACAAAGACCAGATTTTTTTTTCAATTTTTTTTTAATTTGTTTGCAACTTGACGAATGCATTCCAATTTCAGAGAAGAGTTTTTTTTTTAATTTAGAACATTTATTATATTTTATGATGTCGCCGTGATCTAAGCAACTATTGCCATGTAAGTTCCTAATTAATAAAAACATTAATTATAATAAAGTTTTAAATAAAAAATAATAAAGGTCTTTAGATTCAAATACATATTTGGTAATTAATAACAAATATACGATTGAACCAATAAGATTGCTCAATTTGCCCTTATCAAATCTGTGGCAACAAACCAGAGTAGCTTAAGTCGATCTTTGATAACATTGCAAAGCAGCATGAAGTCTATGCTTATGTAACGGATTTAAACTGTATTGCCTTCTGATCAAAGACCGACTTAAGCTACTATGGTTTGTTGCCACAGAAATATGTTATATGTTAATTATTACCGAATTTTGATTTAGAGTTTTATTCTGCTTATATTTTCATAAAATCTATCAAGTGCTGTTTCATTAATCATGCCAAAGTTCCATTTCATATTTAAATTCTTTTTATCGCAGATGTTGACGACCAAAGTCATATTTTGCGGAAAAATCTCTAGGCAATATGTACCATATGGGCGATTAACCAGCCATTTATTACTTCGATCATAATACCAAAATTGTGTTCCGCCATGATTGTGACAAGCAAACATAATCACTGGTGCATTTTCGTGCAACCCTGGAACATCCAAACAAAGAAAAGAGTCACCCCATTGTAGATCTTGATTCCATCTCAATAGAAACATTTGCCTATCATTGGGTTTTTGAAGATTTCTAGAGCATTTATTTAAAGCTGGTTTTAAAGGCCGATATCTAATATCGATGCATAAGTATGGTAATCTAGCACTTTGAATAGCACCAACAGCATAAGGTGGCGGCTGAACTGGAGGATAATCATTAAGTACATTGACAGCAATTTCGTTCATGTACCAATCGAAAGTTTTACAATGCAATTTCTTACGTAATGCTGTCTGTTTTGTTAAGTCTCCGACATACATTCTCTGTACTTTATTTGAATGCTGTTCATAAAAATATTTCTTGTAGTCATCCAGCCATACTTTAACAACACGTATTTTGTTCTGAATAAAAGACATTTAAAAATGTTAGGTAAAATTTTGCTACAAGCTACCTTAATCAAGAAATCTGGATCTTTCACATTTAATCCTTTGTGTAGATCTTGTCTAAAATGATGTCCTACCCTTGAACAAGGCACATTTAGTAACTGACCACCGCCGCACATCCAAACCTTGAAACTTAATTCAAATTGTTCTCCACCCCATATCTGAAGACCTTCATCGTAGCCACCAAGTTCCCAAAAATAATCACGAGACATTGCAAAACAGCCACCCAGCATAACTGGATTATTATAAGGTTCTGTACTATTTCTTAAATCCTTTTGTAAAATTGGTGTATCTATATACGTAAGAGTCCAAGCGAAACCTCCTTGTTTCGGTTGAACAGCTACGTAAGCCAAGTTTCCAGGCTGAATCGCATCGACTAATGGGGAAACAAGAGTGCGTTTATTAAGCGCTATAGGCTCTAATAGTGGTGGCAACCAATTGTAACCGACTTCGATGTGTGCATCTAAGATTACCAGTACTTCTGCAGTCATATTACGTATACCGGCCATGCGTCCACGAATTAGACCCAGGCGCTTGGGCAAACGCACAAATCGTACTTTAGTGAAATGCGCTGTAACGTACTTTTCAAGCTTTTGGAAAAACTCCAAGTCACTAAAATCATCAACGAGTATGATTTCCTTGAGTAACTCTGGTGGTGTCCTATTGATCAGACTATGCAATGTGCGCGCAAATGTGCTTAACAATTCATTGTGGAAGGGTATAACAATACTGACTGTGGGCAATTTCCTTAGATATTTCTTATGTAAACAGCTGAAAGTTTTAGATGTTTTAGTATACTTAATCAATAAAAGAGTTAAAAGAGTAATACTGTTACCCTTTAACACGTGCATCTGGCACTGATCGATTGACAGATATGGCGTCGGATAAAAGTGCATTAAGTCCATGTTGCTCAAACAATCTTGCTTCCAATACACGATCTATGTTGTTGCCCAACGTGGCTGCTTGGCCCTGTTCCCCCAGCCCAACACGTTGGCTGTCCATGTGCATGGCATGCAAATCATGCCAATCTTTTCTTGATGGTTGTTCCTTTATAGTATGTTTTTGATTAAGTTCGTTCAGAATTTCTGGGTTCCGAAATAATATTAAGATTGCAAAGATCACGATCACCACGATCACAACGATCAATAATTTCAAAATCCTTCTGCGCATATTTGATATTTAAGAAAAATGCCTCTTGTAAAATAATAAAAAAAAAAAATTCTGTTTAACTTTAATGCTTGTAATATAGAGACTGATTTGTAACTTGGTGGACATAGAAGCAAAAAAGTTATTTTGCACCATGCGCCCATTAAATTATGAAAATTAACATCTTTGTAGTATTTACCGATCATCTTTATTTTTTTAAATTTTCTGGAGTGGAATCGGCTAAGGTGATAGTTAGTTGATTGTTCATTATCAAATATCACACTTTTGCTCTGTGTAAGGTGATTACCAACTTGATAGTCACAGTTTTTGTGTCATTTTCAAGCAATAACTATTTAAGTATCGTTTTTATATATTTTGGAAATAGCCGTGTTTTTTTTGACGCGTATATACAATTGTGGATACCTTCAAATTGCAATAACTCATGAACAGTAAGTCACACAATAGAACTCTAAGAAACTTTTTTATGGAGAATCACGTTCTCTTTCATTTTATATTTACAAAAAATTTATTTTAAGGAGGTATTTTATAAAAACTGGTTAGCGCCGATAAATGGCAAAAAATCACTTTTTTTTAAATAACTTCTAAATAATTACTTTTTTTTTACAAAAGATTAAAGTTATTTGTAGAGCATGTGGTTTTCCTTGAAAAAGACCCTTGGGCTTTTTATCGCACAACTCACCGTTCATAAGTTATCGCAATTTGAAGGTATCCACAATTGTATATACGCGTCAAAAAAAACACGGCTAATATTTAACGCAGTAAAGAAGTTTTTAAAGTGAAATAGAAAAAAAAAAAAAGAATTACAGAACATGAAATAAGACGAAAAGGATGTTAACTTTAATGATGCTTTTCAGGAATCGTTTTTATTTTCCCAATACTGTTGAGCCAGCATGTTAGGGCAATTTTATCACTGTAACTTTGGAAATAATCTCTTGAAGATTTGGTTGATTTCGATGGAAAGGTATGCTTGTTTTCAGTTTCTCATAAGATTTTACGAAAAAAAACTTTGACGTTTTTAGAACTACAAATAAGGGTGGTTTTTTCTTTTGGAGCTACTTAAAAAAATGCTCCCGGGGACTTAATTCAACTGAGATAAATCATTGATGAAGAAGCTTAATGCACTATGAGGGAGTAGCATAATAAACATAAATTGCGTAAATTGTAAAAATATAAACATTTTTATATTATGCATTTGACAAATGCAGTAGTTGCGTTTATATTGAGGCTTTACTCCTCAAAATACATCAATAAATATTACAAACGAAAATGAAAAAAGCAAACTTCTCTCGCATTATTTCTTGCGTAAAAAACCATCACCAAAACCAAGGAAAACCTTGATGAATAAAGTGGGGACTCTGTACCATCAATTTGAATGGTTAAGAAGTAGTTTACTGAGTTCCGTTGGAATTGTACCAGCATGCGTCGAATATTCAGTTCGCTCAAAAGAATTCGTCAGGCCAGAAATCGTCGATAAAATCCATGGAATGATATTGGACGATCAAAGAATGAAAGTAAGTAAGGTAGCTGGAGCCGTAGGCTTCTCACTTGAGCATGTACATCACATTTTACATAAATATTTGGCTATGAAAAAGCTATTTGCACGATGTCCGCAGCAATTCCTCACACTCGAACAGTACGACTACTTCAAAGGAGAGTGTGTCATAATCCGAACGAGTTTTTCCACTGTTTCATTAACGTGAACGAAACATGAATCCATCACAAGACACCAGAGAACAACAAACATACATGATAGTGGTTTCTTCGGGCAAACGTGCTACAGAGAAGGCCCTAGGAAGCAGTAAGACAATCACCGCCAAATATTCCTAGCTTGTGGAAAGATTCGGTATTGATTTGAAGCAGAAACGACCGCGTTTGGTGATGAAAAATGTGCTTATTCATCGATAAAATTTACGAATTTTTTCCTTTATCCAAATCAAAACAACAATTGACAACGCTGACAACCAAATTAAATTTCAAAATTGAAAGCGCTGTCACTTATCAAAAAATATTCTGAGATCGCTTTACACAGAGCAAAGAAAAGTTGATTATCAAAATCGACAATCAAAATTGCGACAATCAACTATCACCTTAGCGGATTCCACTCCTGTTTTATTTCTTTGTTTTTAGTAAAATTTTCTTTTCATTTATAATTTTATGGCTCGATACTGTAACGAGTACAATTCGCACTAAGCCATATCCAATCATAATTATTCACAATCTAGGAGGCTTAACTCAAAGTTATTAAGAAAAACAATAAAACCGCACCTTACTTAATTGTAAACTGTAATTTTCGTTCCAGAAAATTCGATTTCATACTAATTTTCGCATTAAATTCGTTTAAACTTTTACACTTATTTTTGTGAGATATTTACTGATTTTTGCTAAAATGAAATATTTGCAAAGTATGTATGAAGTGCTTTTAAAATCTTAACAAAATTATATATTTACTTTCACACAACTTGTGCCACATAAAAGTTTTAACTTTAACTGATTGTTCCCCCAATACCCAGTTTCAATCTTGTCTTTTGTTTTCTTTGAATAATCTTTTTATACCCTACACCCAGGGTATATTCACTTTGTCTTTACGTTTGTCACGTAAAGAAGAAGATGTGGCAGGTATAGAAAAGTATATATATTCTTGATTAATGTTACCTCCTGAGTCGATATAGCTATGTCGGGCTAGCTGTCCGTCTGTGGAAATATTTTTTACGGGAAAACTACGCAAGATTTTGTCGTAAAAATTAGCTCGAGGGATTGAAAACGAGTGAAATCGGTAAACGGATACGCTTACCTACCGCTCATATAAAAAATATATTCAAAATGCAACTTTAAGAGTATATTTCACGAAAATGCAACCACGATACCCATTAATACTAGAAATGGTTACCGGTAGAGCTGTGACATCGACCGGAAAACATAGATTTTTTGAACATCTATGTTTTCTGAATTAACCATCGATGTTAAGGAAACATCGTCAAAAAGGATCGATGTTTGGCAACATCGACTACTTTTATAATTCGTTGCAAACTCTGACGAAACGAATCAAATATGTCTCAAATTTTTTTTAGAATATGGTACATTAAAATTAAAAATATACTTTTATAAATGACAAAATTGCTGCGGTGTTGAAATATTGCATATTTCTGTATTTATTTAAATATTCCACTTCAATTTCAAATTATAGCGGCCATAACTTTTTGAATATTCTTGAATTAGTACAGTCATTTGGTAGATTTACCTAGAAAGTTTTGCGGGATTTTTGCAAATGAGTTATTTTATAGATTTCGATGTGCTCTTTCAGAATTTCAACTTTGCTACCTCGAATCGTGTTCGCTCGCGCCGCCATATTGGAAAAATGGCGCCCAAAATCAGTTTCTTACAAATATCTCTTTAACGGTTACATTTAGAGAAAAATATTGTGGAATAATATTTTAGCTTATAAAATTTTCTATAAAAATGACCTTTAAATTGTTTTCGTACGACTTGTTGGGTGTTCAACTTAAAAACCGGAATTTTTTAGCGAAATTTGATGCTTTACTGTGGAAAAATGTTACAATATATTTTATTCAAAGTATTGTCCATTGGAAGCTACAACATTTCCCCATCTTTCAGGCAATTTAAGAATTCCATCCCAAAAAAATTGCGCTGGCTTGGCTGCCAAAAATTAATCTATCCATTTTCGGATGCCTTGCTCTGATGTGAACCGTATTCCGGTGAGGGCGTTTTGCATCGAGCGAAATAAATGAAAGTCAGACGGAGCAAGGTCCGGACTATGAGGCGGGTGAGCCAAAACTTCCCATCCACTATTTTCCAAATAGTTTTTCACGGGTCTTGCAACATGCGGCCGAGCGTTGTCATGATGAAAAATTATTGCTTCGTGTCTGGTCGCATTTTCCGGGCGTTTTTCGATGATGGCACGCTTCAAACGTATTAATTGTGTTCGGTACAGGTCACCTGTGATTGTCCTTGGCGCCATGGATATTTGGATTCGAGGTTGATTTGGCTGGTTGGCCGGGTTTCACGTATGACTTTTTGCGCTTGGGATTGTCATAATGGATCCATTTTTCATTCCCAGTTACAATCCGATGCAAAAATGATTTGTTTTTATGGCGCTCAAGCAGCATTTCAGACATACAGAAGCGCCGTTCAACGTCTCTCGGCTTCAACTCATAGGGGACCCAATTGCCTTGCTTCTGAATGTATCCGGCGGCTTTCAAACGTTTCGAAATGGCTTGCTGAGTCACTCCCAACGATTTGGCAAGCTCGTCTTGTGTTTGACACGAATCCTCATCGAGTAGCTTCGCTAATTCTTCGTCTTCATACTTTTTTAGCTGTCCTGGGCGTTCTTTGTCTTTGATGTCAAAATCGGCACTTTTGAAGCGTTTAAACCATTCAAAACACTGTGTTTTTCCTACAGCATCGTCGCCATAAACTTCTACAAGCAAACTATGACTTTCCGCAGCAGTTTTCTTTGCAAAAAAATGACCCAACAGAACCTCCCGCAAATGCTGTCTTTTTCTCGAATTTTCGAAGTTATTCATCGTGAAAAATAATAATGATGCATACAAGATAAAATTGTTTTGTTGACTGATTTTGACAGCTGTCCAATGTACCTTCAAAATGACATATATATAAAGTTCGAGCTTTCACGATATTTGTTAGTACGGACATCCACCGTCAAGTTGTACACCAATATAACTCAGGAGATATCCTAATTCAAAATTTGAAAAAATTAGTAAATTGCGCATGCCGCTTATGAATAGGCACAGTGATGTGTTGAGCTTAAAATTATGATAACTCATGAACGGTTAGTCACACGTTTAAAGTAAAAATATTTGTTTATAGGGAATTACTTGCACTACAATCTACATTTGATTTTTTTTTTTTCAGATAACATATAGCTTAGGAGATATTTTTATACAATAACAAACTTGAAAAAAAATGTTTTTTCAAAAAACTCCAAAACGGTAAGTTCTAGAAAAAAAGCTAAAATATTGTTCCACAATATTTTTCTCTAAATGTAACCGTTAAAGAGATATTTGTAAAAAATTGATTTTGGGCGCCATTTTTCCAATATGGCGGCGCGAGCGAACACGATTCGAGGTAGCAAAGTTGAAATTCTGAAAGAGCACATCGAAATCTATAAAATAACTCATATGCAAAAATTCCGCAAAACTTTCCAGGTAACATGATTTTATTCTCCCAAATGATTGTACTAAATACCTAAAAAAAAATTTTCATTATTTTAATGAAATACTTAACATATATATTTTTTGAAACTTATTAAAAATTTTAAAATTTTTTAACAAGCATTTGTTTAAAATTATATAAAAAAAATTTTGTCTGATATATTTATGGCTAAAAGCATTAAACTTTGGGATTGAAATCCTTTTCCGATCTGTCAAGAAACAATAGAGTTATACCCGTTTTGTAATTCAAAGTTATTAAGAAATCGAAAAAAAAGGATTCTTACTAAAAGTAGGTAAATTTTTAGACTAAAAAAATGTTTAAGCCTTTCCGGACCGCTCCTGAACCACTGAAAAGTTTGTAGTTTTTTTGCAGATTTGTACTTACCGATATAACATGTCTATTCAGAATTGTTTTCAAAAAAAATTTTTTTAGTTCCAAGTATGAAAAAAATGATGGTCCTTAAAATTTAAAAAATAGGCGCAATTTTTTCTTGGGTGGCGTGGGCGGAAACATTATTTTCTATTTTTAAGTACACATTTCAATAGAATTCGAGACTTCATTTGAAACTAAAAGAAAAGAAGTTGAAACCACACGGATGTCCCATTTTATGTAAGCACCTTGTAGGAAAATAAACCGATGAATCAAATAGTGCTTGACATTTCTGAGGACTTGAAAGACCGTAACACTCGCTTCATATCGTTCATTTAATAGTATTCGAGATAAAATCTACTGAAAACTACTTTAAAGAAAAACACAATTTTTTGGATTTGGTGCTAATTTCGTACAGTAAAATTTTTTAACTTTCAAATACTGTACCCTTAAAACTTATACATACATCATAAAATTGCAGGCTGAGACGGGCATGCCTATTGTTCATAATAAGTAAAAGAAAATCCACAAAAATTGATTCAGAGACGCTCAAGGCGGAAAAAATCGATTTAGCAGGAAAATCTACGTTACAGCTTATTTCGTGCAGAGTTTTGCTTTATTTAACAGGAATTTCTATTGCCGTGTTCTCTGTGTGGTATTCGAAACCAGATGCAGCCAATTTTTAGTTTGATCTTGTACACGTGAGGGTTAAGAAGTTAATTTTGCAGAAATGTGTCGCCGAGCAGCAAAAATCGGTTATAAGTCATTTTATGAAAGGTCAATCCCTGCGCAAAGCTGCTCCATATGTTAATTTCAGTCCCGCCCACAATGCAAAGTACAACTGAAAACTTCGTTTATACAAATCGAGTCCATCATAACGGTGAAAGTGCGTCAAACTCCATTTTTAATCCCGCTGACTGTCAGATTTTTGTCCATTAAATTAAGACAACTCACATTATCAGCTCCAAAATAGTCGCAAGCGTACAACACGTACGTACACACAGCAAAAACTGTCCAACTCGTGCACCGAGACCATAATTTTAGAACCTAAGTAAGTACTCTTTATAAGCAAACAAAGCCAGCGAAGTCTGTGTTCTCTTTGAGCTCAGTATTATCACGCCCACAAAGATTTGGACTTTTAAAACATCATCGTCTGTACAAAAAAATCATGCTTGGCAAGAGAGCAATATCAACAAGTGCTTGAAATTACGTCACGTAGCCGGCGTAGTCTGCAAAACAATTGACCTGGCATTGATGCCAAAGGTTTTAGGGCAACAGGCATATTTTTCCATTCTAAGCCGATATTCTAAGGGTGCCCACAACCGACCCGCAATTTTTTTGTCGAATAGTATGATCACTTCACTATGTGTTTCATATAAATTTTCCAACTGACGAAATCAGTCTACTTTCCTCACCACTAGTCAGTTAAGATCTCTAGCTTTCTATTGATACCTACTTATATGTCTGCATAATATACATTTGGTCAAAAGTTATGAGTCGAAAACAAAATGGTGCCCACAGCAGACGCTATTTTCTTACATATTTACATATATCTTACATAAACACTTACCTCTTAAAATTTTTTAAAATCAAAATACAAATCACTGATGAAATATCACGTATTTAATTAACAGATATATAATTACTCTGAAAACTACAATTGCCAGAGACATTTGTATAACAATAACTCAGGCTTGAGTAAAACAAATAATAGGAGCATTCCAGTGAAAATGGTATTTTTTAGCAGATGTTTCGGATTTATTTTTCAAATGTTTTAATGGATCGAATATATTCTAGTGGGATTAAACTTTACTTTCCAAATTGATTTCATACTAAAATCTTGGTATTAGGCTCAGTTTTTTACAGTTAAAGAACGTGCCAAAGTTTTTTTTTTTACTAGTTATATTTTTGATCATATTCATCATTGTTTTTCTATTAAACCATGATGAGTTACGTTACAAATTATATCTGTCGTTAAAGGTCATAGACTCGTGTATTGATAAATAGTATTTGCAAAAAAGTGTTCTTGCAAACATCTGTAGTATACCCCGACAAACAAAACAGTAATGGGTGTCCCGTACAAACGCACAAATCGATGTAATTAATTTTCTGTTTACACACATAACGGTTTAATTTTATTAGCATTTTATTTAAAGCTAGTTACTTGGGTACTCTTAAAAAGAGCAGTAATTTTCGGATTTTATTTTGCCTAAAGGATAATATTATTATCTTATTATTTGTCGCGTACAAACACAATATTTATTTTATTAAGATTTCTATTAATTTTTTTCTAATATTGTTGAAAAAACTCTTTAAAAATTATCGATATGGGTACAGTCACCGTTGGTTACTGCTTTGCTATGAACTATAAGCCTCAGGGGGATTTATTATATATATGCACTTAAGAAATTGTGACTGCTATAAATAAAATGAAATGGTGTTCATATAGGGCCGTTCAAGTATAACGTAAGCATATTTAGGTGGGGAGTGGTTCAAGATTTGCTTATTATTGCTTATACAGGAGGAGAGGTCGATAAAATTCTTACGAAAGACAAAAAATATTTAAATTAAAGTCTAACTTTAGCCCTTAAAATTGATTTAAAGTGTCAAGAATTTTTTCAATTTCCGTATGACCGCTATTGCTTTAATTATAAAAATAATTTAGTTCCTGAATTCTTGTTCGTATTTGAAAATCTGCTTACGTTTAATCATAAGTGAGGGGTTCGTGTTCACGATTTGTTAATTTTTGCTTATATCATTGAAAATCTGCTTACGTAATGCTTAAACAGCATCTATATAACTTATGAACACATCTCAAAGGCGTGGTTCACGGAGTCGGTGGTAATGTGAAACGACTTGTAAGTCAAAAAGGTCGAAGTCAAAAAGAAGGTGCCGTAGTCAAAAACGCAAAAAATTTCGCGACACTAGCAGCCACTTTAGTACCCTCTACGAGAATTTTTTTCATTTCTGAATCAGATGTAGCTAAAAAATTAAAAATTTTCATCCATGAGCCTATCCCAGGAATATCAAAAGTTCATTAAATTCCAGTTAATGGCCATCAAGTTATATACAAAAACCACGCTTGGGGTAATCATAGTGTTATATTTTCATTTAAAAAATGATTTAAAACTATTTAAATATACATGTATTTCGTACGAGTCCCGTACAAACAAAAAAACAATTTAATTTTTATTTAATAACTCTCATTTAAATAAATATTTTTTCAAACTTTTATTGTTTTATTATACCTTGAACCTTAGTCTATCCAAAAATATTTTTGCCAATTTTTAAAGCTTATGAATTTCGCTAAAAACTGGCTACAAAGTCAAAAAATGGAAAGTATGGTAGATTTGCGCTGTCCCGTACAAACGAACTTCTTTTCTTATTAATTACTCACTATCTATAAATATTATTAAGAACAAATAATTGGTTTTAATAGGTCTATATCACACAAAATAAATGTACTAGATGCTTTTTTTGATAACATTCTGGTTTGTTTTTAATTTAACTTTTAAACTCAAAAAATGCGTACGATTTGTCCCGTACCAACTTTGGAATGCTCCAATAGCAATATTTCATTATCGGCATAATAGAAACTCAAAAGGCATAAGAAATTTTTAAAAGAGCAAGTGATCATCTTTCGAATATAAAAGGCCAGTTGAATATTTGAATTCTTCAGAGTGTAACGATTGTTTTGGCATTGGGCTGAGGTAGGCGTCAGCGGTGTCCAGGGTCAGAATAAAAGACAATCCAAAACTTTTAGCTAACATAATATTTTTATTTACTTTTTTTCCCAATTTTGACTATAATAAATCTTCCTGGTTGCTACGTACACTATGTGGACACTATTAAAAGTGTCCATTGCAGTAGGATAGTGTCTCTGGTCACTTAAGGTGCCAGGAGGCCTATGTGGCAGATTAAAATAAATCTTCCAGGCCGCTACGTGAAGACTAACTACCCTAAGACTACGGCTACTATGTATGTATGTATGTCTTCTCCTTTAACTCCTAGGAGGAGCATAGGGCCAATATGAAGTCTTTCCATTTGTCACGATCCCTTGCGATCGCTTTAATCTCTTGCCACGACTTTCCCGATTCTTGGATTTCCTTTTCCAGCGACCTCTTCCAGTTGGTTTTGGGTCTACCACGTTCTCTACTACCTTACAGCTACTATAAGGATACTATAAATAGTGGCGAGCATCGTAGATAAGTACTCTGGTCACATAAGGTGCCCAGGAAACGTTATTGAAAGATTATAATAAGTCTTCCTGGATGCTACGTACACTATATGGATACTATAAAAAGTGTCCAGTGCAGTAGGATAATGTCTCTGTCACTTAAGGTGCCAGGAAGCCTTTGAGGAAAATTATAATAAATTTTCCAGGCAAATAAGTTTAACTAACTACCATAAGATACCTAGTAAATACGAGGCCTTTACACAATTAAACAATTCTTCGATTGCTACTTCTATCAAGTGCTTGGCAATTGATGTGCTCGCATCGGTTGTCTGGCTGTGACTCCCAGCCTTCTGTGTTTGCAGTCGTGCTTGTATAGTCGCGATCGGTTTGTAATTTTCTTTGTATGCGTGTATATGTGTGGCAACAGTATATTTTTTGTTGCTTACATGCACATAAATTAACTAATGGGGGATTTAAGTTAACGTGTTGTTGGTGTTGTCATTCTGACGTCACTCGGGACATTACAAGAGTAAATCTGAATCTGATTTCATATTAAACGCGAACGATGAAACAACTTAAAATTTGGCTGATAATGGTTTTCGAACTAAGTCATGTTGCTGTTGGCAAATCTTTAGGTCAAAATGACTGCAGTCATCGCACATATTTTTGTAGATAAAAAAAAAGTAAAATTTTGCTACCAAATATCCATAGATCTTTGAGCTTTTATTTATAATCTGATGATTTATAATAAAAATCTGTAGTTGTCAACTTAATAAAATTCTATGCATAAATGAATACTTTGTGTTTTATTTAGTCGAGTTTTCAGAGAGTGCAAGATGGCGGAAAATTTCAAATTTCCTTGCCAAAATCAAAAAAAAGATAAATTCTTTTTCCTGCTTATGAAGCGCTACTTAGTCTTTAAAATTGTGTTCTCGATGCACAAGTTGGAAAGTTGTTGCATTGTGCGGCTTGCTTAGCTTATGCTGTATGTTTGTGACTATTTTTGGAGCTGTTAGTGTGAGTTGTTTTAATTTTATGGGCAAAAAATGACCGTCAGTGGGATTCAAAATGGGGTTTGACGCACTTTTACCCATTTTTTGGACCCGATTTGCATGAATGAAGCTTTCAAGTTTACTTAGCATTGTGGGCGGGACTCAAATTAACATATTTAGCAGCTTTGCGCAGGGATTGACCGTTCTTAAAATGACTTAACACCGATTTTCACTGCTCGGCGATCCATTTCTGCAAATTGCACTTTTTTACTCTCACATGCACAAAATCAAACTAAAAATTGGCTGCAATTGGTTTGGAATATCACACATACTTAGAACATAGAAAAAGAAATTTCCGTTAAATAACGCAAAACGCTGCACAGTGCACTGTTTCATACAATCTAGACGTGATAAATTAAAAATGCATTTTTTAGTAAGCAGAACTGTTAAAATATGTCCATTGACCTCACGAAATAGAGTGAAGTGATTTTGGCGGGGGTGTGGGGGTAGCCCCCTCACGAAAGAAATGAAAGAAACTCTATATCTCTGTACATGCAGTAGCTATTATTACAAAACTCTGTAAAAAGGAGTACACTGCGTTCACCAAGCACCCTGCAAAATCTGGAGAAAATTGAACAAAGGGGTGCTGCACCCCCCATACAAAAAATACCTCAATAGTTATACCTCTGCACTTGTAGCAGTTATTGTTACAAAACTTTGTATACAAGAGTATAATATGTTCACCAAACGCCTCACATAAACTCGGGGAAATTGAACAAGGGTTCGTTGTACCCCCCATACAAAAAAACGCCTCATTTGCTATATCTTCACATATGTAACAGTTACCATTACAAATCTTTGTATATAGGAGTATACTGCGTTCATCAAACATATTGCGAAAATTGGAAGAATTTGACAAAGGGGGCGATCCACCCCCCATACAAAAAAAAATATGTCAATTGCTATATCTTTGCACCTCTGGAGTTATTACTACAAAACTTTATATTGAGAACGTGTATTTTATTTACAAAATACTATACGAATAGACAGGGGGTTAAAATATGGGGGCTTTGCACCCCTACACAAAAATACTGAAAATACTCTATTTATGTACCTTTATCATTATAAAATTTGGTTCATGGTTATACGTGTTATCTTTTAAGTAACATGGAAAAAAATTAAAAGAGGGGACGCTGCAACCCCCCACACAAAAAACATTCGCAATATTTTACCTTTACACCTAGTGTAGATATTATTACAAAATCTGGTACAATTTTCATAGTATGACCCAAACTTTTTGCGAGAAAGTGCGAGGATTTAAACCTCCCGTATCGTCAACAAAAAAAAAGAATCATAAACAAAAATTATAACACAAAAAAGTCAATTAAAAAAAAAAACAATTAATTAAACAAAATGGTTGCAAATAAATACGTGATTAATGGCGACTATGGCTTCCTGGTAGCCCGTCGAAAAATGCTCGCTGGTCAATAAACATAGGTCCAAGGTACACACAGGCAGCATGTTTTAAAAACTGTCAACACCCATAACATATATTAATAAAAATACATCTAAAACACACTAAAAGCTTAAAACGATAACTAAACTTCCTTCTTGATGTTGTAAAACTGAAATATTTCAATTAAGTTTCACACAAAACGTTTCGTAGTTTAATCCAAAAACTAATTTTTATAAACCAAAAACACATTTTCCGTCACTTTTTATACACGCATACAGCTTGACGGTCTAAAGTCTACTAATATTCCATACAATAACACTATCGTACACGGGCAACTGTTGAGTGGCAACTGACACTCGGACCGAGGTACATTCGGGCCAAGGTACACACATCTCCCCTATTAGTTTTAAAGATGCAGTGTTTCAAAGTT
The DNA here is from genome assembly GCA_951812925.1 of Calliopum simillimum. Classification (NCBI taxonomy): domain Eukaryota; kingdom Metazoa; phylum Arthropoda; class Insecta; order Diptera; family Lauxaniidae; genus Calliopum; species Calliopum simillimum. Next base: position 51,441,910 of record OX638369.1, on the reverse strand, counting down.
AAGAAATATTACTGCGCGATATAAGCTGTGAGCCACTGTAAAGCTTAAATCTTCTGATATATTTGAAAATCTAAAGTAGCTTAAAGCCAAACTCGTACACCAAAAAAACTTTTTTTCAATGCCTCAAAACTAAGTACGCAAAAATAATTTAAGAAACTTGAAATACATTTTTAAATAGCATATTTAATCCTTCATTTTTAACAAAAAACCAAACTTGAAATTTTCCGTTATTTTGGAAAATAAATAAAAAGTAACAGAAATCAAGCATATTCAGTACCATAGCCAAACTCGTACACCTTAGCAAAATGATAGTTTTTACATGAGTTCAGTATTTAGTGTACATTATTTTGTTTTTAATTGTTACGTTTAGTCCTTTTGGAATCCTTTGAATTAGTTTTTCACAAAAGCTCGGATAAATTTTTTTTCATTTTCCATGAATACCCTTTTCAGTTCAGTTTTTGAAGGAATAGGTATTGCGCTGGCGAACTTTTGCGTCCAGATAATTCCATTAGATTTCAAAAGCATTGATATCTGGACCCTGCGCTAGTGTTACGAATACATTGGGACAGTTGTAATGAATCCATGATCTCATATTATAAGAAATTTGTTTGAAATCGTTATCTTGGTAAGAGTACCTATTACTACATTCACCAAGTTTATCCATCCATTGCAATAAATTTAGTCTTAAAATATTCAAATACATCTTATGATCCTTACTACTATCAACAAAATGGAGTATTGCAGGCCCAACTGCTGAAAAAGAGCCCCATACCATTAGTGAACCACCGTCATGTTTTACATATGGTTTACTTTACATTTTGTTTTTTTTTTGTATGGAAATCGGTGTTTTGCTTTTACTTTTATGATGAAAATAACCACTTTTTGACAGAGATATGGCTAAATGGGTCTTATCAAACTATAGACTGTAATATGTGAGACCAGGAATACCAAGTAACTCCAAACTCGGGAAGACTAACTCAGTACTTTTCACTTGTAAAGGGACGATATATATTATTCCTTCCATAAAAACAGTTTTTCTACGTTTTCTTTTATTTTATGGAATAGTTCCTAAACGGTAAATTCTATGTGCGCACATGTAGCTTATCATTTATAGATACAATTTCTAATTGCCAATTTAAAAATCAACAAATTTGTATGAAAACACATAAGCCGATAAGCCGCATATATACGCTACCAACTTTTCCAGTTTTCTTATTTAGATATCTTCTAAGCCATAACTCGTACGAAAACAATTTTGTAAGCTCCAATATAGTCCACCAATATTTTTCTCCTAATTGCAAATAACTGATCAGAGGCGACAATTTTTTCCATTTTTAATAGGTAGTGAAAAATTTTTCATTACCATTAAAAGAATATGTTTCATCAACATCAATGTCGATGTCGCAGCTCTAGTTAGCGCAAGCTCTGGGCAACAACTAGGCGAATTCGAACAAGAGAGCGTAGCAACTCCCATATAAGCAAAAAATTCAAAATGCCACACAATGGCAGTTTGTGGCCATAAATAGGTAAAATTTGAGAGTGCTATGGATTTAAAAAAACTTTACGCCAATCGTCAGATAATACACAGTTACGGAAAAAAATTTTGTTTTGCTTTAGTTACACAGTGGGCTCAAAGTTGAACTTTAAATAGCAAAAATGCTCTATGGAAGTTTTTATATTATATACATAGTTCTGGATAACCGCTTTAGTTAATTTGCTTTAAGCCGTATGCACTTATGTGGCATATCGTTAGAAAATATGTTTTTTCTATTTTGTTAAAAATTACCTATTTTTTTTTGCAGATTTTATCTTTTTTAATCGATATTTGAACTTTTTTAATCCACTGTGCATGAAAAATACAAAAAAAAACGCATTCTTGTGTTAAATCGATGAATTTAACTATATGATCCTTACATTTGAGGTCACGGCGTGCTTGAACCAAGTTTAAATAAAAGTTTCTTGCATATGAGTTTTTTGACTGAATTATGTTACGTTATAACTTCAAGAATCAAATGATCCCCAAATTAAAAAAATCGAATGGGCCCTTTTTGAAATAAGGAGCCTTAAGCAATAACTATAAAAAGTTAATACAACACAAAATTAAAAATATTTGTAACATTTTGCAAACTATTTTTTCTAAACTAATTTGAGGTCGCTGAACACGAAAAACGCATTTATTTTTTTTCCTTGGGGTCGTTCCCAAGTTATTCGATAATTTATAATTTCGAGGTTATAGCTTCATATACATCAATATATTTCTATGACGCCAAGTCCGATCAATTTTATTTTTCCACACTTACAAAGAGTGATTAACGGCGCTTGTAACAAGTATACCAATAATTATGCTCCAAACAAAATTGACTGAGTTAAAGCAGGAAAAAGCTTGATATTTAAAAAAAATTTTTAAATTTTTCACATCAACTTCAAATGAAACACTTTGTGAAGTTAGTTTATTGACTGTTTTTTATTGCTTGTATAGTACTAATGAAAGTATCATACTTCAATTTAGAAAAAAGCGCGTTGGTACTTTCATTAGTACTATACAAGCAATAAAAAACAGTCAATAAACTAACTTCATAATTTATCTAGGGGAACCTGCCTATCTATCATTAAAATTCTCGTAATTTCGAGAGCCTGCATTGTATGTGGAAAACAAATCCGCCCTTGTAGGTTTTAATTGTAGCTAGCGTAGCATGTCTCAAAACCAGAGTGTGTTACCAACTAACAATTTGGCAATTTTTCACAACAGACGGCGCTAGTGAGCCTTATGAGTTATGCATAATGGCGATCCTGCTCAGAGAGTTTACTCGTGGCCTATAGCACAATCGCTTAAGCACCGCGTTCTCTTTCATTAGAAAACCGGAGTCACGGGTTCGAGTACGGTTTCTGGCAAGATTTAACTAAAACTGATCTGATGAGGCTATATACATGTTTATATATGAAAATATATAAATATGTATGTGGAAGTAGCCGAAACATATGTAATCAATTTCCATGTTAACACTTGCTTTCGTCTGTTGTTGAAAAATTGCAAAAATGACTGTTTAATTAGTTCAATATAAAATTATCATACTTCGAAACACTTTGTTTTTGGCACATATTTTTTTTTAAATAATTATTTTTAGAAATGTGATTTAATGGCGCATATAATTGCAAACATTTTAAGCCTATGTTGAGCAAAATCAAATGAAATTTCCAAAAGATATTAAGGTTTTAGTGCAATAGAGAAATTTCGATTTCTTTCAAAAATTAATATTTTTGATACAATCCTCAATGTTCTTCTACAAAGAATGATTAGAAGTTACTTAAATCATCTTTAAAGTGTTCAATAAGTGTAGGGTGTCCTATTTGGATGCTGAAAAATTGGATCTGTTGACTCAGGCCGAACATTTCGAAAATTCTCACATCTTCCTTATTGCACTAAAGCCTGTATATCTTTTGGAAATTTCATTGGATTTTGCTCAACATAGGCTAAAAATGTTTGCAATTATATGCGCCATTAAATCACATTTCTAAAAATAATTATTTAAAAAAAAATATGTGCCAAAAACAAAGTGTTTCATTTGAAGTTGATGTGAAAAATTTAAAAAATTTTTGAAATATCAAGCTTTTTCCTGCTTAAACTCAGTCAATTTTGTTTGGAGCATAATTATTGGTATACTTGTTACAAGCGCCGTTAATCACTCTTTGTAAGCGTGGAAAAATAAAATTGATCGGACTTGGCGTCATAGAAATATATTGATGTATATGAAGCTATAACCTCGAAATTATAAATTATCGAATAACTTGGGAACGACCCCAAGGAAAAAAAAATAAATGCGTTTTTCGTGTTCAGCGACCTCAAATTAGTTTAGAAAAAATAGTTTGCAAAATGTTACAAATATTTTTAATTTTGTATTGTATTAACTTTTTATAGTTATTGCTTAAGGCTCCTTATTTCCAAAAGGGCCCATTAGATTTTTTTAATTTTGGGATCATTTGATTCGTGAAGTTATTACGTAACATAATTCAGTCAAAAAACTCATATGCAAGAAACTTTTATTTAAACTTGGTTCAAGCACGCCGTGAGGTGTATCATGTGTTCAGTAAACTTATGCAGGATATTACGAGGAATATTTTTGTGGAAAATTTTAACCCTCTAAGACTTTTACAAGTGGGTCATTTTGACCCCCCCCACATTTAGGTCAAAATGACCCACACGGTCTTAGAGGGTTAAAATTGTCTACAAAGATATTCCTCGTAATATCCTGCATAAGTTTACTGATCAAATTTAAGGATCATATAATTAAATTCATCGATTTAACACAAGAATGCGCTATTTTTGTATTTTTCATGTACAGTGGATTAAAAAACTTCAAAAATCGATTAAAAAAAATCTGACGTGCTGGAGAAAAACGCTTACTTTAAGAATTTTTTGGATTTTCTCATGTGTTTTACAAAAAGTTTTAATTACACAGTGCGACAAAATGGAAAAAAATTTTTGCCCCTGGGGTCTCATAAAGTTTTTCTGATAAGTTATGAAAAATAAAAATACACGTATTTCACCGAATATGTGTATCGGTGAATTTTTCCATTTTATGGCTCCTCAAAGCTTAAAATTCGCGTTTTATATGAAATTTTAAGATTTTATGAAAAAACCATCTTTTTTTTTTTGAAATGGTGTTCATGTCCTTACCTTTAATTTAAGATATAGCACTTGAGAATCCGCATGGTAGTTTTTGCTTTGTAAGTAAAACCATTTTCAATTTATTTTTTTTTTTTTCATATATTTCGGAAAATAAAAAAAAAAAAATTATCACTAAGTCTTCTAATATTGAAATAGCAAAATTTTTACAGTTTTGCTTATAAGACAAAAACTACCATGCGGAATCTCAAGTGCTATATCTTAAATTAAAGGTAAGGACGCGAGCAACATTTCATAAAAAGATGGTTTTTTCATAAAATCTCAAAATTTCATATAAAACGCGAATTTTAAGCTTTGAGGAGCCATAAAATGGAAAAAATCACTGATACACATATTCGGTGAAATACGTGTATTTTTATTTTTCATAACCTATCAGAAAAACTTTGTGAGACCCCAGGGGCATTTTTTGTGTTGCACTGTGTTATCGAACAGTATTACAAAAAAAGTAAAAAAATAGGGAAAAACGCATTTTGGTAACTTTTTTTTAAGTGGTATCTTATTTTCTTCACAAATATATAGTCTATGATACAAAAAAAAAAATTATAAAAAAGTTATTTCTTCTTTTATAAATCTGCAGTTGATTTTGATTTTTTGTTAATTTTTTCGAAAAAAAAAATGTTTTTTTTAGAAATCAATTTATTTCGCCGAAACTAACAAACCAACAAAAAAGTGGTGTGAATAATATTTGTAGATAATTTAAATACCTTTAATATGACATATAAAACATTTGAATACAAAGATTAGTTCTTGAGATATTTATATATAAATGAAACTATCTTTTTTTTTTGGTTCGAAAACCGAAAATGACCGATATCTCGAAAACGACACGAAAGAAACAAAAAAAAAATGCGATTTTCGGAATCAGCAGCCCATTTTACATATGAAATGGATAGTGGCATTCACTGGGAGATTTGGCTGTTGCATAGTGTTATTAGCCAAATCCGAGTAAAACGTGATAAAAAATATAAAGAGTTATCACCAGAAGCACAAAAGCTGTTGCAATTAAATGAAAAATTAAAATAAATTTAAAACAATGAAATAACTTAACATTTTCAATTTTCTATTATTGCATACATTAGTTTCGACTTGATTGTGTCCTCCTTTTTTGATTTGATCGCCAATTCGAGCCAAAAGAATTGCAATGAAAAAGTTTCTAGTGCGGACTATTTTTTCTGATAGTTTTTATGAAAATAATAAATAAAATATTTAAAGGGCGTGAAAACGCCTACTTTTTAGTGGACATTATTTGTCATAATATCCTTAACATATTTGCAAAACATCATCAATCTGCATTAAAGATTTTCGGAGATATTGATAAGTTAATTTTTTGGTAGGCTTGGCACTCCCCATTTTTCTAGTGCGGACTATTTTTTCTGATGGTCTTTTCATATGTACCAAATAATATCTATCTTCGTCAAATATTTTCAGAAATTCGATGAATTTTTTTTTTTTTTGAAGGCGTGGTACCGCCCATTTGTCTGGTGAACATTATTTGTCCTGATGATTTTTACACATTTACCAAATCTCATTTATCTGCGTCAAAGAGTTTCGGTGATATGATTAGTCAATTTTTTGAGGGGCGCGGCACCGCCCATTTTTTTAGTATATAGCTTAGCCTTTTTTTGTGCTAGCATAATATAAAAACTTCTTTAAAATCGGCTACTTAGTTTCCGAGTTAATAAGGGACAAATACACAAACAAACAAAATCTAGTTTTTATAAAGTAGATTTTCGTTTATTCCTCATAACTTGAAAACTATAAAAGATAGCGCTAAATTTTTAACATTTTTGAAATAAGCGGGGTCAAGTTATTGAAAATTGATGCCCATTTTGAAAAAAAAATTCGGACCACGCCCCAACTTTGTATGGGAGGTAGGCGTGTCCGTCGGCGGATTTTGTTCATATTCACAAATTTTTATTATTTTATTGTAAAAAACATCTGTACCAAATTTCAATAGCCTAGCTCTATTATTACTGTATATGACCGCCGTTGCATACAAACCCTCCCATTGTGTGTCGCCGTGATCTTAGCAAATATTGCCATGTAAGTTCCTAATTAATAAAAATATTAATTATAATAAAGTTTTCAATAAAAAATAATAAAGGTCTTTAGATTCAAATACATATTTGGTAATTATTAACAAATATACGATTAAACCAATAAGCTTCCTCAAACCAGAGTAGCTTAAGTCGATCTCTGATAACATTGCAAAGCAGCATGAAGTCTATGCTTATGAAACGAATTTAAACTGTTTTGCCTTCTGATCAAAGACCGACTTAAGCTACTATGGTTTGTTGCCACAGAAATATATTATATGTTAATTATTACCAAATTTTGATTTAGAGTTTTATTCTGCTTATATTTTCATAAAATCTATCAAGTGCTGTTTCATTAATCATGCCAAAGTTCCATTTCATATTTAAATTCTTTTTATCGCAGATGTTGACGACCAATGTCATATTTCGCGGAAAAATCTCCAGGCAATATGTACCATATGGGCGATGAACCAGCCATTTATTACTTCGATCATAATACCAAAATTGTGTTCCGCCATGATTGTGACAAAAAAACATAGTCACTGGAGCATTTTCGTGCAACTCCGGAACATCCAAACAACGATCAGAGTTACCCCATTGTAGATCTTGATTCCATCTCAATAGAAACATTTGCCTATGATTGGGCATTTGAAGATTTCTAGAGCATTTACTTAAAGCTGGTTTTAAAGACCTAACATCGATGCATAAGTATGGTAATCTAGCACTTTGAATAGCACCAACAGCATAAGGTGGCGGCTGAACTGGAGGATAATCATTGAGTACATTGACAGCAATTTCGTTCATGTACCAATCGAATGTTTTACAATGCAATTTCTTACGTAATGCTGTCTGTTTTGTTAAGTCTCCGACATACATACTCTGCTCTTTATTTGAAAGCTGTTCATAAAAGTATTTCTTGTAGTCATCCAGCCATACTTTAACAACACGTATTTTGTTCTGAATAAAAGACATTTAAAAATTTTAAGTAAAATTTTGCTACAAGCTACCTTAATCAAGAAATCTGGATCTTTCACATTTAATCCTTTATTTAGATTTTCTCTAAAATGATGTCCTACCCTTGAACAAGGCACATTTAGTAACTGACCACCACCGCACATCCAAACTTTGAAACTTAATTCAAATTGTTCTCCACCCCATATCTGAAGACCTTCATCGTAGCCACCAAGTTCCCAAAAATAATCACGAGACATTGCAAAACAGCAACCCAGCATAACTGGATTATTATAAGGTTCTGTACTATTTCTTAAATCCTTTTGTAAAATCGGTGTTTCTATATACGAAAGAGTCCAATCGCAACCTCCTTGTGTCGGTTGTGAAGCTTCGTAAGCCAAGTTTTCAGGCTTAATCGCATCGACTAATGGGGAAACAAGAGTGCGTTTATTCAGCGCTATAGGCTCTAATAATGGTGGCAACCAATTGTAACCGACTTCGATGTGTGCATCCAAGATTACCAGTACTTCTGCAGTCATATTACGTATACCGGCCATGCGACCACGAATTAGACCCATGCGCTTGGGCAAACGCACAAATCGTACTTTAGTGAAATGCGCTGTAACGTATTTTTCAAGCTTTTGGAAAAACCCCAAGTCACTAAAATCATCGACGAGTATGATTTCCTTGAGTAACTCTGATGGTGTCCGATTGATCAGACTATGCAATGTGCGCGCAAATGTGCTAAGCAACTCATTATAGAACGATATAACAATACTGACTGTGGGCAATTTCCTTAGATATTTTTTATGTAAACAACTGAAAGTTTTAGAAGTTTTAGTATACTTAATCAATGAAAGAGTTAAGAAGCGCGATATTATTACCCTTTAACACGTGCATCTGGCACTGATCGATTGACAGATATGGCGTCGGATAAAAGTGCATTAAGTCCATGTTGCTCAAACAATCTTGCTTCCAATACACGATCTATGTTGTTGCCCAACGTGGCTGCTTCGCCCTGTTCCCCCAGCCCAACACGTTGGCTGTCCATGTGCATGGCATGCAAATCATGCCAATCTTTTCTTGATGGTCGTTCCTTTATAGTATGTTTTTGATTAAGTTCGTTCAGAATTTCTGGGTTCCGAAATAATATTAAGATTGCAAAGAACACGTACACCGGTAGCAGTAATTTCAAAATCCTTCTGGGCATTTTTGATATTTAAGAAAAATACCACTTGTAAGAAAATAAAAAAAAAAATATTTTCTGTTTAACTTTAATGCTTGTAATATAGAGACTAGGGATTCCAATTTTTGGACTTTTTGCGATCCCGGGATTTCGGGATCAGAAATTTTTGAATCCCGGGATTTTTCGGGATTTGTATGAATTTTTTTTCTTTCTAAATAAAGCAGAATTTAGTATTAAAAATTCCTAATATTTTGTCTTATATACCCCCACTACACCCCTACAAAGATATTTTATTTAAAAAGTGTAAAAAATATTAAAGAACAATTTCTTAAAACAGGTTCATTTCATTAAACAATTCACGCCTTTTTTAAAAAACAAAAAATTCAAAAATACTTATTTACTTCAAAAACGAACACAAAGGTACATTGCAGCATTATAGGGGAACTGATGCTATTGTGGTATACCTAATTTTTAGGTGGAATTTGAAAGAGAACCGTTAGATCAATTTCAGCCAAATTTTTTTATGGTGATCAACATATTTCAATAAAATGTATGCAATTTCATTAAAAAAAATTATTGAGCAAAATCTGAAAAAAGTTAACAAAGCTGTTTTCAAAAAGTTGGCAGGTAATGTGGTATATATGGAGGCGCAATGTGGTATATATACTGATCAGTACTTGTGAAGTGGGCGGGTAATTTGGTACATAAAAGTAGGGAATGTGGTATACTTAACCATACACTCAAATATAAAATTTAAAAAGCATGAAATAAGTTCATAATAACATTTACATTGGTTCTCAAACTCATAGTTCTTATTAAAAAATAAACAGCCATCAAATAATGAAAAGAATATCAAAAAATGTCCATATACCACATTAGCGAAGCCCGACTATACCATATTGGCCAATTTTTGGAAATTAAAAAATTGTAAAAATTTAATTGGAAACTTTGTGAATTTACTTAGTTTCATGTTTTCTGACTTACTTTAATTGAATATTAATTGAACTTCACCAAAAAGCAATTTTTTCTTTACAAAATTGTTTTGCAAAATATGCGCAAAAATATATCGACCACACGCGATTTACGTTTCGTTCAACTGTCATCGGAAAATTTTTGTTTGTTCCAGGACAGCAACACATCAATGTTTTCATGTTTTCTGACAGTATAAAAGCAGTGACGTTCGCAGGTTCTTTCCCAAATCGGAGATATGCGACCATACCTCATTGAAAAACTATACCACAATAGCATCTGTTCCCTTATGCTTAGTTAAATGCATACATAAAATATCATACATATTTAATTATATAAAATAGTGAGATCAAAGTTTTAACAAGTGTTGGACTTGAAAGGAATAACTTTTCTTTTAATCAGTTTTATTATTATTAAAATATGTTTTTAGGAAAATTAAAGCATTTATTGTTTTATCATCCAATTTATATCTTAATTTATTACATATCTGTGGACTTTTGACAAAACAACCTAAGTCGAGATATGACAATTCTCCAGGATTTTAGTCCTAAATAAAAAATTTAAACATGCTTCTATTGGTATAATCGCCATGTCTCTATGATTTCTTGTTCCAGAGATATAAGGGTGTGCCATAGTTCACGCAAGATTTGAAGTGTTATGAACCAAAAAAATAATAATTTGACAGCTGACACTTTAAGATTAGTAAAAATGTATGGAAAGAAGAGATTTTGGCCCTATGCTCCTCCTAGGAGTTAAAGGAGAATACATCATGGAAAGAAGAGATTCAATGCTGCATCAACGAAATTGAGCCACATTATTGAAAAGTAGTTAATCAGTTTTTAGGCTCTCCTGAAAAGTTGCCAATTTCGAGTTAGGTTGTTTTGTCAAAGTCCACAGATATATAACCTCACACCAGGCATTGAAATAAGCTGCAGCAATGCCCTATTTCTGCAGAAATAACTTCAAATTTGCAGCAATAACAGTCAAAAATTGTAAAAAATTGTAATAATAATATTTAGCCAAATTCATATTACTTTGTTTTGAGTTAATCGTTGAAACTAAATACTCATTTTATTTTGCATACAACCGTTGTCTTAGGTGTCTAACCTCCCAATCTGGGCTTAAATGTAGTACTCGGCAACTCTACTTTAAACATATTTTTACAAATGCAAGAAAGAAAATTTCACTATAAATTTTCAATTTTAAATCAAATCATTGCCATGATATCTGTTATTTAATATTAATATTTAGTATTCAACAAACACTTGACTAAGGCACTAAAAAAATTTTGAAAAAAATTGCAAATAATCGAAAAAAATTCTGCAGTAATACTTTTTTTCTTATTTCAACCCCTGCTGCACACGAAAAGCATCTTTCTGATTCAACACTTGTTGGTTGAATTGAAAAAAGATAATCGAAAGTTTTCTGGAGGAAATAACCCCTATCACCACCATTACAAAATATATCAATTTCTTCCAATAAAACGTTGGATAAATTATAAGATTATTTAGAAAACAAATTTTTTGAAGTGGTATTCAAAACTAGATTTAATTTTTCTTTCAAGTTTTTAGCTGCGTTTACATTAACTGTAAGGCTATTGTCCTCAATTTCAGTTTTAAATCTAGAGAGAATAAGTTTTATCTCTACTTTAATGTGATTTTTCTGTTATTTAACAAAAAAAAACTTGCAAAAGAAATCCCGGGATTGGTAGCACTAATCCCGGGATTTTCGGGACTGCAAAAAGGCTCCAATCCCGGGATCCCGGGACTGAAATCCCTAATAGAGACTGATTTGTAACTCAGCGGACATGGAAGCAAAAAAGTTATTTTACACTATGCGCCCATTAAATTATGAAAATTAACAACTTTGTAGTATTTACCGATCATCTTTATTTTTTAAAATTTTCTGGAGTGGAATCGGCTAAGGTGATAGTAGACTGTTGATTATCAAATATCACACTTTTGCTCTGTGCAAGTGGATTGTTAACTTGATAGTCACAGTTCTTGTGTCATTTTCAAGCGATAACTATTTAGGTATCGTTTTTATATATTTTGGAAATATTAAACGCAGTATAGAAATTTTTAAAGTGAAATAGAAATAAAAATGATAAAAAAAAAGAATTACAGAACATGAAATAAGACGAAAAGAATGTTAACTTTAATGATGCTTTTCAGGAATCGTTTTTATTTTCCCAATACTGTTGAGCCAGCATGTTAGGAAATATTCTCTTGAAGATTTGGTTGATTTCGATGGATAGGTAAGCTTGTTTTCAGTTTCTCATAAGATTTAACGAAAAGATCTTTGACGTTCTAAGAACTACAAATAAGGGTGGTTTTTCCTTTGGTGCTACTTAAAAAAATGCTCCCGAATACTTAATTCAACTGAGATAAATCATTGATGAAGAAGCTTAAGGCACTATGAGGGAGCATTATAAACATAAATTGCGTAAATTGTAAAAATATAAACATTTTCATATTATGCATTTGGCAAATGCAGTAGTTGCGTTTATATTGAGGATTAACTTCTTCAAAATACATCAATAAATACTACAAACGAAAATGAAAAAAGCAAACTTCTCTCGCATTATTTCTTGCGTAAAAAACCATCACCAAAACCAAGGAAAACCTTGATAAATAAAGTGGGGACTCTGTACCATCAATTTGAATGGTCAAGAAGTGGTTTACTGAGTTCCGTTGGAATTGTACCAGCACACGTCGAATATGCAGTTCGCTCAAAAGAATTCGTCAGGCCAGAAATCGTCGATAAAATCCTAGAATGATATTGGACGATCAAAGAATGAAAGTACGTAAGGTAGCTGGAGCCGTAGGCTTCTCAATTGAGCATGTACATCACATTTTACATAAATATTTGGATATGAAAAAGCTATTTGCACGATGTCCGCAGCAATTCCTCACACTCGACCATAAGAGCCACAGTACGACTACTTCAAAGGAAAGTGTGTCATAGTCCGAACGAGTTTTTCCGCTGTTTCACTAACGTGAACGAAACATGAATCCATCACAAGACACCTGAGAACAACAAACATACGAGATAATGGGTTTCTTCGGGCAAACGTGCTACAGAGAAGGGCCTTGGAAGCAGTAAGACAATCACCGCCAAATATTCTTAGCTTGTGGAAAGATTCGGTATTGATTTGAAGCAGAAACGACCGCGTTTGGTGATGAAAAATGTGCTTAATCTTCGAGAAAATTTACGAATTTTTTCCTTTATCCAAATCAAAACAATAACTGACAACTCTGACAACCAAATTAAATTTCAAAATTGAAAGCGCTGTCACTTATCAAAAGATATTCTGAGATCGCTTTACACAGAGCAAAGAAAAGTTGATTATAAAAACGACAATCAATGCCGATTCCACTCCTGTTTTATTTCCTTGTTTTTAGTAAAATTTTCTTTACATTTATAATTTTATGGCTCAATACTGTAACGAGTATAATTCGCACTAAGCCATATCCAATCATAATTATTCACAATCTAGGAGACTATTAAGAGGAGGATGTTATTAAGAAAAGAAAAACAATAAAACCGCGCCTTACTTAATTGTGAACTGTTGTTATCGTTCCAGAAAATTCGATTTCATACAAATTTTCGCATTAAATTCGTTTAAACTTTTACACTTATTTTTGTGAGATATTTACTGATTTTTGCTAAAATGAAATATTTGCAATGTATGTATGAAGTGCTTTTAAAATCTAATCAAAATTATATATTTACTTTCACACTACTTGTGCCATATAAAAGTTTTAACTTTAACTGATTGTTCCCCCAATGCCCAGTTTCAATTTTGTCTTTTGTTTTCTTTGAATCATCTTTTTATACCCTACACCCAGGGTATATTCACTTTGTCCTTACGTTTGTCACGCAAAGAAAAAGGTGTTGCAGGTATAGAAAAGTATATGTATTCTTGATGAGCGTCATCTCCTGAGTCGATATAGCTATTTCCACTCCTACCTACCGCTCATACAAAAAATGTATTCAAAGTGCAACTTTAAGAGTATTTTTCACGAAAATGCAACCATGATACCCATTAATACTACACAGTAAAAATTTTAGTTTAATTTTAAAACCAAAAAAAGTATTTATATAGAACAATGCCAAAAAAAGTTTTAATTTTAAACTATTTTGGAATAAATAAAGAGAGGGAGAAAAATGAAAAAAAAAACAAAAAAAATTTTAAATTTAATTGAAAAAAAAAAAAAAAACAAGCCATCCATACTGAGATTCGAACCAAGGGTACAACATCTTGTGTACATAAATTACGAAGTCTTTAGCTCACTCGGCTATCAAACGTATTGACGTAGTTGTGTGAAATTTGTATTTAAACAATTGAAAAAGAAAACTTTTTTTTTGTTATTTTGTTCTCGTTCTTTTTTTTATGCTCTTTTGATAAATAAAGTTTTTCAAATTTTGAAACTAAAAAGTCTCTCCAAGCTAAATTAAAACTTTGATGGCATTAGTTTCAAACCAAAAGTATTAAAATTGGCGCGGAGAATATTTTAATACTTTTCTTGGACTTATTTTAAAACTAAAAATGATTAGTTTTTTGAATTTAAAGATATTTTAGGATTGTTTTTAAGCCACTTTGATATTAAAAAATTGAAAAAACTAAATGGTTTAAAAGTAAATATTTTTTGTGATAAAGTTAAAACCTACCGGAATAAATTTCAACCTTTTTTGGAATAAATTTTGAATTTAATATCAAAGCAGTTTAAAATCAATACCGAATGGAATCAAAAGTAAACTATCACTTTTTACTGTGTAGAAATGGTTAGCGGTAGAGCTGAGACAACGACCGGAAAACATAGATTTTTTGAACATCGATGTTTTCTGAATCAACCATCGATGTTAAGGAAACATCGTCAAAAAAAGATCGATGTTTGGCAACATCGACTACTTTTATAATTCGTTGCAAAATCTGACGAAACGAATCAAATATATCTCAAATTTTTTTTAAAATATGGTTCAATAAAATTAAAAACATACTTTTATAAATGGAAAAAATCGCTGCGGTGTTGAAGCTTTGCATATTTGTGCGTCAAACTCCATTTTTAATCTCACGGACTGTCAGATTTTTGTCCATAAAATTAAGACAACTCACATTATCAGCTCCAAAAATAGTCACAAACGTACAACACGAACTAAGCAAGCCACACAGCAAAAAATGTCCAACTCGTGCACCGAGACCATAATTTTAAAACCTAAGTAAGTACCCTTTATAAGCAAACAAAGCCAGCGAAGTCTGTATTCTCTTTGAGCTCAGTATTATCACGCCCACAAAGATTTGGACTTTTAAAACATCATCGTCTGTACAAAAAAAATCATGCTTGGCAAGAGATCAATATCAACAAGTGCTAGAAATTACGTCACCTAGGCGGCTTAGTCTGCAAAACAATTGACCTGGCATTGATGCCGAAGGTTTCAGGGCAACAGGCATGATGTCATTTTATCGAGACGTTTTCAGTAACGCTGATTTTGTTGAAGCCTTTGAGCAGAATTTGTTAAATTTGTGTGAGTCAATGTTTCCAAAATAAATTAATTTTGCTTTCATCTCCATTTGATTGCGTTTAACTTCATTATTTTCCATTTTAAGCCGACCCAAAATTTTTTTTTTTGTCGAATATGAAATCAGTCTACTTTCCTCATCACTAGTCAGTTCAGATCTCTAGCTTTCCATTGATACCTACTTATATGTCTGCATAATATACATTTGGTCAAAAGTTATACATAAGTCGAAAACAAAATGGTGCCTACACCCGACACTATTCCCTTACATACATCTTACATAAATACTTACCTCTTAAAATTTTTTAAAATCAAAATACAAATCACTGATGAAATATCACGTATTTAATTAACAGATATATAATTACTCTGAAAACTACAATTGCCAGATACATTTGTATAACAATAACTCAGGCTTGATTAAAACAAATAATAGAAACTTTTTACAAAAATTGCATTCTCGGCATAATAGAAACCCAAAAGGCATAGGAAATTTTTAAAAGAGCAAGTGATCATCTTTCGAATATAAAAGGCCAGTTGAATATTTGAATTCTTCAGAGTTAATCTGAATCTGCTTTCATATTAAACGCGAACGATGAAACAACTTAAAATTTGGCTGATAATGGTTTTTGGACTAAGTGATGTTGCTTAGGGCAAATCTTAAGGTCAAAATGACTTTAGTCATCCCACGCATTTTGCAGATAAAAAAAAAAGTAAAATTTTGCTACCAAATATCCATAGATCTTTGAGCTTATATTTATAATCTGATAATTTATTGTATAATAAAAATCTGTAATTCTCAACTTAATAAAATTCTATGCATAAATGAATACTTTTTGTTTTATTTAGTCGAGTTGTCAGAGAGCGCAAGATGGCGGAAAATTTCAAATTTCCTTGCCAAAATCAAAAAAAAAGATAAATTCTTTTTCTTGCTTATGAAGTGCTACTTGGTCTTTAAAATTGTGGTCTCGATGCATAAGTTAGACAGTTGTTGCACTGTGCGGCTAGCTTAGTTTGTGCTGTATGTTTGTGACTATTTTTGGAGCTGTTAGTGTGAGTTGTTTTAATTTTATGGGCAAATGCGGTTTGACGCACTTTTACCCTTATTTTGGACCCGATTTGCAATTTTTCCATTTCAATTTGGCTTTGCATTGTGGGCGGGACTCAAATTAAGATATTTAGCAGCTTGCGCAGGGATTGACCGTCCTTAAAATGACTTATCACCGATTTTCACTGCTCGTCGACCCATTTCTGCAAATTGCACATTTTTACTCTCACATGCACAAAATCAAACTAAAAATTGGCTGCATCACGAAATAAGCTGTGTTCAGAATTTTTCCTGCTAAATCGGTTTTTTCCGCCTTAAGCGTCTCGGAATCAATTTTTGTAAATTTTCTTTTAATTATTATGAACAATAGGCCCGTCTCAGCCAGCATTCATAATTTTATGATATATGTAGGGGAGATGTGTGTACCTCTGTTTGTTGCGATTTCAATGTTAATTTATTATTAGATGATGCCCGGTCGAAAAATTTGTGTGACAAAGTAAGTGAAGTGGGTCTTACTATCGTTAATACTGATGTGCCAACACTTTTTGCGTGCTCTGTTAGTCCTAGTCTACTTGATCTAGTATTTGCATCTGAAGCTACATCTATATTGCTATTTGATCAACTTTCTTTTATTTCTGATCATGACCTAGTTTTTTGTACGCTTGACATTAATTTTAACCGTGTTCCTACCCCCGAATTTTTTACCTATGGAGATTTTAAGTCTATAGATTTTAAGTCTATAGATTTTAAGTCTATAGATTTTAAGTCTATAGATTTTGTGTCCCTTTACAGTGACCTGGCTCTTGTTCAGTGGAATTCATGTTGGTATCTTGATTCGGTTGATGAAAAATTAGATTTTTCCACAAATGCACTTAATAGTGCTTTTGATACGCATGTTCCAGTTTGCACTGCAAGAATTTCAAATGTATCTTGTCCCTGGTATACAAGCACCGTGAAAGCTGCATTGAAAAAACGGAATAAATCCTACTCAATTTGAAAAAGGAACCCTACTGCTGTTAATTGGGAAGCACACAGAGTTGCCAGAAATGAAGCCACCACTGCTGTCAGGGTTTCGAAAAAAAGATTTTATGCATCAAAATTAAACACATCACTGCAATCTAAGCAGCTTTGGAGAAATATAAAAAGTATAGGCATTGGAAAGAAAAGCAATTCAGCTTGTGATATTGATCCTGACGTTCTCAATGAACATTTTATTGTCGATTCTTCTTCTGAGTTACAAACTCTAGTTGAAGAATTTGGTGATAGAAATTTTTTGAATCCTTTTGAATTTGCTGGTGTTATCGAGTCAGATGTGAAGCATTGGAGGAATAAAATCAAATGCCACTGGTGAGGATGGTGTTTCCCTTAAGTTCTTAAAACTTGTATTACCCTATGTTCTTAGTCCCCTTACACACATTATCAATCACAATCTAACGAGCTCAATATTTCCAAGCCAGTGGAAGAAGGCAACAATAATTCCTGTTGCGAAAAAGTCAGCAGCTTGTGAACCTAATGACTTTAGGCCAATAAGTTTATTGTCATCCATCTCCAAAGTCTGCGAGTCTCTGATGGCTAATCATGTACTCATGCATTTAGACAGGTACAATCTTGTATCACCGTTGCAATCTGGTTTTCGTTCAGGGCATAGCTGTTCTACTGCAGTTGTTAAGATTATCGATGACATTAGAATTTCGTATGATAAAGAATTTATCACATCGCTCTGTCTTTTAGACTTTTCTAAGGCTTTTGACAGTGTAGACCATGGGTTGTTATGTCAAAAACTAAATAGCCGCTATGGATTTTCTAATGCTGATCTCTTTCTTATCAAGAGCTACCTTGGTGGTAGAAGCCAGAGAATAAAAATTGGTAATAAACACTCAAAAACTTATTTATTAATTGTGGAGTACCACAGGGTTCAGTGTTAGGTCCTCTTTTATTTATCCTATTCGTCAATGATATTTTTTCTGTGTGTCATAGTGTTACTATGACGCATATGCTGATGATCTCCAACTCTGCCTATCGAGACCCTTTGGTCTGATTGAAGATTTATGTTTTAGAGTGAATGAGGATCTAGACAGAATAAGCAAATGGGCCATTCAAAATGGTCTTAGTCTGAATCCACTAAAATCGTATGTGTTGCCCATTTCGAGAGAACGCAATCCTTTTGAAGACTTGCCATCAATCTTTCTTAATAAAACTGAGCTAAAATTTGTAGACAAAGTTAAGAACCACATAAACTATGTTGTGAGTAAAATCTATTGCACCCTAAGAAACCTTAGAATTTCGTCCGCTTTTGTACCCACTGCAACTAAAAAAAGGCTTGTTGTACAACTCATAGTTCCTATAATAACTTACTCGGAAGTAGTTTATATTGGATTGGATTCGCGATCACTTCATAAGCTTCAAGTTGCCTACAATAATGCTGTCCGTTATATATACGGTAGGTAGTAGGTTTGACCATATCTAAACTTTGAGTTTTGGGATACTTGACTGTAGTTTAAAAAATTACTTAAATATAAGAAATTGCGTATTCTTGCACAATATTATTTATACGAAAAAGCCGGTTTATTTGTATGATAAATTGCTTTTTTGTCAATCATCCCGAAATTTGAATTTAATCATACCAATATTTAAGTATTTGAACTCATCCAAACTATTTTTTGTTAACGCTACACGGAGAAAAATACGTCTAATAATTTTTACTATATTGGCTAGTCGAAAAATTAAAGTAATCAACACTAAATTTCAAGTATAAATTACCTTACGTATGAACTATTTGAGGGGTCCGTAAAGTCATATCTACAAATAAAATGTAGTTAAATAATAAAGGAATATTTACTACAAATTTCCTACATTTGACTATATGTAAGGTAATTTACACTTTCAGAAAAAAATGTGTGGTCAATTCGCATTTAAATATAATTCTAGTCAAAATAACTTCAATTTTTCTCACGCACAAAATGAGTATCATAATTTTCACCTTACGCGAGTAAGGTAAGTACCACGAAAATATTGAGTCATTTTGACTTTTATAATTTTAGTAACAATTTATATTTTTGGACAGACATTCTCTTCATATACAAATTTTTTTGCTTCTACATCATATGCGGAAGCAGCCCAGTGGATATGTATCTGACTACCATTCGGAAGGGCCAAGGTTCGTATCCCGGCGCCGGTTAGTTAATTTTTTTTTTTTTTGTTGTTTGAACTATACAGTAAGGTAAATATCACGCCAATTTTTTCATTAAAATTACTAGACTGTGAGGTCATTCTTACAATCTGAATTCACTAAAACAGTAAGGTGAATCTTACTTCGATGTAAAGTTGTCACTATTCTGACTTGAAAATCTGGTAAAATTTATGAGAAATAAATTAGCAGGTACTATTTTTTTTCTCCGTGTATTCGTATATTAAATTCTCTACCTAGAGACATAAAACGTGTTTCAATCAGGAAAAACTTTAAGCATTTGTTATTTCGATACTTTTCTTAAAATCTCATTTGTGCTAGTAATTATTTTTTATTTATTGTTTGTTTTATTATAGTCTTTGTAATCATATTTAGTGTTTTTTATTATATTTATTTATTATATCAAATATTTATTCATCATGTGTCCCATCTAACATCATTGTATACTTGATTGTTGTACTTAAAAGAAAAATTTCTTATGTAGGGTAAGGGAGGGAAATATGGACCACACGGTAATTTTCCACTGCATGCATAGGATTTACCGTTATTCATGTTCAAACTTAACGCTAATACCTAAAGCTTATAATAGTGCGATTTAAGTGTTCGGCGAAGTTGCATGTTTCTGTAAAGTTGTTTTTTCTAAAAAAAAAGGACAGTGATAATTTTTTTCTAGTGAGTATATTTCATTATTTCACTTTAAAGACATCGCGTTTTTAAATAAATGGCTAATTATATAAAGTCAGTGAATACCATTTATAATTTATTAGCACACATAAGATCATTAACCATCAGTGTTTTTGATAAAAAAAACCATTTATTTCATCAACACGTGCTGTGGGAAATATGGACCACCAAAGAAAAAAGCCTCAAAAACAAATGTATTTATCATCTTTTTCAGATGGGGAATCAAGCTGCAGTTTTCATGACGAGTATGATGGTCATTATTTGTAATTCGTTAACTACAAAGGAAAACAAGATGAAAAATGCATATATTGTAATACCCTTTACTCAGAAGATCGCCGTGGCGAATTTTGGGTTGAATGCGTAATCTGACGTTCTTGGAGTCATGAAGAATGCGCCGGATGTGGAAGTGACATTTTTATATGCAACTTTTGTACCAAATAAACATGTGGGGCAATATGGACTATATAGTCCATATAACACTACACTTTTATTTGATCTTCATTTTGAGTATTTTCAGTTTTTTAATTTTTTTCTTTATCCTGATGAAATATTTATCTAAAAGTGAATCAGAATAAAGGTAAACTGTTTCCTTTAATGAATGACATAAAATTAATTGTTTCATTTTATGTTTTCCCTTTCCCTACTAATTACATTGTCAAATAAAAATAAAAATAATTTGAGGGCGTGGCACCGCCCATTTGTCCGGTGAACATTATTTGTCCTGATGATTTTTACACATTTACCAAATCTCATTTATCTGCGTCAAAGAGTTTCGGTGATATGATTACTCAATTTTTTGGGGCGTTGCACCGCCCACTTTTTTAGTAAATAACGTTGTTTTGTACTAACACAGTATAAAAACTTCTTTAAAAACGGTTACTTAGTTTCCGAGTTATTAAGGGACAAATACACAAACAAACAAAATCTAGTTTTATAAAGTAGATTTTCGTTTATTCCTCATAACTTGAAAACCATAAATAATAGCTCTGAATTTTTAACATTTTTGAAATCAGCGAGGTCAAATTATTGGAAATTGATACCTATTCTGAAAAAAAATTCCGACCACGCCCTAACTTTGTATGGAAGGTAGGCGTGTCCATTTTTGGATTTTGTGCATATTCACAAATTTTTATTATTTTAATGCAAAAAACATCTGTGCCAAATTTCAAAACTATTTGCTGTGTAGTGCCTCTTGTTCAGGGGTCGGAATTCAAGTATTTTTCACTGGAATTTAAGAAAGCATACGGCGCGCCGTGCCTTAAACCGATTTAAATCGAACGTCATAGCACATCAAATTTTTTTCCAGATTCCATTTACTTATCATTCAAATTATGTATACAAAAATTTTAGCCTGTGACTGCCCGACTAAATAAACAAATCGATGTGTTTTGCCGTGCTGAACGCGAACCCGACCTCAGAATCGCTCTATCGTGTATAGTTTTTGATATATTCTAACCTAAAAACCATAAAAAAATCGTTTTTTGCAATTTTTTTAAGCTGTATAACTATTTAACATATCATTTAATCGTTTCTAATATTTTTCTTTAAAACCTTATTTAAATTATTTTAATACCTTCATGTTTCTAAGAGATATCGTATACCGAAATATTGAAAAAACGGGTTTTTTGCACTTTTGTTTCTCCTTAGGTCAGGATATCTCTGAGGAAAAACAAAATATATCAACATGATTTAAATTAGATTTGTACTAGGTATTTTCAAAACAACTTATAACACTGTGCAACAAGAAAAAATTTCCCGAATGAGTCCAACGGGAAATGAAACTAGACAATTAGTATATCAAAACCCTCAAAGGGTTTTCCGAAGTTAGCTCTTATTCAATTTTTATAGCCTCTTGAAGTTAGCGTGTTTTTGACCATTTTGTGCGTTATAGTGGTCTATATGAGCTATTTAGAGTGCATAGACACAATCAGATTGTATTGGTATATTCACAAAAGTTGTTCAGATTTACAGTGACTACAATATTGTTATATGTTGTTAGCGAAAAAAAACGTGTCCCTGCAAGTTATGCTGAAAAAAGTTTGAAAAAATTAATTTTTTTAAGTGTTTTTTTAAAAAACGTCTAGAAAGGAAATATTTTTTTGGCATAATATGTTCACAAAACTTATTTATCGTATTCTTATGAACATTATTGCCGAACATAGTTAAGCGATATCACCAAGTTTGAACTTACTGTTGGACAAATATTGAGTACACCTTTGTTAAAGGGCCCACTGATTTACAAAATCTTTCAGCAGACGGCTGTAATTGAATAATATTTGTAAATCGCCTGAAATTTTTATTTCACCTCAAACATTTTATTCACCACAAATATTTTTATTTCACCACAAATTTTTTTTTACCACACAATTATTTTGTACACCCAAAAAGACTTTCAACTATATAAAGAAATAAATAAAAAAAAAATGATTATTTAAACATTATATTTAAGTTGTTATATATACACTGTGGAGATAACAGAATTAATTAATAAGCTAATCTAAAAGTTTTTAAAACTTTTGAAGTACATTTTTTAAAATTTTTAATGAGGTACGTCATACTAAAAGTTTAAAATTACTGTCTGAAGTTTTCTATATGTTAAACATAACTGAAAACTGCGCTATATAGAACGAAGTCTTTTATGTGCTAAATGCTGTAAGGAATCATCGTCGCTGTAGGAATCTGAGTCTGAAGAAAAAATAACTTCAAGTTCATGTTCTGACATCTCTTTGCTTTCATCATCTTCATGTAAGTTTTTGCTCCACCAACAAATTTCCGCAAGAACAGCATCAGGAGATTTTTTTCCTCGGTATCTGCAAATGTTTTTAATAAGAATCATTGTAAAAATATATAAATAAAGTATGGGAGAAGGGGGAGGTTTTGACACCCTAACAAAAAAGTCCTTATATCTTCCAAATGCAATTGTGCATGTTATTTTGAATACACATAGACTATGCATGAATATGTGTGCTTCTTTTATAAATTACAAAAAAATCGATATGTTTGCTATTTTCGGAAATGTGACCAATAAACCAAAGTTAAAATAAATGACGAAACCTCCCAGTTTTGGGGAGGCTTCGTCAGTCATATAAATTCTTGATTCCCTTGATTTTTTGAAACCTTCAACCTTTTGAATGTAGATGGTAAAAGACGAATTGCTTCCGGTGATACAATGGGAGAACGAAAATCAGGGATGTCGTCTTCAATCGGGGCCATATCCAGCAAATCATTCGGACCAGGAAGGTCAGAGCCTTGAACGAGTTCGAGACATGATTCAGGCTGATTCTATATCCATTTGTACATCGGCAGTAGTACCGAACTCCATATCTTGTGAAAAATCAGATTCATGGAAAATAATTGTATCATATGTATAAATTTCAGTTGTCGAATCCTCCCATTTACACTTGACGAATCCTCCCTTATCCACTTGTTTCCAAATTTCCAAAATTTCGCGGTTATCTATTATTTATTTTGCAAACCTTAAATATAGTACTAACAGTAATAATATATTTAAGTATCTGCTAAAAAAAAACGGAAATTTTATGGTTTATTAACCGAGTATAACACAAAAAGCAACAAGCAAATATTACATCAACTTGCTATAAAAATACAAAATCACGACTAACTACGCACCCTGGCCGAATTGCGCAGAGATATTTTTATGATAGCTGCGTACCATTAGGAGTAAGACTTTTTGGTTTACACGCGGGAGTAAGTGCGAATAGAAATCGCAAAATTTGGCACTGATGAAGCCTCCCACGTGTCGAAAGCTCCCCCTTCTACCCTACATTTTTTGATTTTTTGAAAAAAGTGCTTACTTTGAAAAAGTACTTGTTTGAAAATGTACTTTTATGTGGGAGGTGTTACGCCCCTTTGTCCAATCAAGATACAAGCAGTGGCCCATAGTAGTTTCCGGAAAAATTTTCACACAAATAATGAATTTTATTCATTAATACTTTCATAACGATTGGGCTTAAATTAATGAAAAAAATCACATACCTAATTAAAAATTTCATTGGGGAATGAAACCATTCATTAGAATTGATTTAATGAAACATGTATAAAAAGCCTTGTTATTACCTAAAAATCATCTGCAAAGCTTTGTAATTTAATATGTATAATAAAAAATATATAGTTAAAAATACACGATTTTTAGAGAAAATAGCAAACAAAACGCTCATAAAAACTGGAAAAGATAGAACAAAAAAGAAATTAAAATCCCAAAAACTATTAAAATTAATAGATTTAAATATCTAAGGCCATAAATATTTAATACAAATTGTTTAATTTTTATATTGATTTACTACATGTAAAATATATATGGGAAAATTTGTCCCAAAACATCCCAACTTTGAAAGGCTAGAACTTAACAATACGAGCTAACTTTTAAAAACCCTTTGGGGGTTTTTGCCTACTGATAGTCTATTTTCATTTCCCGTTGGTTTCATTCGGGAAAGATTTAGTGACCCAAAATTTGTTGCACAGTGTAATTAATAAGTAATAAAAACAATCAATGCTTGTTGAAGTTTTTGTTTGACTTTTTGTTTCAAATTAATACAAAATTACAATCAATACAAATGTAGACAGAGTAAATGTATAGGACGTTTGACTGATAACCTGGGGAGTATGTTCAAATCTCAGATAAAAAAATTGTTTTTTAATTAATTATTTTATTAGATAGACTTTGATTGACTTTGTGATTCGTTATAAGTCTTTCGTATATTTCTTTAGTTATAACATAGTTCTGACTGTTAAGCTGTAATATTCAGTAATTTACATTCGGTTATTGCGTCCAGAGGTTTAAAGAATTCAATACGCGCGGCATAGTTCCTATTCGCTATACATGGATTCCCTCTAACGATTGCAAAGAACCATGGTTACAAATGTAGCTGGTAAATATATGGTAGCATCTAAAAAAGAACAAAACGCCCTGGAGGAATGAGTTCGATCCCCACACAGACCAGATTTTTTTTTTTAATTTGTTTGCAACTTGACGAATGCATTCAAATTTCAGAGAAGAGTTTTTTTTTTTTAATTTATAGCATATATATTATATTTTATTATATTTTATGATGTCACCGTGATCTTAGCAAATGTTGTCATGTAAGTTCCTAATTAATAAAAATATTAACTATAATAAAGTTTTAAATAAAAAATAATAAAGATCTTTAGATTCAAATATATATTTGGTAATTATTAACAAATATACGATTGAACCAATAAGCTTCCTCAAACCAGAGTAGCTTAAGTCGATCTTTGATAACATTGGAGAGCAGCATGAAGTCTATGAAACGAATTTAAACTGTTTTGCCTTCTGATCAAAGACCGACCTAAGCTACTAGGGTTTGTTGCACTGAAATATATTATATGTTAATTATTACCGAATTTTGATTTAGAGTTTTATTCTGCTTATATTTTCATAAAATCTATCAAGTGCTGTTTCATTAATCATGCCAAAGTTCCATTTCATATTTAAATTCTTTTTATCGCAGATGTTGACGACCACTGTCATATTTCGCGGAAAAATCTCCAGGCAATATGTACCATATGGGCGATTAACCAGCCATTTATTACTTCGATCATAATACCAAAATTGTGTTCCGCCATGATTGTGACAAAAAATTATAGTCACTGGAGCATTTTCGTGCAACTCCGGAACATCCAAACAACGTTCAGAGTTACCCCATTGTAGATCTTGATTCCATCTCAATAGAAACATTTGCCTATCATTGGGCTTTTGAAGATTTCTAGAGCATTTATCTAAAGCTGGTTTTAAAGACCAATATCTAATATCGATGCATAAGTATGGTAATCTAGCACTTTGAATAGCACCAACGGCATAAGGTGGCGGCTGAACTGGAGGATATTTATTAAGTACATTGACAGCAATTTCGTGCATGTACCAATCAAATGTTTTACAATGCAGTTTCTTACGTAATGCTGTCTGTTTTGTTAAGTCTCCGACATACATTCTCTGTACTTTATTTGAATGCCGTTCATAAAAGTATTTCTTGTAGTCATCCAGCCATACTTTAACAACACGTATTTTGTTCTAAATAAAAGACATTTAAAAATTTTACAATATGTAAAATTTTGCTACAAACTACCTTAATCAAGAAATGTGGATCTTTCGCATTTAATCCTTTATTCAGATTTCCTCTAAAATGATGCCCTACCCTCGAACAAGGCACATTTAGTAACTGACCACCGCCGCACATCCAAACTTTGAAACTTAATTCAAATTGTTCTCCACCCCATATCTGAAGACCTTCATCGTAGCCACCAAGTTCCCAAAAATAATCACGAGACATTGCAAAACAGCCACCCAGCATAACTGGATTATTATAAGGTTCTGTACTATTTCTTAAATCCTTTTGTAAAATCGGTGTTTGTATAT
Source organism: Calliopum simillimum (assembly GCA_951812925.1). Lineage (NCBI taxonomy): Eukaryota > Metazoa > Arthropoda > Insecta > Diptera > Lauxaniidae > Calliopum > Calliopum simillimum. The sequence goes on along the minus strand of OX638369.1, from coordinate 51,415,248 downwards.
ACAAAAGAGTCCAAGTGAAACCTCCTTGTTTCGGTTGAACAGCTATGTAAGCCAAGTCTTCAGGCTTAATCACATCGACTAATGGGGAAACAACAGTGCGTTTATTAAGCGCTATAGGCTCTAATAATGGTGGCAACCAATTGTAACCTACTTCGATATGTGCCTCTAAGATTACCAGTACTTCTGCAGTCATATTACGTATACCGGCCATGCGTCCACGAATTAGACCCATGCGCTTGGGCAAACGCACAAATCGTACTTTAGTGAAATGCGCTGTAACGTATTTTTCAAGCTTTTGGAAAAACTCCAAGTCACTAAAATCATCGACGAGTATGATTTCCTTGAGTAACTCTGGTGGTGTCCGATTGATCAGACTATGCAATGTGCGCGCAAATGTGCTAAGCAACTCATTATAGAAGGATATAACAACACTGACTGTGGGCAATTTGCTGAGATATTTTTTATGTAAACAACTGAAAGTTTTAGAAGTTTTAGTATACTTAATCAATGAAAGAGTTAAGAAGCGCGATATTATTACCCTTTAACACGTGCATCTGGCACTGATCGATTGACAGATATGGCGTCGGATAAAAGTGCATTAAGTCCATGTTGCTCAAACAATCTTGCTTCCAATACACGATCTATGTTGTTGTCCAACGTGGCTGCTTCGCCCTGTTCCCCCAGCCCAACACGTTGGCTGTCCATGTGCATGGCTTGCAAATCATGCCAATCTTTTCTTGATGGTTGTTCCTTTATAGTTAGTTTTTGATTAAGTTCGTTCAGAATGTCTGGGTTCCGAAATAATATTAAGATTGCAAAGATCACGATCGACACGATCACCACGATCAATAATTTTAAAATCCTTCTGCGCATTTTTGATATTTATAGAAAAATACCACTTGTAAAATAATAAAAAAAAATATTTTCGTTTCACTTTAAAGCTTGTAATATAGAGACATGGAAGCAAAAATGTTATTTTACACTATGTGTATTTGCCGATCATCTTTATTTTTTGAAATTTTCTGTTTAATTTCTTTGTTTTTAGTAAAATTTTCTTTTTATTTATAATTTTATGGCTCAATACTGAAACGAGGATAATTCGCACTCAGCCATATCCAATCACAATTATTCACAATTTAAGAGGCTTAACTCAAAGTTATTAAGAAAAGAAAAACAATAAAACCGCACCTCATTTAATTGTGAACTGTTGTTTTCGTTCCAGAAAATTCGATTTCATACTAATTTTCGCATTAAATACGTTTAAACTTCTACACTATTTTTGTGAGATATCTACTGATTTTTGCTAAAATGAAATATTTGCAATGTATGTATGAAGTGCTGTTAAAATCTTAACAAAATTATATTTTTATTTTCACGCTGCTTGTGCCATATAAAAGTTTTTACTTTAACTGATTGTTCCCAATTGTTTCAATTTTGTCTTTTGTTTTCTTTGAATCATCTTTTTATACCCTACGTATACACCCAGGGTATATTCACTTTGTCCTTACGCATGTAACGCAAGGAAGGTGTGGCAGGTATAGAAAAGTATATATATTCTTGATCAGCGTCAATTCCTGAGTTGATATAGCTATGTCTATCTGTCTGGCTGGCTGTCCGTCTGTGTAAATATTTTTTACGGGAAAACTACGCAATATAATTCAATGAGAGGATACAGTGATTTTGTCGTAAAAGTTAGCTCGAGGGATTGAAAACGAGTGAAATCGGTAAACGGATACGCCTACCTACCGCTCATATAAAAAATATATTCAAAATGCAACTTTAAGAGTATTTTTCACGAAAATGCAACCACGATACCCATTAATACTGGAAATGGTTAGCGGTAGAGCTGCGACATCGACCGGAAAACATCGATTTCTTGAGCATCCATGTTTTCTGAATTAACCATCGATGTTAAGGAAACATTGTCAAAAAAAGATCGATGTTTGGCAACATCGACTACTTTTATAATTCGTTGCAAGCTCTGACAAAACGAATCAAATTTGTTTTAGAATATGGTACAATAACAAACGAATCAAATTTGTTTTAGAATATGGTACAATAAAATTAAAAAGAAAAATTGCTGCGGTGTTGAAGCATTGCATATTTGTGCGTCAAACTCCATTTTTAATCTCACTGACTGTCAGATTTTTGTCCATAAAATTAAGACAACTCACATTATCAGCTCCAAAAATAGTCACAAATGTACAACACGAACTAAGCAAGCCACACAGCAAAAACTGTCCCAACTCGTGCACCGAGACCATAATTTTAAAACCTAAGTAAGTGGCCCTTTATAAGCAAACAAAGCCAGCGAAGTCTGTGTTCTCTTTGAGCTCAGTATTGTCACGCCCACAAAGATTTGGACTTTTAAAACATCATCGTCTGTATAAAAAAATCATGCTTGGCAAGAGAGCAATATCAACAAGTGCTAGAAATTACGTCACCTAGCCGGCGTAGTCTGAAAAACAATTGGCCTGGCATTGATGCCAAAGGTTTCAGGGCAACAGGCATATTTTTCCATTTTAAGCCGATATTCTAAGGGTGCCCACAACCGACCCACAATTTTTTTGTCGAATTTGATCACTTCACTATGTGTTTCATATAAATTTTCTAACTGACGAAATCAGTCTACTTTCCTCACCACTAGTCAGTTAAGATCTCTAGCTTTCTATTGATACCTACTTGTATGTCTGCATAATATACATTTGGTCAAAAGTTATAAGTCGAAAACAAAATGGTGCCCACGCCCGACACTATTCCCTTACATACATCTTACATAAATACTTAACTCTTAAAATTTTTTAAAATCAAAATACAAATCACTGATGAAATATCACGTATTTAATTAACAGATATATAATTACACTGAAAACTAAAATTGCCAGAGACATTTGTGTAACAATAACTCAGGCTTGAGTAAAACAAATAAGAGCAATATTTTACAATAATTGCATTCTCGGCATAATAGAAACTCAAAAGACATAGGAAATTTTTAAAAGAGCAAGTGATCATCTTTCGAATATAAAAGGCCAGTTGAATATTTGAATTCTTCAGAGTGTAACGATTGTTTTGGCATTGGGCTGTGGTAGGCGTCAGCGGTGTCCAGGGTCATACTAAAAGACTTTTAGCTCACAAAATAATTTTATTTAGTTTTTTTCCCAATTTTGACTATAATAAGTCTTCCTGGTTGCTACGTACACTATATGGATACTATAAAAAGTGTCTAGTGCAGTAGGATAATGTCTCTGTCACTTAAGGCGCCAGGAAGCCTTTGTGGAAAATTATAATAAATTTTCCAGGCGAATAAGTTTAACTAACTACCATAAGATACCTAGTAAATACGAGGCCTTTACACAATTAAACAATTCTTCGATTGCTACTTCAATCGAGTGCTTGGCAATTGATGTGTTCGCATCGGTTGTCTGGCTGTGACTCCCAGCCTTTTGTGTTTGCGGTCGTGCTTTTATAGTCGCGATCGGTTTGTAATTTTCTTTGTATGCGTGTATATGTGTGGCAACAGTATATTTTTTGTTGCTTACATGCACATAAATTAACTAATGGGGGATTTAAGTTAACGTGTTGTTGGTGTTGTCATTCTGACGTCACTCGGGACGTTACAAGAGTAAATCTGAATCTGATTTCATATTAAACGCGAACGATGAAACAACTTAAAATTTGGCTGATAATGGTTTTCGAACTAAGTGATGTTGCTGATAATTTACATATAATAAAAATCTGTCATTGTCAACTTAACCCATTTTTGCCCAACCGGTAATTTCACTTACCATCTCTCCAGTTTGGCGCATGGGCTCATATATGGGAAATATTTTTTATATCATAAATTTATTATGATAAATGGACTATTTAGTAAAAACAAATTGAGGGAAATATTTCGTGCACCCCCCTCTCACCTGTCAGATGAGTTTTTTCTGAAGGACTAAAAATCATGTAATTTTTAATAAAAAAACAAAAATATTTTTAAAAATAATTTTTATTATTTTATGTTATTCAGATAGCGCTTGTTGCAATTTTTCATACGTGTATTAAGGGGGTTCATCCATAAGTCACATTGTATGGTCTATAGAGGTGAAAATTTGGTTGGTCATTTAACTTACCAGTGGGTCAATATGTTATGGTTTTTCATAAGTTTCGTTTGACTCTATTTTATGAAGTTTTGACAATTAACTTAGTTATTCGTTCAGTATTTACTATAAAAATGGTTTTGCTTACATATTTTTTAACTCAAATTAATTTTATACACCAGTAGGTCGATAGTTTTTTCATTTTGTATGTTTTGTAAGCGGTAAGTGGCTTCATATTCTGTTTCCAGTAAGTCAAAAGCTTTGTAAGCTTTGTATGTTTTTGGTACCCATTGACAGCAATAACAATTTTTTTTGCTAACTTGCCAGAAACATTGCAAAAATATGATCAAAATTCTTAGTTCGACCACACAAATCAACTCTTACCCTTACGCTGGAAAAATAATGTAACAGTACTCATTAGAAGTGGTGTAGTTGAGCCATTTGGTGTTGCAAAAATATATGGTCGTAAAGAAGGAAATCTTATAAAAATTAACATCCACAATCGATTGATCAACATAGTCTAGTTAATAAAAAACTTCTCTATCCGAAGCGGGAAATCGGATGTGGTATTAGTCATACGCATACTCCATAGTGAATTTTGCCACTATTATCTGCCAAAATTATACTAATGAATGCCCCGGCAGCACGCACATTGGATTTGTAGGTGCAGGAAACGTGCATAGTTAGGAATGACTTTCCTAAAATTGGAACCAATATTGTTCGTCAAAATTTTGGTTGACCGAGAACCACCTGGAAAATGTAGCTGGATAGGGAAATATAAGAATCGAAACTATGCTCCTTCTAGGATTTACAGGAGAATAAAAACAACAAGCATTGTTATTCTTGTGCACATTTGAGAAAATAAACGTTACTCATACGTGTTATTTTAAGACAATAACAAATATCGGGGGAGGACCCCTTTGAAACCACCTTATATATACGGACCTGTGTAAAATCCTCTCCTTGTATTTAATTTTCATGTTTATGCCATGTTATTCTAAGCAAAAGTCTACATTTTCAATAAAAATATATTATGTTTTAAATTTATCAGTTAGACCCCTGTCGGAAGAACATAAACCGGTTACAAAAAAAACCGGTTGGAAACGTAGTTAAAAAGCAATCGCTTTGAAACTGGTTTAAATTATATCGACGGCTTATATTCAATACACTCTATCTACAAAAACACAATTTTTCAGGAGAGCAAAAAAACTGTTTTATTCGCTATTTTTTATAGTGTTAATCAAACGAAGTACTACGATATTAATTAAAAAGAGCCACTAGATCCTTCAAATAAAAAAATTAAAAAAAACTTTAGTTATTCGTGTAATTTTAGTAGATACAGGATATTGCAATTCAAATATAATATAAAATGTGTGTTCAAACAACCAGATAGAGCCTATTGCACAATAATAAAAACCAATTTTTTTATGAATTATTTATTAATGGTTTATTCAAGTTTATTAAAATGGATGGTTTTTTAGCAAAAGAAAACTCAAAATAGGTTAGGCGCCTGGCGGACTTGAGAATGCAAAATATGAGCACCGAAACCTGAGCTCAGATTATTATTGGTTCTTATTTTTATAGCCGTTTATTTTGAACTTTGATATGCTTATTATGAAACTAAACTGAGTTATCCTTGCTTATAGCTTGCTATATAGCTCTAAGTAGGCCAAAAAACTGTGATTTTTGGACTTCTAAGAAAAGATAACTCAGAATTCTCACATGATAGAAAAAATCCTAGTTTAAATGCGTAATAAGGAAATCCCAGTTAGTGATGAGCAAAATTAGTCTTCGTCTTGATTCTTGGTCTTGGTCTCGGTATTAGACCAAGACGCTGATATCATTGCTAGACCAAGGCTTCTTTGGTCTTGCTCAGGATTATCATCAAGACCAAGACTGCTTTTTAGTCTTTCGAATTTATAGTTAATAGGTGTGTCACGCCCGTTTCAAGCATAAAATCATATCTCAATTTGAAATTTGGCATCTTTGAGACCAAGACTTAATGACCAAGATCAAGACCAAGATCAAGACCAAGACCAAGACACAATATGCAAAAACAAGACCAAGACTGCTATGATCTTGATCTTGGTCTTAATTTGCTCACCACTAATCCCAGTCCGCCATAAACTGCTATATAAAACTAGGGCGCAAGACTATGGTAGGCCTGGCTACATCTACTTTCTAGTAACTTGGGGTACTTCATATAAAAATCTGAGCTCAGATTTCAGTTCTCATGTTTTGCATTCACAAGTCCGTCTGAATACCGCTCTAATACCCAGTTTCTTTTGACTCGTATATACAATTGAGGAGTGGCCGTACCAAAGGGCTTAAGTACCATTTCAAGGCAAAAGTAATCTCATACTTATTATGTGCCATAATAATCAGTTATTTCACCGGTACAATTTTTTTAACATTATGTCATCAATTCCACGCCATCGAGTAAATTTTTCGTGAAAACAGAAAACAATTATTATCATTTCTAACAAAATGTCATCCGATTCATATTATGACACAACATTTGCCTCGAAATGGTACTTCGGTCCTTTGGTGCGGACACTCCTCAATTGTATTATTATGTAGCCTTATCTATTTGTTTACAGAAGCCAATCACGACTCAGCAGGGCTATCAAGGTTCAACATACAAAACTGAAAAAATCAAGAAAATCAATTTTCGCCATTTGGAGCCGATTGACGACCGTTTGTCATGACTTTGTATATAACGGCCACCCAATAAATATAATAAAATGAAAAATCCTTCACATTTCATATGTAGATAGAGGATATTGCATTTCACAAAATCGATTGCTGTAGATAGTGAATTTCTTTAAATGGAAAAAAGTAGCTCTGGAAGCAAATTTTTCGTTTGGAATTAATATCATAGATGCCATTTGTCTCAATGAAGGTTTTACCATCAAAAACTAATTTTCGTGAAAATTGTAGATAGAGGGTATTGAATATAAGCCGTCGATATGCAGCAAAAACCACTTTGACTTTAATGTTTAAAATTTAATCTCAAATTTTTTTTCTAATTTTTTTTTATTTTCCTTGCTGAGATTGTCAAATTATCAAGAAATTCAATTCAAATTCATTTTCACAATATTTTTTTCTTTAAGCTTCTATTTAATTTTCATTAATGTTCTAACTTAGAATAATACTAATTCTAAGTTATTTTGTATTATTTAATATTATTAACAGTTTAATATTTGTCTTTGAAACTTGAGTTCCCATATGAATCCCCAATGAACGTTTCAATTAAATTGAAAACTTATATATTATTAAAGTTCTTGTAGTGGAATTGAAACTACTTAACTAGTTTTAAACCAGATTTGGTCAATTGACTATTTACCAATTGAGAAAATATCAATTTTAAGCCAGTTGAAAATATATGCAATGTAGGGCAATTAACGATTTATCGATTGAAAATAAACCGGTTTTAAACCAGTTGAAAATATATGCAGAGTAGGACAATTGCCCTGCCCCTATGACACCACCATGTTAAATAAACCAGTCTCTTGCAAGGAAAAAAGTCAGAATTTCAACCGGTTGTGGTTGAAAATAAAGTAGTTTTAAACCGCTTTTAAACCAGTTGAATTCCCTATAGGGACGAAATTTCTATACATATGAGCCCACTGGTAAGTGAAATAACCATTTCATAATTCGAAAACCACGAACACTATTTTGATGAAACTTTAAATATATCTTAATTAGACTATTTTAAGGCATTGGATTAAGTTTCATCGAAATCCGTTCATGAATTCTTGGTGCGGGCAAAGATGGGTTAATAAAATTCTATGCATGAATGAATACTTTGTGTTTTATTTAGTCGAGTTTTCAGAGAGTGCAAGATGGCGGAAAATTTCGAATTTCCTTGCCAAAATCAAAAAAAAAAAAGATAAATTATTTTTCCTGCTTATGAAGTGCTACTTGGCCTTTAAAATTGTGGTCGCGATGCACAAGTTAGACAGTTGTTGCACTGTACGGCTTGCTTAGTTTGTGCTGTATGTTTGTGACTATTTTTGGAGCTGTTAGTGTGAGTTGTTTTTATTTTATGGGCAAAAAATGACCGTCAGTGGGATTAAAAATGGAGTTTGACGCACTTTTACCCATTTGTTGGACCCGATTTGCACTAACGAAGCTTTCAATTTTACTTAGCATTGTGGGCGGGACTCAAATTAACATATTTAGCAGCTTTCCGCAGGGATTGGCCCTTTTTAAAATGACTTAACACCGATTTTCACTGCTCGGCGACCCATTTCTGTAAATTGCACTTTTTTACTCTCACATGCACAAAATCAAACAAAAATTGGCTGCATCTGGTTCGGAATATCACACATACTTAGAACATGGAAAAAGAAATTTCCGTTAAATAACGCGAAACGCTGGCTCCAAAGGGAAAATAAGCATCTACACGAAATAAGCTGTGCTGCTAAGCATTCTACTAAATCGGTTTTTCCGCGGTAAAAGTCTCGGAATCAATTTTTGTAAATTTTCTTTCACTCATCATGAACAATAGGCCCGTCTCAGCCTGCATTCAAAATTTTCTGATATATGTAGGGGAGATGTGTGTACCTTGGTCAGCATTTCAGTTTTTTCAATGTGCTAGATTTTCCAAAAAAGATTCTTTAGTTTTTTGATTATAGCCAAGGAAAATTAGAATATTTCTGCGAAAAAATTCCAAGTGAATTTTTTTCACTGGAATTGTCTTTATTAAAGTATGATGAATAATGTGTAAAAAGTCCATTGAAGTCCATTGAGCGCATAAAAAGTTATTCAGGCTCAAATGTCGCTAAAATCAGTTTTTTGCAAATATCTCGCTAACGCAAACATTTACAGAAAAAATTTTCTCCGCAATTTTGTAACACAGGAAATTTCCTATTTAAAAATGTAAAAAATGTTTTCGTGTAGCTTATAGTTTAGGATATTACTTAATTTAAAAAGTTGTGCACAGTTTTTATATGTAAATGCTACGTATATGTTCATATTAAAATATCTTACTTTTAAAATTGCGAATACTCTTTAGCGAGGAGTCGTACAAAAATAATTAATAAGCCGTTCAAAAGATAATTGGATTCTGTGTACACCGTATTAAATTTTTTTTGAGCCACTCATGGTCTAAAAGATATTTTTCAAAAACCGTTTAGGTTTCGAAAATACTGGATCTTGGAGGATATCTCTGAAACGGTAAGTCATACGATAAAAAGCTGCAACATCAATTTTGTAGAGAATCACAAGATCCACAAAAATTAAGCCACATGTGTGCACATTGAAGTAACCGTTTAGAAGTTATTCAAAAAAAATCTTTAAATGGCAAAAAAACCGGTTTTTATTGAATAACTTCTAAACGGTTACTTCAATGTGTACACATGTGGCTTAATTTTTAAAGATCTTGTGATTCTCTACAAAATTGATGCTATTGCTATTTTCGAAAGACCTACCGTTTATATATATATCCTCCAAAAACCAGTATTTTCGAAACCTTAACGGTTTTTGAAGAATATCTTTTAGACCATGAGAGGCTCCAAAAAAATTTAATACGGTGTATACTAGGCCGGGTCAAGTTATTTTGCGGCAAAGAGTATAGCAACAAAACAATCTACGAAAAATTCCAAGAAACTTTGCCCAGGAAACCATGGGTCTAAAATCAATATCGAGCCGCCGTAAATTGCGTTGAAGTTTTGTATGCAGTACTTTAAAATTTAATAAAAAAAATCAAAAAATTCAAATACTTTGAATAATTTTATATGAAACAAGAAAAAAAAAATTTGAATTTTTTATTTTTCTTATTGTATTTTAAAGTACTACATACAAAACTTCAACGCAATTTACGGCGGCTTGATATTGATTTTAGACCCATGGTTTCTTGGGCAAAGTTTTTTAGAATTTTCCATAGATTTTTTTGTTGCTATACTCTTTGTCAAGTTTTTGCCTCCCGAACAAATTGACCCGGCCTAGTGTATACAGAATCCAATTATCTTTTGAACGGCTTATTAATTTTTTTTGTACGACTCCTCGTTAGAGAGTATTCGCAATTTTAAAATTAAGATATTTTAATCTGAACTTATACGTAGCATTAACATATAAAAACTGTGCACAACTTTTAAATTGAGTTATCTCCTAAACTATAAGCTGCACGAGAACATTTTTTACACTTTTACATAGGAAATTTCTTGTGTTACAAAATTGCGAAGAAAAATTTTTATGTAAATGCTTGCGTTAGCAAGATATTTGCAAAAAACTGATTTTAGCGACCTTTGAGCCTGAATAACTTTTTATGCGCACAATGGCCTTTAAAGGACTTTTTTCATCATGCTTTAATAAAGACAATTCCGGTGAAAAAAATTCACTTGGAATTATTTCGCACAGCAGCACTTTTTTCGTCAAATTTCCCAGGGCTATTAAGTTATATATCTACAATGCTTGCAGCATCAAATAACGTGACAATCATATTTATATGTCTTGCCATTGAGTAGAAATACACTTATTACTTTTTCTGTTCTAATCTCAAACGGTTCAAGGTACACCATGCAAGTGTACCATACAAGTGTAAGAGTATGTTCCACCCCTTATCAGCCCCTTGGAAATAGCCCTCTCTTTACTTGGACATACCATAGCAAAGTATTTTACCAAATCTTATAATTTGCTGCAAGTAGCGTTAGTAATATGACAAATTTTATTTTCGTAGGGCGTGGCACTGCCCATTTTTTCATTGAATATTATTTTTCCAAATGCCCTTTGCATATGTACCAGATTTTGTCTATCTACGTCAAGCAGTTTCTGCGATGTGATGAGTCAGCATTCAGAGGGGCGTGTTACCGCCGATTTTTTTAGTGAGAACTATTTGTTCTAATTGCCTTTGTTCTAAGTGCGGCAAATATTGTCAGAGAAATAATGAATTTATTTTTTTGAGGGCGTGGCATTGCCCATTTGTCCGGTGAACATTATTTGTCCTGATGATTTTAACACATTTAACAAATCTCATTTATCTGCGTCAAAGAGTTTCGGTGATATGATTAGTCAATGTTTGGGGAGCGTGGCACCGCCCACTTTTTTAGCATATAACTTAGCGTTTTTTTGTACTAACACAGTAAAAAAACTTCTTTTAAAACGTTTACTTAGTTTCCGAGTTAATAAGGGACAAACACACACACAAAATTTAGTTTTATAAAGTACATAGATTTTCGTTTATTCCCCATAACTTGAAAATTATAAATAATAGCTCTGAATTTTGAACATTTTTGAAATCAGCGAGGTCAAATTATTGGAAATTGATGCATATTTTGAAAAAAATTCCGACCACGCCCTAACTTTGTATGGGAGGTAAGCGTGTCCGTTTTTGGATTTTGTGCATATTCACAAATTTTTATTATTTTAATGCAAAAAACATCTGTGCCAAATTTCAAAACTTTTTTCTGTATAATCCTTCTTGTTCAAGGGTCGGAATCCAAGTATTTTTCACTGGAATTCAAGAATGCATACGGAGCGCCGTGCCTTAACCCGATTTAAATCGAACGTCATAGCACATCAAATTTTTTTCCAGATTCCATTTACTTATCATTCAAATGATGTATACAAAAATTTTAGCCTGTGACTGCCCGACTAAATAAACAAATCGATGTGTTTTACCGTGCTGAACGCGAACCCGACCTCAGAATCGCTCTATCGTGTATAGTTTTTGATATATTCTAACCTAAAAACCAAAAAAAAATTGTTTTTTGCCATTTTTTGAAGCTATATAACAATTTAACATATCATTTAATCGTTTCTAATATTTTTCTTTAAAACCTTATTTAAATTATTTTAATACCTTCATGTTTCTAAGAGATATCGTAGACCGAAATATTGGAAAAACGGGTTTTTTGCACTTTTGTTTCTCTTTAGGTCAGGATATCTCTCAAGAAAAAAAAGATATCAACATAATTTAAATTAGGTTTGTATTAGGTATTTTCTAAACAACTTATCTATACTAATATTATAAATTCGAAAGTAACTCTGTCTGTCTGTTTGTTACTTTTACACGCCTAAGCCGCCTAACCAATTTGGATGAAATTTTGTGTGGAGATAGTGAGAGACTCTAAAAAGGATATAGGATAGATTTTAACTCTAACTTCATCCTTAAAAGGGGTGAAAAGGGGGATGGAAGTTTGTATGGGGAATCAATAACCGCTGAACCAATTTAAATGAGATTTAGTATGTAGCCAGAAACCCTAGGAAGGATATAGAATAGTTTTTATCCCTAAAATCATCCTTAAAACGCTGAAAAGGGGGATGGAAGTCTGTATGGCGAATCAATAACCGCTGAACCAATTTAGTTGAAATTTGGTATGGAGATAGAAAGAGACTCTCGAAAAGATATAAGATAGTTTCTACCCCTAAAATCATCCTTAAAAGGGATGAACAGGCGGATGATGTTTTCATTTTTAAAGATAAATAAAATTTGAAATATAAATACAATTTGAAAGATAAATAAAAACAAAAACGTATTTCTGTGTTGAATGTGCCCAATAGGAGGAAGAGCGATCCAATAGGTACGATATTAGGCCTTATTTGAAAGCCAGTAGTCCTGGTGTCTTCCCTTTTTGCTTCCTATCTTTTATACACATGATGTCATTGGACACAAAGGCCTAGCACTCACGCTTCTGCAAAGAAGGCAGCAAAGCAGGCATTCTACGATTGCTTCTAATAAGAAAGAACAGAAACAGGCATGCTATCTTCCCTCTTTTGTACACATGTTGTCGTTGAATGCTTCTACAAAAAAGGCAGTGATGCTGGTCATCTATGATCGCTTCTCATGTGAAAGGGCAACAAAATATTTCGATATTCGTGAATATCGACATGTCCTATATTAGATGTCATTGACTGTACCGTACAAATCCAAATATATGTACCAAGCAAGAGAAATTTAAGTAGTAGATACTTTTGTTAAATATATTGAGAATTATAAAGTCTGAAGAAAATCTACAAAAAATTAAGCAATGTAGCCTTCTATGATCGCTTAGCATATGAAAGGACAGAAGCAGGAATGCTGCTTTCTCTCCTTTATTTCTCATTTTGATACATGATGTCATTGGGCATGAAGACACCAATGGAAGATTTCTACTATCGCATCTAATATAAAAAGACAATAGCATGTAGTTAAGCAAGTGGCAAGTTTTCTAATAGATCTGTTTTTGGAAGGCATCAACATGTTTAAAAGATCTTAAAAAAGTCAAGAAAGAACAAAACCTGTGTCATCGGGATCTGAAATATAGTTTAAGTAATTGCTTTGAAGGTAGGTAGGTGAACTACTCAGGTAACACAGTTCTTCAATGGTTTTCCTCTTTTAATTTTAAAAAGCAATTTCTATAGATTTTAGTGTGGTGAAAAAGAGTGGAAAAATTCTATAGCGTCAGAATTTTCAGTAATTTAAATTTTACTTACGTCATGTTTTCGAATATACATCACTAACACGCATATACTACAGAACATATTAAGATCATATTTGCACCACCTGTTTTTTTTGTGCTTCAAAAGATTTATAAGAAAAATGGGGGTGATTGAAAAAGGGGACGTTGTGCCTCGCAAACAATAAAAAACACAAATTAATTGGAAAGTTCATTTGAGTCGCTCCTACGCATATACCAGTAGATATAATGAGATCATATTAACACCAAATATCCGCCTGATATTCCGACAGATTTGCCTTGATAATGGAAATATTGAATGAAAGTACCACGAAGCGATCGGTATAAAAAAAACATAGGTACCAACAAAAAAAAAAAAAGTTAAATATTTGTGATTAGATGGGGGAACCAAAGTATCGTAACACTGATTTCGAAGTTTTACGTTTGCTATTTGACCTCCATTTGCTGTGCTCTTCTACGATACAGCAAAATCAAAAATTAAAAAAAAAAAATTATTATTAATTAAGTAATAAAAACAATCAATACTTGTTGAACTTTTTGTTTAAAATTAATATAATATTACAATCAATACAAATGTAGACAGAGTAAGCTGTATGTATAAGACGTTCGACTGATAATCTGGGGAGTAGTTCAAATCCCAGACAAGAATATTTTTTTTTTAATTAATTATTTTATTAGATTTACTTTGATTGACTTTGTGATTCGTTATAAGTCTTCAGTATATTTCTTTAGTTATAAAATAGTTCTGACTGTTAAGCTGTAAGATTCAGTAATTTACATTCGGTCATTGCGTCCAGAGTTTTAAAGAATTCAATACGCGCTTCATAGTTTCAATTGCAATGAACCATGGTTACAAATGTAGCTGGTAAATATATGGTAGCATCTAAAAAAGAACAAAACGCCCTGGAGGAATGAGTTCGATCCCCACACAGACCAGATTTTTTTTTTTAATTTGTTTGCAACTTGACGAATGCATTCAAATTTCAGAGAAGAGTTTTTTTTTAATTAATAACATATATTTTATTTCATGATGTCGCCGTGATCTTAGCAAATATTGCCATGTAAGATCCTAATTAATAAAAATATTAATTATAATAAAGTTCTAAATGAAAAATAATAAAGGTGTTTAGATTCAAAAACATATTTGGTAATTATTAACATATACGATTGAACCAATAAGATTGCTCAATTCGCCTATATCAGATATATTATATGTTAATTATTACTGAATTTTGATTGAGAGTTTTATTTACAACCAAAGATTCATATCCTTACATTTTCATAAAATCTATCAAGTGCTGTTTCATTAATCATGCCAAAGTTCCATTTCATATTTAAATTCTTTTTATCGCAGATGTTGACGACCAATGTCATATTTCGCGGAAAAATCTCCAGGCAATATGTACCATACGGGCGATTAACCAGCCATTTATTACTTCGATCATAATACCAAAATTGATTTCCGCCTTGATTGTGACAAACAAACATAATCACTGGAGCATTTTCGTACAACTCCGGAACATCCAAACAATGATCAGAGTCACCCCATTGTAGATCTTTATTCCATCTCAACAGAAACATTTGCCTATCATTGGGCTTTTGAAGATTTCTAGAGCATTTATTTAAAGCTGGTTTTAAAGACCTAACATCGATGCATAAGTATGGTAATCTAGCACTTTGAATAGCACCAACAGCATAATGTGGCGGCTCAACTGGAGGATAGTCATTAAGTACATTGACAGCAATTTCGTTCATGTACCAATCGAATGTTTTACAATGCAATTTCTTACGTAAAGCTGTCTGTTTTGTTAAGTCTCCGAC
The DNA here is from genome assembly GCA_951812925.1 of Calliopum simillimum. Lineage (NCBI taxonomy): Eukaryota > Metazoa > Arthropoda > Insecta > Diptera > Lauxaniidae > Calliopum > Calliopum simillimum. The sequence goes on along the minus strand of OX638369.1, from coordinate 51,399,944 downwards.
ATACATTCTCTGAATTTTCTTTGAATGCCGTTCATAAAAGTATTTCTTGTAGTCATCCAGCCATACTTTTACAATACGTATTTTGTTCTGAATAAAAGACATTTAAAAATTTTAAGTAAAATTTTGCTACAAATTACCTTAATCAAGTAATCTTGAACTTTCGCATTTAATCCTTTATTTAGATTTCCTCTAAAATGATGTCCTACCCTTGAACAAGGCACATTTAGTAACTGACCACCGCCGCACATCCAAACTTTAAAACTTAATTCAAATTGTTCTCCACCCCATATCTGAAGACCTTCATCGTAGCCACCAAGTTCCCAAAAATAATCACGAGACATTGCAAAACAGCAACCCAGCATAACTGGATTATTATAAGGTTCTGTACTATTTCTTAAATCCTTTTGTAAAATCGGTGTTTCTATATACACAAGGGTCCAATCGAAACCTCCTTGTGTCGGTTGATTAACTACGAAAGCCAAGTCTTCAGGCTGAATATCATCGACTAATGGGGAAACAAGAGTGCGTTTATTCAGCGCTATAGGCTCTAATAATGGTGGCAACCAATTGTAACCGACTTCGATGTGTGCATCTAAGATTACCAGTACTTCTGCAGTCATATTACGTATACCGGCCATGCGTCCACGAATTAGACCCATGCGCTTGGGCAAACGCACAAATCGTACTTTAGTGAAATGCACTGTAACGTATTTTTCAAGCCGTTGGAAAAACTCCAAGTCACTAAAATCATCGACGAGTATGATTTCCTTGAGTAACTCTGGTGGTGTCCGATTGATCAGACTATGCAATGTGCGCGCAAATGTGCTAAACAACTCATTATAGAACGATATAACAATACTGACTGTGGGCAATTTGCTGAGATATTTTTTATGTAAACAACTGAAAGTTTTAGAAGTTTTAGTGTACTTAATCAACGAAAGAATTAAAAGGCGCGATATTATTACCCTTTAACACGTGCATCTGGCACTGATCGATTGACAGATATGGCGTCGGATAAAAGTGCATTAAGTCCATGTTGCTTAAACAATCTTGCTTCCAATACACGATCTATGTTGTTGCCCAACGTGGCTGCTTGGCCCTGTTCCCCCAGCCCAACACGTTGGCTGTCCATGTGCATGGCATGCAAATCATGCCAATCTTTTCTTGATGGTTGTTCCTTTATAGTAAGTTTTTGATTAAGTTCGTTCAGAATTTCTGGGTTCCGAAATAATATTAAGATTGCAAAGAACACGCACATTGCGATCAATAATTTCAAATTCCTTCTGCGCATTTTTTGATATTTAAGAAAATACCACTTGTAAAATAAAAAAAAAAATATTTTCGTTTAATCTAAAAGCTTGTAATATAGAGACTGACATGTAACTTGGCGGACATAGAAGCAAAAAAGTTGTTTTACACCATGCGCCCATTAAATTATGAAAATTAACAACTTTGTAGTATTTACCGATTATCTTTATTTTTTAAAATTATCTGTTTTATTTCTTTGTTTTTAGTAAAATTTTCTTTTCATTTATAATTTTATGGCTCAATACTGTAACGAGGATAATTCGCACTCAGCCATATCCAATCACAATTATTCACAATTTAAGAGGCTTAACTCAAAGTTATTAAGAAAAGAAAAACAATAAAACCGCACCTCATTTAATTGTGAACTGTTGTTTTCGTTCCAAAAAATTCGATTTCATACTAATTTTCGCATTAAATACGTTTAAACTTTTACACTTTTTTTGTGAGATATTTACTGATTTTCGCTAAAATGAAATATTTGCAATGTACTCGTATGTATGAAGCGCTTTTAAAATCTTAACAAAATTATATTTTTATTTTCACGCTGCTTGTGCCATATAAAAGTTTTTACTTTAACTGATTGTTCCCAATTGTTTAAATTTTGTCTTTTGTTTTCTTTGAATCATCTTTTTATACCCTACACACAGGGTATATTCACTTTGTCCTTACGTTTGTAACGCAAAGAAGATGGTGTGGCAGGTATAGAAATGTGTATATATTCTTGATCAGCGTCACCTCCTGAGTCGATATAGCTATGTTCGTCTGTCTGGCTGGCTGTGCGTGAAAATATTTTTTTCGAGAAAACTGATTAAGATAGTTCAATGAAATTAGATACACTGCCTACGTCGTTAAAGCTAACTCGTGGGATTGAAAATTAGCGAAGTCGGTTCTAAATGCAATTTTGGGAGTATTTTGTACGACAATTCAACCAAAGTACACACAAATACCACGAATTATTAGCGCAAGCTCTGAGCAAAAACTGGGTGAATTCGTACAGTAGGGCGTGGCATCTTTTATATAAGTAACATTTTCAAAATATTGCTGTGTATAGTATTTATTTTTGGACAGGAAAAAAGTTAAGCCCTTACTAGTTTTAATTAAAATGACATTTTTGTCCGACTATTGTTATGATCCAATATTTCTGTCCGACAATGTTAGGGGAACTGATGCTATTGTGGTATAGGTAATCATTTTTTGAAATTTGCAAGAAAACCGTTAAATCAAATTCAGCCAAATTTCTTTATGCTGATCAGTGAAGTATTGGCTATAGAATATTCTGCAATAAAATGTGTGCAAATTCATTAAAAAAAGTTATTGAACAAAATCTAAAAAAAGTCAAAAAAGCTGCTTTCAAAAAGTTTACAGTTAATGTGGTATGTATGGCAGGGCAATGTGGTATTTATACTGATCAGTACTTGTAAAGTGGGCGGGTCATGTGGTATACTTATATCATATAACCAAATATAAAATCTTAAAGGTATGAAATAAGTTCATAATAACATTTACATTGGCTCTCAAACTCAAAGTTATTATTAAAAAATAAAAAGCAATCAAATAATGTTAAGAATAAAAAGAAATATTCATACCACATTAGCGAACCCTGACTATACCACACTGGCCAATTTTTAGAAATTACAAAATTCTAAAAATAAAGTGGGAAACTTTGTGAATTTACACAGTTAAACACTTATTTCGTTCAACTGACATCTGAAAAATTTTGTTTGGTGCATGACAGCAACACATCCCTGGTTTTTCATGTTTTCTGACAGGATAAAAGCAGTGACGTTCGCAGGTTCTTTCCCGAATCGGAGATATGCGACCATACCACATTGAAGAACTATACCACAATAGCATCAGTTCCCCTACGTATACCACTTGATTTTGAATATTTTTATTGACCAATTCTGCAAAAATTGGCTCTGTGGTAATACATTTTTTTATGTCGTAATTTTGGCATATTCGGCGTGTCCGACTCGTCAAACGCCCTAAAAATTTTTGTCCAACAGCATTTTTTATTCTTTCAACATATTAAAATCTTTTGATTCGAATGAAAACCAAGGTTGTGTTCATAAATTTTTTTCTGCCCTGAAATCCATGACTTTGTGATAGCTTGAACGGTAAACGACCCACCACCATACTTTCCCACTCTCAAAATTTTGTCCGACTTGACCTGAACATTAAATACACAAAGCCTCAGCAATGTGTTTATGAATTTTTTTATCTGTACGCGAGCCCACGGACTATAACTATCACACGGACGGGTCAGGTTTCGGACCCTAGTGCAGTCAGTTCGTTTAATTTTGTTTTTTTTTTTTTTTTTTCTCTTATATGAACTTTACAGTATGGCAAATATCACGCCAATTTTTTCAAAAAAATTATTAGCAAGCATACATTCTGTATTGACTAAAACAATAAGTTGAAATTTATTTCAGTGGGGAATTGTCACTATTCTGACTTGAAGTTCTGGTAAAATTTATGAGAAATAAAGTAGCAGGTACTATTTTTTTTCTCCGTGTACCTCTAAGAGTGGAGTATCTAATCGCTGATTGCTCTGGAAAGTATTGGAGAAACTCACTAATTCTTTTCTCAGGCGCATTTCGGTGATCGAGTGCGCCATAGTGAATGAGATCAGGTTTAGGTCAAATTAACTTATTTGAAGTTAATAAAAGCCTAGTAAGCTCCAATTAAGCCAATTTAAGTGCATAAACTCAAAACATATGAATTTCAAAAATTCTAAATCAGTAGAGTTGAGTGATATCAACTCTATCAGGTTATAGGTCAAGTCAAGCCAAGTTTTATCATGTAAAAACAACTCAAAACAATTCCAATAAAATTAATTTCAATTAAGTTAGATAAAGTATAAACTTGAAATCTTTTACCCCAACTCAACAGTAGAGTAATCAGCACAACACTGTCAGCCACATTGAAACTGGGACAAATGTTAGTCGAACGCGCAAAGTAGTTGAAATAGTAGGCAGAAGGGTTAAAATAGCAAGCCGATTTCTAGGATCCATCGATGCCAACCACAAGAAAATTTATTCCAAACGAATGCGTGCGAAACTTCATTTTACCACCGCAAATGTCGGCAGCGGCGGTGAACGGGCTAAAGATAATAAATTGCAATCAGCGTGTTGATGGTAGGAAAGGTATCGTTGGTAGAGTTGGATTGCTGCTATATTCAAACAACCAGGTACGTTCGCAGGAATACATCAATTGGGTTAAAAGTCATAAATATGATTAACCTTAATTGGTTTGAGACCGACGAGCGAGTGGCACGCGGTGTCGTCTCGTAGGTCGCCTGACAGTCTGCTGTGCGCAAGTAAATTGAAGCTGTTGAAGTGAGTGAGTGAGTGAGGCATAAGTGAGTACACACACCGCACAGCAAATGTCAATCATTGATTGACAGTCGGAAGGGTGTATGACTTTGGTTGGCATAGTGAAAACGAATTAGTTGAGGTTTTGTAGGAAGAGGTTTCCATTTTTATTCCTTTGGAATGTTTGACAGGATAAATATGTGGATGTTGGTCGTAGAATTAAATGACAGCTGGCGAAAAATACACTTAATAAGCAATAATTAATTTTATAATTAATTGCTTGGATAAAATTAAATGTTGCAAAAGTTAATATTTCTGAAAATATGTCAGTTGATTTAATTAGGTTTATAGCTTTCGGAATTATTATTAATATTATGTTATTTCTTGGTCGAAACTAGAGGTTTAAATAATTTAGCAGTATGTATCGTTTATCTTTCTACATTTTTGCTAAATTTGGCTCCTGAGGCCACATTTTTCATTACATGTCAACTCCCAGCATAGTCTGTCCAGTTCTGAGTTCAGACATAGTTTTTCTTCTTAAAAAATATAAATTAAATAAAAATTCAAAATATATTTAAAGAGTTTAGTTCTCTTTTACATCGAACAAAAATTTTTTATTTATTATTGCAAAACGCGTTTCGAACGTCATGCGTTCATCATCAGTTGCTACACAAAAACTAAAAATTTGAAAATATTGTAACAAAACAAAGAGCAATAAATATTAACATATTTTGTCATTTCATACATATAAATATTTAAATTCTCTTATACTTAAATATTTATATGTATGAAATGACAAAATATGTTAATATTTATTGCTCTTTGTTTTGTTACAATATTTTCAAATTTTTAGTTTTTGTGTAGCAACTGATGATGAACGCATGACGTTCGAAACGCGTTTTGCAATAATAAATAAAAAATTTTTGTTCGATGTAAAAGAGAACTAAACTCTTTAAATATATTTTGAATTTTTATTTAATTTATATTTTTTAATATTAAATTCATCGAATAGTACTCCAGATTTGATTTTTATTTCTCGGTAACGCGAATTAATCATACCAAATAGTTTTTCTTCAATCCTCAAGTTTTCAATTGATGGACAAATTAATTTTGTCGATACGAAGTGCTTTTCGTCTATTGTGAATCCAAAAAAATAAATATGTATGTATGAGCTACGAATCCCTGCGACATTATCATTAGTCTGCTTCAAAAGTTTTATTTGCTCGGAATTTCATACCCCGAGCACCAAAAGTTTAATTTTGATAAAAAATTTGCATCATTTCAGAGAACATTTGATGAACCCGAATCCATTTTCAAAACCGAAAAGTGTTCCCAAATATCGGAAAAAAAAATTTATTTTAGAACTAAAACTGTTCAACTGTTTATATGGATTTTTAACCGCCTAACTCGAATATGGAATTTATTTCTCCGTTTATTCAGTAGTCTTGCAAATATTGTCCGAAAGTTCAGATACGTTGTACAGGGTGGCGCATAAATAACTTTAAGATGTTTTGGATTAATAACATGCTTCTTTTTGATTTTATTTAAGCATTTATTAAAGTTTAGATTTTGGAAATATGTTCACATTAAGTTTTACAAAAAAAATATCTCTCAAATCTCCCATTGTTTGCTTCGACCTGACGTGCTCTTTTCGGAGCATTTTCCATTACTTTTCTCAAAATCGAACGCGGTGTTAAATCAGAAAAGCCCGATATTATTCGATCACCAATTAGTATTAGTACGTTGCCTCCATATTTATTACTAGATCTTGGGTTTTAAGTAAATAAATATTTAATTATTGTTCTATACTTATATGAATTTGGACCCCTAATAAGACCATTAGGTGCAAATCGAACTTTATGTATATTTGATTGTTCTAAAATGGCCTTATATATTTTTTTATCATCATCATTATAGAGATTTGGATAAGGCTTCTTTAAAAATAATAATTGATGTAGTCCAGGGTTTGGCAACCAACTTTTGTGATTAGGTAATATAATTTTCTCATTATTTAATGTACAATTAATGTTTCCTAATTTCCAATTTCCGTCCAATTGTTTTTTAGGTCGAAATCAGTTGACTTTTTATCAAACACATCAAATCCTTTAAAATGCAATAATTTTCTCTTTCAAACTCCATACTATTTCCGCTTTCAAAGGCTTCACTATTTTTACTGTCAAAATCTTCACTACTTTGACTTTTGAAGGCTTTACTGTTTTCACTTTCGACATCTTCATCAATATCTTCCTTAGATATCGGAACGTCTTCATTAGATGAACTGTTTTCTTGTTTCTTGTTGTCAAATTTCTCAAAATCTAGTTTACTCTTCTAGTTGGTGAACTCCAAGCATTATCATCATAATAATCCCCATCAATATCTCGATTAAAGTTGTTTCCAAACTTTCTTTTAATGGTTTTGTTATTGGCTTAAAAGTTTTCTCTAAGCAATCATCATTTGCTGTTTCCTTCAATTTTATTTGCTTGTATTTCTTCTTTGAAATATTTCGTGTTTTGATAAGATCTTTCAAAATTTTTGGATTCATGATGTTATACAATTGAAGGTAAAAAGTATACTGATATTGAAATCTTTCTTGCTACCTTTAAATACTTTTTCAAACTTTTACAAACATTTGAAACTTCAAACTTTTTCAAACTTTTTTAAATTGAAAACTTTAACCTTCAAACTTTTTCAAACATTTGAAAATTTGAAAGTTCAAACTTTTTCAAATAGAAACTTGAAACTTCAAAATTTTCAAACTTTTTCAAATTGAAAACTTGAAACTTCAACTTTTATAACTTTTCAAACAATTGAAAATTTGAAACTTCAAACTTTTTCAAATTGAAAACTTGAAACTTGATCAATAAACAAATCGCAGCATACGACGTACAAACACACACACACACATACATAAGTAGTTGCATACCGAAAATTGGTGGACACATAAAATATGTGATCCACTGAGATGTACTGTAAGGGTTTTAAAGTAACACGCGGACAGATTCAGTATTCAGTGCAGACTAACTGCTTATATTTATTAAGTTGATAGCTTAGCCTAACTTTCATATAATACATATAATATTTAAATACAGTTAACCATATAGAAGTTAGATTATATATGTTAAAGTATGTTATATTATATTATACAGGGTGATGCACTACACCTCCCTTTTTATAAAAAAAAAGGATGAAGTAAACAAGGTGATCAGACTTGTTTAATTCACCTTTTTTAAGAATAAAAATATTTATAATTTATAATTTTTTTTTTTTTTTACAAAGATAGAGATAAATAGGTTTAAAATCATATGCATATTTTTTTCTTTTAAATATGTATCTTATTACAATAGTATAATACGTATTCCATATTTGAAAATATTTAGACAAAGCAATTTATTTAAATATTGTAGAAAAACTTAATGGATATCTAATAATTTCTATCAAGCTATTCGTATTCTATTTTTATGAATGGTTTTTTCTTTGTTTGAAGTTTTGTCGTAAACTGTAACATTAACACCGTCAATGCTTTTTACAACATATGGTCCCTCGTAAATACTTTTGTGCTTATCATAGGGTTGTTTTTGTATTAAAACATTATCATTAAGTTTCAATGAAAGAGGTTTTGCAAATTTATCATATAAATCTTTGTTCCTTAATTTTTCTTTCTCAATCAAATCTTTCGCTAAAATATGTGTTTTTTGTAGTCGGTATTTAACTTCTTTACTGTAATTTTCTATATTATAAATTGGATCTATTGATTGCTGTTTTATATCATGGTGCAAAGTTGCATTTTTTCCAAATACTAGTTCAAAAGGAGTAAATTTATTCGCAAAAGCTGTATTTGATGATGTATTGTGAAAAAATGTGAAATATTTAAGATAAATATCCCAATCGAGTAGATTTTCATTGGCAAACGCTCTTAGGTATTCATTGAATACTCTATGATTGCGTTCAACTGTTCCAACAGTTTCATGATGAAAAGCAGTTGAAAAGTTTTGGTCTATATGGAGAAATTTGCAAAGCTCATTTAAGACTTGGTTTTTAAATTCAGTTCCTAAATCCGATTTTATTGACTTTATCATACCGTATACTAAAATGAAATTTTCAAAAATTGCACGAGCAACAGTATTGGCGCTTTTATCCGGTATGGATATTGTTACCAGATATTTTGTGAAGTCACAAATTAAAGTTAACGCATACTTATTCCCACAGTTAGATTCCTGGAATGGACCAATAGTGTCTAATACAACAACGTCAAAAGGCTTGACTGGTGTTGGAGTCAATATCATTTCTTCTTTAGTTCCGGCTTTTACTTTATTTAAAGTACATTTTTCGCAATTTTTAATAAAAGAGGCTATATCTTTCGTCATATTCTTCCAATAGTATTTAGTCCTTATTTTTGCGTATAATCTTTTACGTCCACAATGTCCTCCTAAGATTGGATCATTGTGATAAATTTCCATAAGTGTATGTCTTTTGTTTACATCTAGTACTGTCTCTATAGGATCAGTTAAAATAATTTCCAAATTTTTTAGTGTTTTATTACCACGTTCTTTAAGATTTTGTATCGTACAAATTGTAAAAAATATATCATTTTTTGGCCATTCTAAAACATGAATGTTATGATTGTTGGCTTCTAATTGTAGCCTCAAAAGCATGTCCTCTAAATTTAATGTTTTGTTAACAATCATAATATTCACTTTTAGTATAATTTTAAATTTATTAATAATATTAATGCGCATATTAGTTAATTTATCATTTGAATAAAATAATTCAGATCTGATTCTAGAAATTTTCTTGTTAAACTCATGAGAGAATTTGTCATATATGGGAACTTTATCTATGCTTATATCTTGGTTGGGTAAATTTACTGTCTCAGTTTGTTCAGAATTTTGCTTAGACATTGCTCGAGTTGTCACTGCAATAAGTTTTTGGTTCACTTTTTTCAATTCGTCAATTGAAATCCGTGATAGCGCATCAGCGGCAACATTATTTTTGCCTTTGATGTATTCTATTGAGAAATTATATTCTGAAAGTTCTAATCGAATCCTCGTTAGCTTTGACGAAGGGTCTTTGATATTAAATAAGTATACTAATGGTCGGTGATCTGACCTAACAGTAAATTCAGTTCCGTATACGTACGGTCGAAATTGTTTGATTGCGTAATGTATAGCCAGTAACTCTAATTCAATGATCGGTTTTTTCTGTTCTGATTTGTTAAAAGATTTAGATGCAAAATATATAGGTAAATCATTTCCGTTAAAATCCTGACTTAAAACTGCACCACATCCAGTTTTGGATGCATCTACTGTAATTATAAATTTTTTGTCAAAATTTGGAAATTGCAATAATTTCGGAGAAACTAGGTTTGATTTAAGTATTTCAAAGGACTCTTGGCAATTTTCATTCCAATTAAATTTTGCGTTTTTACGAGTTAAAAAATTCAATGGTGCTGCTAACGTAGCAAAGTTAGGTATAAATCTTCGGTAATAATTCGCAAATGCTACAAATCGCTTAACTGCATCTTTATCGTTTGGAATATTGTAATTTTGTATAGCTTTGATCTTAGAATCATCAGGTAAGAGACCATTTGAAGTGCACTTATGACCCAAAAATGTAACTTCAGGTCGAAAGAAATTGCATTTATATGGATTAATTTTTAAATTATATTTCCGGAAAACATCAAATACGTTTGTTAAATTTTTAAAGTGATGTTTTTTACTACAGCCTATAACAATTATATCATCAACGTATAAGAATGCCTGATTTGGAGCAAGTCCAGAAAATGCAATGCTCATCATTCTAGAAAACGAATTCGGAGCAATGTTTAACCCAAATGGTAAGACTTTCCAGCGAAAAGCGCCTCGGTCTGTACTAAAAGATGTAATATCTCGTGAGTGTGAATGCAAAGGAATTTGATGAAAGCCCGAAAATAGATCAATTACCGAAAAGTATTTTGCCCTTCCAAGATTGTCTAGGATATCGTCAATACGTGGAAGTGGAAATTTATCTGCCACAAGTTTTTTATTTACCGCCCTAAAATCGACACACATTCGGTAAGATGTTTTATCATTAACGCTCTTCTTTGGGACTAAGATTAAAGGACTATTGTAGTTCGAACTGCTCGGCTCAATCATGTCATTTTGCAAGAGGTTTTGAACTTGTCTGTTAATTTCGGTTTTTTGTGTATGGGGCAACCTATAGTTTTTGATGTAAACTGGTGAAGAATCATTTAGTCTCAGTTTTTGCTCATAAAAATTGTTGATGGTCATTTTGTCATCTTTCAAAGCAAAAACGTCAGCATATTGTTCGCATAGTTGCAATAATTCTTCTCTTACATCGTCTGGCATTTGATTCTCTAAGGCATTTTTTAACTTTGATACGCGTTCGTTCTTTAATTTGACATCATTAATGGAGTATATGTTATAGTTTTGTAATTTTTCGATTTTAATATTACAATTTTTGATGCATTTAGTTTCGTTGGTTGTATTAACAACACGTAACATTGGTGTGTTTGAATCAACAATGCATTTCCCAATAAATATCCCATCAGAAACTTCTTGCGAATCTATAAATATAGGTTCCGTAATATTTTTCAATTGAAAAACTCTAAAAACTTCACACCTTGGCGGTATAAAGCAAGTATTATAACTTATGCCATACGAGATAGGAATTATAATTTTGCAATTAGAAAGCCAAAATGAAATTGACATGCTTTCGTAATTAATAAGACATTTATTTGATTTTAAAAAGTCTTTGCCAAGTATACCGTCAGAAGGAATATTAAAATTATCGTCAACAACATGGAAATTTTGTGGAATTAAAAAATTTTGAATAGATAAATTAGTACATATGGTGCCTAAAGTCAAAATAGTGCTATTTGTAACGCCAGTAATATTTATTTTGTTATTTTCATTTATTTCAACTCCTGCCATTAAACATGAATTTTTAATTATCGATATATCGGCTTGTGAGTCGACCAGAAAAGTATTTGTTTTAATTGTTTCTGTACAATTTAAACTAATGAAATCGGCATAGTTTAAATTGAGGCTATATATCGATTGACTACTATTTTTGGTTTCTAATTTTGATTTGCTTCCCCCAACAGAGCCTGCTGAGGGGCTTCTACGTTTAAAGCCATAACACTTGAATTTCCAGTATTTGAATTGTTTACACCATTATAGTGTGATCTATTTTTACCACGGCTAAAATTATTATTATGATTACCTCGTGGGTTGTTGGTAAAACTTCGGTTATAACTATAACCACGGTTGTAACTTCTTCCTCGATTAAAATTATTACCACGGTTAAAACTGTTTCCTCGATAAAACCTATTACCATTTCTAAACTGGTTAAAATCATTTCCGTTATTAGAATTAAAGCTGCGCGAATGAAAGGCTAGAATTTGTTTTTCTTTGGACTCATTCGTTTGCTCTACTACTAGTTTAGCTATTACGTCTTTTGGATCGGTAAATGCAGTAGATGCAAGAATGGCTTTTACTAAATCCGACTTTGTATTCAATCGACAAATACTAATTGTTTGCTCGACTGCCATTTCGTGAGCTTTAGTTTTTGTAATTCCTTCGATTACTAATGATCTCTCAAGAGCATCAGCAAGCTCTTCTGCTTGCTTTGCAAAATCTACATAATTATTATTTTTTATTTGCAATGCTGCAATCTTTCCAGCGACTACCTTCGAATTATCCGGTTTAATCCTATTTCTTAAAGCAATTTTAATTTCATTAATTGTACTAACATCTTCAGGTAGTGCTTCGCGTGCTTTTCCCTCTAGTCTAGATTTAACAAATGCTATAAGAGTTGAGTTAAAAGCTGCTTCGGTTAATTCGCTAACTAAATCGATTTTGTCAAGAAATGATTCAAGAGCAAGTGGATTTCCATCGTAATTCTCTCTTATAATTGAAGCACAAGTGCTAATAAAATTTCTTTTTTTCTCAATATCAGTCATGTTGTGTTTAGATTCAACTCTTAAATCAGTAGTATTATTTTCTTGATCCGTTTTACTGTCGCATTCGTCTCCAGATTTATAAAATTCGGAATCATTGTCTGTCTCTGTCAAAACTTCTCTCTCAATTAATGTACATAACTCTATATCATGGGGTACTCTAATTTTACAGTTTAATTTGCCAAAACATTTCACTAAAAGTTCTCTGCAATGTGTTATACGATTGAATATTGTTGTTTTTGTAGCTGTAGACAAATCTTCAGTATGCAAACTTATGTATAACAAAATCGCGTTATATGTTTCAATAAGCAACTCTACGTATTCTGATATTTTTGTTTTTTCAGTGGAAATAGGGCGATTTTGCAAAATTCGCTTTTTAATTTTATAAAATTCTGTTACTAATCCATTAAATTCTTCTTGATCAAAATTTGACATTTGATTCAATTTTATTTAATATAAAAATTTAATGAGTTTTTTTTTTAATTTTTTTTTCTCTTTAGACTTTTTTTTTCTAATACTCACATTTATCTCATTTGCAGATCAAATTCATATTTTTCTAAATTAAATTTCTAAAATTATGTTTAAACTTAAATACTAAGTAATTAGATAGGAATATGAAAGTATACATATGTAGCATAATAGAAATTTAATTGAATTAATTTTAAAAACAAAAGTAAAAACTACAACTTAAAGAATTTTTTTTCTTAATTTTTTTTTTTTTAAATTTAGTGTTCTTAATTTATAGTTATTATTACTAAAAATATTTCTCAATAATGTTTTTCAAAACTTATATTTTAATTCTTTTTTTTTTTAAAAATATTTTTTTTTTTTTTTTTGTAAAAAATTTTTATTATTTTTTTTTTTTTTTTTTAATCCTTCATAATATACTCGGTTATGTTATACTTATGCGTATATGGTGGCCTTATATTGTTCCAACGTAAAGAATTCGGGAAGACATCAGAAGGCATTTTGTCTGCAAAAATTTCTTCAGCAAAAATTCCATCAGCAAAAGTACCATCAGCAGAAAGACGTTCTCGGTTTTTCAGTTGCTTCTTATTATTAACGCTGGCATCGATGCATTTTATAATATTAATGCAAATGAAATTAAAGATGATTGTATGCAACTTTATTTTTTTTTTTAGTTAAGTGCATTTATTTTTTTTCAGCACTAAGTATTTATTAAACTTTTGTAATTTCATATAATGTACTCGTTCAAAAATGTTAATTTTTTATTTTTTTTTTTTTTAAATTTTATTTTAATTGTCTTACAATAACTTTATTTTATTTTTTAATGAAACTTTTCAAACGACTGGCACTCATATTAAAGTTTTTTTCGTTTTTTTTTTAGTCACGGTCGCCATGTAAGGGTTTTAAAGTAACACGCGGACAGATTCAGTATTCAGTGCAGACTAACTGCTTATATTTATTAAGTTGATAGCTTAGCCTAACTTTCATATAATACATATAATATTTAAATACAGTTAACCATATAGAAGTTAGATTATATATGTTAAAGTATGTTATATTATATTATACAGGGTGATGCACTACAGTACAAATAAGACTTGTAATCATAATAAATTTTAAGATTTTCACCCAGTCTGAAGTTTCGATAACCTGATACATTAATTTCAATTTCATATTGAAAGTTCTAGTCTCTGGGAGGGGGCGTGGATATGAATTTGATCATCTTGACCTTTGTTGGATTGTCAAGGATCCTATAACAGTTGATCGAAAAAATATTGTAAGTATATAATACTAAGTGTAAGTAATATACATAATTTATTTTTACATATAAAAACAAGAAAATTCGTATATTCACCAGAAAGCATAATGTTAACAACAAAAAAAAAAAAATGACTAAATAACAACAAAAGAATAAACAATAACGAAACTGACCTAAAAAAATATCTCAAAAAAATACAATTAGGAAAAAAAATATAACTGACAAAATAATAACAAAAGAAACAACAACAAAAAAATAACCTATAAAAATATCTTTAAAAAATTCAACTAGGAAAAAAAATTCTGTCTCCTAGAGGAGCAATTCTGTCAAGGTGTACTAGTAAGAAGATATTCTCCCAGGGGCTATCCTGCCACAATGTACTAGGAAGGGGCTCTTACAAGGGAATTCCGCCAAGATGTCCTAGGAAAGGGCTCCTACAGGGACGATTCTGCCAAGATTCACTAAGAAGGGGCTCCTACAGGGCACCTTCTGCCACTATGTACTACACGGAGAAAAAAAATAGTACTCGCTACTTTATTTCTCATTAATTTTACCAGAATTTCAAGTCAGAATAGTGACAACTTTACACCGAAATAAATTTCACCTTACTGATAAATTACACAATAAATAAACTGCCAACAAATTTCTTAAAATTAAGTTTAGTTAAAGCAAAATCTAAATTGTTGACAATAGATAGTTCATAATACATTATTGAGTTCTATGCAGTTGAGTATAAAATAAATTGAAATGTCGCAACGTTCTTGACGTAATATTGAATTCAACTAATTGTAATAATGGAGTACAATCAATTTTACCTGAAATAATGTCATGAATAAAGACAATGGAACTTATCTTTCTCCTCGATTCAAGGGATTGCGAACCGAGAAGCATACATCTTGCATTATAAAAAGGCAAAGATACCTCGAAATTTAGAGACCTAAGTGCAAATCTAGTGAACGATTTTTGAATTCGTTCCAATCTAGAGGAATGACAATTATAGGAAGGATTCCATATAAATAAAGCATACTCCAACCTTGACCTAACAAACGCGCTATAAAGGCACAACAAGGTATGGGGATCTGAAAAGTCAGAGCTATTCCTGCGCACAAAAGCCAGTAAAGAATATCCTTTAGGAATTATATAATTTAAATGGTCAACAAAGGTGAACTTAGAGTCAAAAATCACACCAAGATCACGAATTGAATTAACAACCTGCAAAGGAACATCAGACAGAAAATAGATAGAGCTCAAGCAATTTCTACGCTTAGAGAATGACAAGGAAAAACATTTATTAATATTCAATGGTAAATAATTCTGTTTACTCCATAAAAACACATTATTAAGATCACTCTGTGAGACAGCACACCCACCACCAGATACTTTACTGAATAACTTCAAGTCATCAGCATAAAGTAAAAATTTAGCTACTTGTATATATTTACTTACATCATCAATAAATAAAATGAAAAATAGAGGGCCAAGAATGCTACCTTGCGTTACACCTGATGATGCCACAAATTTAAAAGATTTAACATTATTAATTTTCACAAAACAATTTCTATTTTTAAGGTAAGATTTAATCCAATCCAAAAAAGCAGAGTGGCAACCCATTTTAGCCAATTTTGCAATAAAAGCATTATGATACACCTTATCAAAGGCTTTAGAAAAATCCGTATAGATTGCATCAACTTGATTTCCTTGTTCAAATGAGGAAATACAATATTTTGAAAAAATAGACAAGTTTGTCACCGTTGACCTACCAGCTACAAAGCCATGCTGCTCAGGACAAATATGACGCTTTACTAAAAAGAATAACGTATTCCTTACAATACTTTCAAATAACTTAGAGATATTCGAGAGCTTAGAGATTGGTCTGTAGTTAGAAACATCATTTTTATTACCATTTTTAAAAACTGGTGTTATGGAAGCTATTTTCCAGGCATCAATAAATAAGCCATTGGAGAGTGATTTATTAAAAATATCACACAGAGGCCCAGATAAAGCGTGAGCACATTTAATAAGCAAGACAGATGAGAACCATCAATATCTACTTTAACATAACTTTTCATAGAAATAAAAGCATTAAAAATATCAGTCTCGGAAAGCACTAAAGAGCCCAAATCCAAAAAAGAGTCAATACTACTTAAAATTGCTTCATTAAACCAAGGTCTATCAGTATCATTATTCGATTTAAAATAGTTAGCAAACAAATTAGCAGTGTCTTCAATTGTAACTGAAAAGCTACCATTATAAGACATGGCTGTTGGAATGCAAGAACCATCTCTCTTCGATTGAATAAAGTTCCAAAACGACTTAGGATTTTGTTTTAAATTTTTTTCTGAACGCAAGATGTATTGTTTATAAAGAAATTTAGTTAAAAAGTTAAATTCCCTCATATAATGACAATATTTCAATCGATACTGATTACACTGTGGAACAATTTCGAACTTTTTTTAAAACACATGGGAAAATCCGAAAAATTCTTAAAGTAGACGTTAAAAAAAAATACCCGTGTCTCGTGGTTTTTCTCCAGCACGTCACATTTTTTTTTAATCGATTTTTGAAGTTTTTTATCCACTGTATGTATATGAAAAAACCAAAAATACCGCATTCTTGTGTTAAATCGATGAATTTAACTATATGATCCTTACATCTGAGGCGTATCATGTGTTGAGCAAACTTATGCAGGATATTGCGGGAAATATTGTTGTAGAAAATTTTAACCCTGTTTGACCCCCACATGTGGGTCATTTTTGCCCTTTTCTTAAAAAGGTACAAAAATGACACCCAAAAAAGGGAAATATTGAGTCAGCATGTTCTACAGAAATATTTGCTATAAAATTTCATTACTAGTTTTGAAACACGTAAAGGTCGAAATTTGAGCCCGAAACCAAAAAAAATCGTTAAAATCAATTAGGACTTTTCACATTGCATTTTAATTACATCCCTGACGCGCTTACCTTAAGTTTTACGAATTTTTCGACTTTGGCAACTCTTAGTGGAATTTTTTGTAGGATACTTTTGCAAAAATTTTTAACCCATTGTGGCTCAGTTTTAGAAAAAGAGGTCAAAAATACCCATTAAAACAGGATATAATGGGTTAATGTGTTCTAGGCAAATGGGTCAAAAATACCCATTAAAACAGGATATAATGGGTTAATGTGTTCTAGGCAAATGATCCTTGTGTGATTTCGTTAAGATCTTGTGAGAACGAGTTTTGTTTAAAATGTAGTTTTAGAGTTTTACAGTGGGGTGAAATTTGGAAAATATTTATTGCTAGAACTGCTTACTGATTTCAACGTTTTTTTTGCTTTCGGGATAAAATTTTGCTTTTTTAGTGTTCAGCAACTAGTAGTGAAATTGAATAGCAAATATTTCTGTAGCACATACTGACTCAATATTCCCCTGTTTTAGGTATCATTTTTGTACCATTTTAAGAAAAGGGCAAAAATGACCCACATGTGGAGGTTGTGCAGGGTTAAAATTTTCTACATAAATATTCCCCGCAATATCCTGCATAAGTTTGCTGAACACATGATACACCTCAGATGTAAGGATCATATAGTTAAATTCATCGATTTAACACAAGAATGCGGTATTTTTGTTTTTTTCATATACAGTGGAAAAAAAAACTTCAAAAATCGATTAAAAAAAAATGTGACGTGCTGGAGAAAAACCACGAGACACGGGTATTTTTTTTTAACGTCTACTTTAAGAATTTTTTGGATTTTTTTTTTTTGTGTCGAACGGTGTTATCATTTGTGGAATTATATAACTTAATATATTTACTACGTAGATTTTTTAACTTTTTTAGACCTTTAGTGTAACAAGGTAACTTGAACACACTTGGTTGCGAAATTGGAATATTATCCCTGCATATAGGAAAAATTTTATCTTTAAAAAACTCAAAACACGCTGCAACATCTCTATTTAAAAATAGCTCACTCCGTTCTCGAGATAAGCGACCTTTTCGATTTTTGAGGTTATAGCTCCATTTTTTCGAACATATATTGAGAAACCCATTTTCGATCGAGTATGTTTTTACACTATTATAGAGAAAAATTCTTAAACTTTCAACAAGTGTACCAATATCTAAGATCCGATTCAAATTGGCTGAGTTATAGCAACGAGCAAGTAGTTTTTTACACTTTTTCGTGTTTAAGCCAAATTTAACACGGTTTTTTTGCCAGTAGCTTATACATATATAAAATTTTTATATTTTAGTTCAATAGTGTATTTAATTGCAATTATTTGGAGTTCAATTTTAGCATAATCGGATCATTTTTTAAAAAGTTATTAAGGTTTTAGTGAAATAAGACCATTTCGATTTTCATGGAAAACACAAATTATTTTTTAAATTTTTGTTGAAAAAATTAATTAATCACATAATTTAAAATTAAATGCATTTCTAGAATGTGAATATTGCAAAAACTCATAAAACTCAAACTCTAGAACAAGTGGTATATGATGCAAGTCCGATGGGGAAACGGGACATAAGCATTCAAATACCTGAACCTTAAAATTATTAGTTACAAAAATGAGATCTAACAATTTATTTAATTTATTAAAAAATGAATTTAATTGAATTAAATCTATGCTGAGTAAACTATCTATAAAATTAATCTCATAAGAATGATTTACATTTGAAGGGATCAACTCATTGGCAAGAAAAGTCCAAACAATTTTACTGATATTGAAGTCATCCAATATGCAGAGCTGATTATCCGCATTGCTTAATGCAGCTAAGTTAACAATATTGTCAACATGAGCAGCATATAAATCATCAGAGCTATTGGGGGTAATATACGATGCACATAAGTATATAAATAGCACCTTTGGAGTCCTTTATGACAACACACAGTTGGTCCAGCAGAGTGTCACAAATCTTCAAATTATAAACTGCTGAACACAAGTTACGTTTAACTGTAATCAATACCCCACCACCCCGCGTGAGACCAGTTTTGAAACTATCCCTTTCTTTACGATAAACAAAATAAATATTTTGATCAAAAACTTCACCATCAGAAAAATCCGAATTAAGCCACGTTTCAACAAAAACAATAACATCATAATCCGATTGAGAAGTCCAATTGAAAATAGAATTGGATTTTGTCCTCATCCCAGACAAATTATGAAAATATAAACTACACTTTTTACCATATTTAGGTCAACTCAAAACTAGTGATTCGTCGCTTTCGCCCCCAAATTCCGAAAATTTATTGAACGGATGAACCATAATATATTCTTGCCATAAAGAAGGACTTAAAATATAATTATAAAATTTTTCCGAAACACCAAGTTTAAAACTTATACTCTTTAAATCATCGACATTAACATCACTCTTAACCAGCTTATAACATACAAAATGAGACTTATCAATGTTAGACTACTTACTATTTATATAATTAATTATTTGATCTACTGTAACATTCGGTTTAAAATATGATAAACGCACGAATTTCATTCTCACCACTACATCGAGATCACTACTCTCTTTACGACCAACAACAGCAATAGGTAGTTTTTTCGATTTCCTTTGATTGCTTACTACATTCCAATTACCATTAGACAATCCCAAAGTGTTAGATTGCGAGACATCTAAAGAGACAGCATCAACACCATCAACAGCAACAGCACCATGCGCAGAAACAAAATTAACAGCATTAGCAGAACTTCCAACAACATTCGCACTTGGCATCATAGGCAAATGAGAAGGTAAAACTGCATCCCCAACAACAACCTCATCAACAGCAGTAGCTGCAGCAGCGGCAGCAGCATACGAAGTTAAAGCAGCAGTATAATTCACATATGAAGATGAAGAAGGAAGAGAAAACACAGGCAGAGCAGTAGACACAGTGGTCACTTCAACATTAGAATGTGTAGCATCAATGTTTATGACTTCAGCTTCTTTCGTTGGTTTGCCAATCTTGTTGTTGTTGTTGCTCATTTTGTAGCACAATTATTGGGTAACTGTAATCAAGCCGTAAAAGAAAGAGAAGAGTTTAAGAGTGACTCATCGTATGCAGATATAAGGGAAACCCCATCAGCTGTCTCGTTTAGGATCGTCTCTTTTTCTATTACTTTTTCTTTACCCTTTCTATCACGATGATCACTTATACAGCTAAGCTTCACATCAAGGACTTTGAACTTAGATTCAAACATTTTTTAAATCATCCAACTCAACTTTAACAGCAGTTAAATTGAAATTTTCCAATTCGGCTTTCACAGCAGTTAACAACTCAGCATGACTTAGAGCCATATTTGCAGGAACATCAACGCACTTTACGCAATAATAAACTAAATGGCGATTTCGTTCAAGTAGCTGCACTTCATAGTCCGTCAGCTTCTGTTCACAGCAACCTGCATGAAAAACCTTGCCGCAAAAACCCTTGCACGGAACCTTAGATAATTCATTTCGCGAAAAACTTTTTCCACATTTTCTGCAAGATGACTCCATGGAAACCAGCAATTTAAGCAAAATTTAAAACTTCAAGCAAAATTTCAAATGAGAGCACAATAAAAATTACATACGTTCTCAACAAGTGCGAGACAGAGAATGAACGTTTGTTTGCTAGTAATTTTTTTGAAAAAATTTGCGTGATATTTACCTTACTGTAAAGTTCAAACCAAAAAAAAAAAATTAACTTACCGGCGCCGGGGTACGAACCCTGGCCCTTCCGTATGATAATCAGATACATATCCTCTGCGCTGCTTACGCATGTGATGTAGAAGCAAAAAAAATTTTATATAAAGAAAATGTCCGTCCAAAAATTGAAATTTTTACTAAATTATAAAAGTCAAAATGATTTTATATTTTTTTGATATTTACCTTTTTATTCTGAAAGTATAAATTACTTTACATAAAGTCAATTGTAGAAAATTTGTAGTAAATATTCCTTTATTATTTAACTACATTTTATTTGTAAATATGACGTTAGGGATCCATCAAATAGTTCTTACGTAAGGTAAATTATACTTGAAATTAAGTGTTGATTACTTTAATTTTTCGACTAGCCGAGTGGAGTAAAAATTATGATGCGTATTCTTCTCCGTATAGGAAAGGGGCAGTTCTGCCGCGATGTACTAGAAAGGCGCAAAATTCTGCCAGGGGCCTCTGTCGGCGTGTCCCCAAACGCATAAATATACCCTACTGACCCGGAAATTGTGAAAAGTCTGTCAGAACATATGTAGGTTTCATCATCTATCACACAGCACGTAGATTTTTTTATAAAATTAGACCTCAATTTTTCAGCCAGTTTTTTTGTTTCTAAATTCTCTACCGCATTGCGATCTGGAACTATCTGAACTTTATATGACTTCAGCCCAGCATTAGCTTTGGTTCTGCACGCAAAAGAATCAGAGCATTTAACTACACGAGCTGCTTTTCTGATAGAGCTGTTCGAAATCTTTTGCCTTACCAATATATGTTGGACCTTTTTTTCTTCCTGATCCAGGTTTTCGTGCAATGTTTAAGTCTTCTTTATACTGTTTAATGGCTTTTGAAACAGTGTGACGTTGAACTTTTAGATCTGTTGCTATTTTTTTGGAAGTCATCGAAATATTTTTTGAAAAGTTTTAATTATTTTTTCACGTAGTTTTATTTCGCTGTCCATTTTGAAAGAAATAACAATTTAAAATCTATACTATTTATATAAAATTGCTTATATGAAAACCCTATGTAACGATTTGGTGCAAAATATACCGAACCGATTTTAATAATTTTTTTTTAAAAACGTTCTACGGGTAAAAAGGAACGGGAATGTATACTTATTTTCTTGGTTTTTATAATATAAACCTTTTTTTTTTAGTATGAAGTTGTTGAAAAAAAAATTCAATGCTTGCATAAAAATGATCGTTTGCATTTCAGTCGCTATAGCTTGCTGCGCCATGAGTTATGTGCTGTTGTTGTCTTTTCCGTCTCTTTCATTTATTGTTTTTTTTTTTATTCTTGATGTTGTGTTGTTGATGAGAGCAAAAATGAGAGTGATTTCGTCAGTGATGCCAACTCAATATATTCAATATTTTTGGACTTTGAACTATGTTTTACATGTTTCTCAATATTTTTCAATTCTTTTTGACTTTTTTCGATATTTTGGATGTTTTCGAAACACTTGGACTTTGACCGATTTCTTCGATGTACATATTTCATTATTTTTCGTAACTTTTGATTTTGTTTCGATATAGTGGATGTTTTGTTTTTAGACTTTCACCGATTTCTTCAATGTGTTTCAATATTTTTCAAAACTTTTGGGCTTTTGGTTTTTCGATTTCTTTTTTGTAATTTTACCGATAATTTGGATGTTTTTCAATAAACTTAGACTTTTGCCGATTTTTTCTATGTGTTTCAATATTTTTCAAAACTTTCGAACTTTTACCGATATAAAGGATGTTTTTCGACATTTGTGGAATTTTTTGCGATATTTTGGGTGTTTTTCTATAAACTTGGACTTTACCAATTTCTCAGTTGTGTTTCAATATTTTCCGAAACTTTTGGACCCTTTTCGATACATTGAATATTTTTCGATATATGTATTTGAACTTTCACCGATTTCTTCAATGTTTTCCAATAATTTTGGGCTTTTACCGATATGTAGGATGTTTTTCGACATTTTTGGACCTTTACCGATATTTTAAATGTTTTTCAATATTTTTCGAAACTTTTGGACTTTTACCTATATTTTGGATGTTTTCGTTATGTTTGGACTTTTACCTATACTTTAGATGTTCTTCTATACTTTTTGACTTTTGCCGATATTTTAAATGTTTTTCGATACAATTGGGTTTTTACCGATTTCTTCGGTGTATTTCGATACTTTTGGACATTTACCGATATTTTGGACATTTTTCCATAAACTTGGACTCTTACCGATTTCTTCAATGGTACAAACCATTTCAAAACGATCAAGATTTTTTTTATGGCATCCGATTTGGCTATAAATTGGCATAAGTAATAGTTGCATAGTGGAAAAAATTACTACCAAATATTTTTTCAAAATTTAAAAAAATGGCGGAGATATGGGACTTTGAAAATTTTAGGTTAGTTTTTTTTGAGAAGCTATAACTTCGGTTGCATTTATCCAATTTTCAATTTTATGGTGTTAAATGATTTGTTTTAAAACAGGCTTTAAAATAAAAACTAGCAAACATTTTTTTTTTTTTTTTATATAGTTTACACTGAAAAAAAAAAATTTAAATTGAGTTTCCCAAAATACGTCCTTTTTAATATTTTTTATTTTTCTTGTAAAAAAAGCTACAAGTGTAACTTACCAGTCCTCCAAAAATTGGAGTGGGCCTCCCAGTGGTTCTCCAGAAAAACAATAAAATGTAGCTTTTGCCGCAATTTTTCAGTACAATTTTTTTGAATTTGAAATTTTTAATTAAACGTTAATTTGAATTTGAAAAAAGTGCGTTAGTACTTATGTTAGTACTATACAAGCAAAAAAACAGTCAATAAACTATTTTCAGCATTTAAAAATTTTTTTTAATAAAAATTTTAAATTAAAAAAATGTACTGAAACATTGCGGTTGAAGCCACATTTTATTGTTTTTCTGGAGAACCACTGGCAGGCCCACTCCAATTTTTGCAGGACTGGTAAGTTACACTTATAGCTTTTTTTACAAGAAAAATAAAAAATATTAAAAAGGACATATTTTGGGAAACTCAATTTAAATTTTTTTTTCCAGTGTAAACTATATATATAAAAAAAAAAATAATGTTTGCTAGTTTTTATTTTAAAGCCTGTTTTAAAACAAATCATTTAACACCATAAAATTGAAAATTGGATAAATGCAACCGAAGTTATAGCTTCTCAAAAAAAACTAACCTAAAATTTTCAAAGTCCCATATCTCCGCCATTTTTTTAAATTTTGAAAAAATATGTGGTAGTAATTTTTTCTACTATGCAACTATTACTTATACCAATTTATAGCCAAATCGGATGCCATGAACAAATTTCTTGATCGTTTACACATGGTTTGTACCCAATGTATATTTTAATATTTTGCCATACTTTTGGAATTTTGCCGATAAAATAAATACATCGGAGCATCTGTTTGTGGCACATTGTTTTAAAAAATAAAAAAGTTTTCGTAATTAGCTTTTTAGTTCCTGGCTTTTTATGAAAACCCGTGCAACGCCAGGTAAAACAGCTAGTAAATAATAAATCATAGTGTGCGTGCGTTTGTCCCTTTATAACTTTGAAACCGCTTAACCGATCGTCACCATTTCCGCACTACGTATTTGTTTTTTACTGCAGGTGGTTTATAGCTGTGCTAAAGGGGCATTTAGTGCGGGGGAGTTGTAGCCACCATACAAAAAAACACTTCAAATGCTATATCTCCGCACGTATACCAAATTTTGTTATAAAACATGGTACGTGGATAGATATTTTTAATACCAATCACCGTTTAAAAATTGGAGTGGATTGACTAAGGGAGTGTTGCATCCGCCATACAAAAAAATTACTTTCAATTCTACATCTCTGTAGGAATAGCAGCTTTTGTTATAAGACTTGGTACATAAATATAAATAGTGTCAACTAGCCTTGCAAAAAATTTCAAGAATAGGACATGAGGTTGTTGCGCACGCTATACAAAAAAAAATTTGTTTAAATGATAAATTTCTGCATCTATAGCAGCTTTCGTTCAAATCGAACTCATCACGCCACCTGCAGAAAAAGGGCAGAACAACGTTTGCCGGGACCGCTAGCTAACGTGATTCAAAACAAAAAAAAATTATTCGCTAGACACCGGATAAGTTATGGCTGAAAAAGTGTACATACATTTTTTTCGACACGTCCTTTATTATGACAAAAAAAAAAAAATGGAAAAAATATTAAGAAAAAAAGGAATACTGTTAAAAATTAATCTCTTTCGGCCATTGGAAACGAATAAGATTTAAAAGCGAGATGAATAAATCTCGCCACTGCACAGTGCGAAATTTGGGAGGTTTAGCGGAACTTTATTCAATTTTTGAAATACATAAAACGCATCAGATTATTAGTAATTTCGGTAGCTTAATATCAGACCTCAAAAACCTCATACTCAGTTTGGTGAATAACCCTGCGAAACAACTGCAAAATGCACCTGAAACTTGCATTACTTATTCGTTCATACTTTTTGACTATAGAAAGCTTTTCGATTTGTTTTAGTTTATAGATTGGTACATACAAACGGTAAGTCGGTAGGACGCGAAAATTTTTTCATTTATTTTTTAATAAAATTGTCACTTACTGGCATTTAAATAATTGCAGAATCTTTTCTTACTCGTGTCGGATTTGTTTATGAAAATTGTGCTTTTTAAGAAGTTCATAAGATTTACATTTTCAACCTCATTGGATACTTTAAAAGGTGTTACCACAAATTGCCATTTTGAAACTTACAAAATTTAAAAGGTAGGTTTATCCTCTACTGGAAACACAAAACATCTTCTGCGATATTTTGCGATCCTCTTTTAAACTAAGCCTTTTCCAGAATGTTTTTGGAAATTTCATATAACACCGAAATCGACATCGGACGCCATCGTTGGTTTTGTTTTGGAAAAAATAGGCTCACCAACACTAACATCTGACACTCTCTACAGTTTTAAGGTAACTATTCGTACGCTAGTTTATAATATACAAAATACAGGGTGGCTGATTCGAACTGTTACCAACTTCAGATAGACTTATCTGACAGATGGAACATTACAGATGTCTAAAAATTGGCATGATGTTAGTTCATTGTATTGTCAACAAGTAACCAAAAGCATTTGCGCGTCAATTTATTGAAAATAAAAAATTTTCGAAATGGAATTCAAACGTAATAGTGTGATTGCTCTTTATTTGGCTGGAAAATCGAAACCAGCAATTGTTCGTGAGCTGAAACATTTAAAAGTGAATAAAATGTTTGTGTATCGGACCATAACACGTTACAATGGTACCGGCAGCGTTGCCAAACGACATGGTGGTGGTCGGAAAATAACTTCAACATCACCAGAAATGGTTCGAAAGGTGAAGGCCAGAATTGAGCGAAATCCGAGACGCAGTGGCAGACAAATGGCTGCCGAGCTGAAAATATCGCGTGAACGAATGCAACACATATTGTCAAACAAGCTCGGACTAAAGGCCCTCAAGTTTCAAAAGGCGCATGATCTCACTCCTGCTCAAAAAAAAGTTAGGCTCGATAGAGCCAAGGAGTTGTTGCGCTTGCATGCCGCCGGAAATCTGTCACAAATTGTCTTCTCTGATGAGAAAAATTACTGTATCCAGCAATATGTAAACAAACAAAATGATCGGGCTTACTTGACAGAGAGGTCCTACGAAAATTTGAATGTTCGTTTGGCCACCAGGACGCAGGCACCACTGCATGTGATGGTTTGGGCTGCAGTGACTGCTGATGGGCGCTCACCACTCGTTTTTTTGGCCGCTGGCGTCAAAGTAAACGCCCAGGTGTATCGTCAGTCAGAGTTGGAGGGTGCTTTACTACCGTGGGCACGCAAACATTTCGGTCGCAAGCCATGGACATTCCAACAAGACTCGGCACCGTCACACAAAGCTCGTGTGAATCAAGAATGGTTAGAAAAAACGTTCCTAGCTTCATTTCTGCTCAACAATGGCTCTCAAATTCGCCTGATGCGAATCCGCTGGATTTCTCAATCTGGGGTATGTTGAACAGGAAGGTCTTGACTAAAAAATACCAGAGCGTTGATGCGCCAAAAGTGGCCCTTCAACGAGAATGGCGCAAACTTCCACAAAATCAAATTCGTGCAGCATGCGACTCGTTCTTCGACCGTCTACGGGCCATAGTTAAGGCCAAAGGTGACCATATCAAAAATCTCAAGTAGATTCTTAAAATTTGAACATTTCCCAACAATTATGGCGTTTGATCAATAAAATCTGTGCATGGAAACTAAAAATATAGTCTTTTGAATTGGTAACACTTCGAATCAGCCACCCTGTAAGTAGAGGGAATCTCCTCAAAATTTAGAAGCATTTCTGAATAAAAATGCAAGAAACAGCAAATACCCCTTTGGTTACCCCCTTCATTTTTTATGGTGTTTTGATAAGAAAATGGTTATATCTATCAAGTTTCATTGCGATATCTGGTATGGGATCAGAAATACAACGTTTTAAGCATTTCCTTATATGGGGGGTATAATAACCCCTTGTCTGATCCCCGTTAATTTTTGAATGGTGTTTTGACAATTAAATATATATCCAAGTATTAAGTTTCATAACTATAACTGCTATATGTGCTGAGATATGAATTAAGTTTCGCTAGACTCTGAAAATTTCGCACTGTGCACTGCTAAATCTCCGGTGGAACCATAGTATTAAAAGCATAATTTGCTTCCATTAAGTACATTTTTTGAAAAGTGACTCATTTTATCGTTTTGATATTCTTACCAGTGGCGGATTCAGGATTCGACTATTGGGTTAATGTCGATTTTGAGATTTTATTGATAATTTTCCTATTATATCTGGTCACAACTTTGAGCTTATGGATGGGACTTTAACCCCTATAGCCCACCATGTGGATCAGCCACGAATCCTTACTGTACTTTGATAGTTTTCATAAACACATTTTCAAACATTGAATACATTTTTTTTATTTAATACTCCTTACTTTTGTAGCTCAAACGCTATCAGTATAAGCGATGTAAACGTATAATTGCCAAACATTAATTAAGATGATTTCCTTAAGGAGTCGCCCTTAGCTCAAATATTACAATTGGCCAAAAACTACTGACATTGTTAATGATTATGCTCATTTGCATTTGGATAATTCAAAATTAACTGCTCCTTATGCTGAGTTCTCCATTTAACTGCCAATGATGGCTTCCTGCTCCGGCTTGCAGCTTTCACATTTTGTGAAAATGTTGAATTTTTTTGTGTTTTGTATTTTTTCTCCTGCAATTTCAGCTAATGACGTTAATCAGTTTGCGTCAGCTGGTGATATTAATGATGCAAAACGATAACTTCACTTCAAAATTAATAATCCACAAATGATTAACGATTATGGTTGAGCATTGCATATTTCAAAGCGCGCCAGCTTTAAGGGATGCGCAAGTTTGAGGGTAGTTTATTTCGCTTTAGAAAGAATTGATGATAACAATTTGAGTAAAGTTCAATTTAAAGGAAATTTAATTTAAAATTTGAGAAAAAAAAGCGGAAAATAAAAGAAATTGTAGTAACCAATAACATATTGTGTGATTAATCTATTCATACACGTATGAGTGAATCATGCAAATCAAAATCCAAATTATTGTAGTAGAAGATTCATCTGGGGACTTCGTTACAGACAAGGAAAAAACGTATTCATAATTGGCCAACAATTCATCTGGCGATAAAACTTTATTAAATAATGACTGTCAAAGAATTGACTTCATCTCACCCCTCCTGAAATTTGCTACACGATTTCATTTCAATCCACATCCAATAAAAAAAGGCAAAACAAAGTTTTAGACATTTCTTATCTGATTTTCAGACCATCTTTGGAAAGATATTGAAATGTTATACAAATATTAATCTTTGCAAAATCGGTTCAAAAACTTCCAAATATTGGACTATTTTTTGAGTTTTGTGGGGTTAGTTTCGTGTTTTTTAATGTTCAAAAAATCGTAAAGATAACTTTTTAGTTTTAAATCTAAATTAATACGTATATTCACTTTGTCCGTTCTAGAAATCAACTTGCTGTTTTAACTCTTCTGCCTATTCTTACTGATACCTTGTGCATTCCACTAACACTTATCCCAGCATTAATTTGGTTGATATTATAATGACGACAGTGTTGTGCCGAGTACTCTACTGCATAAAGATGTCATCTTTTTATACCATATAAGGACTGCCCCAGAAAAATTTGATACTTTTATTTCTTAAGATTATGATTTACCTGATGATCGTGCAGGTCGAAATATGGGTGCAGTATTTTTTATATAATATGACGATTGCAAAAATATATAACACTTGGTAAACGAACTTCAAACGATAAAGATGTCTAGCAATCAAGAAAAAAAGCTCAAACTGCAAAAACCAGGATTAAAATATTCAGCCATAGCTAAAAAAACAGGTGCATCAAAAATTACTGTCCAAAGGGTTATTTCGAGTTATTGAAAGGGTCAACTTATTACGCGGAAAAAGGGTTCAGGTAGAAAAGCCAGTACAGACCCAAAGTTCTTCAGAACTAGATATGGCTGCCAGAGCCGGAACCTCAAAATCTTCTAAAGTAAAAACTTAAGCTAAAGACCTACAGAGCTCAAAAAGTACCAGACCGTTTCCATGAAAAGCAGTTAGAGGCTCAAAAGCGAGCTCGAATGTTATATGTCGATTACCTGACTAAATTTTAATATGCACTTGCGGTCTGAGGAGCAGTTTTTTTGTAACACAGGGCACAATTAACTCAAAAATTTATATTGATGAATGAATGCCTTGAAAACCGTCTTTTGCCATTTATTCGTAAGCACGGGGTACTGTAATGTTCTGGCCTAATTTAGCAACCTCTCACTACTCTAGAGCAACCGTAGAATGTGACAATAGCAATAATGTAAATTATGTACCAAAAAAATGCGAATCCACCTAATTGCCCAGAGCTTTGACCTATTGAGAGATATTGGGCTGTAATGAAATCAGATCTTTGGAAGAGTAAAAGTGCTGCATAAAATTTAAAAGATTTCAAAAATAAGTGGCGAAGGTCGTACGATACTGTCGACGAAACAACTGTACAAAACTTAATGAAGGGTCTTAAGAAAAAAGTCAAATATTTTTATATAAAATAAATATTTGTTAATAGTGTAAGGCTATTTATGTTCGTTAGGCTACTCATTAATAAATAAAAAAACAATATTTAAAAAAAATTCATTGTGTATTTTTTTATTGATGAAAAACAAAGTATCAAATTTTTCTGGGGCATTTTCACTATTCACTTTGTTCTTCCTTTTGTTACACAGAGATGGAGTTGTGGTAAGTATGGAGAAGTTTATCCGAAAATAATCTTTCTTTATTTGACCCAGGTTTTCAGAAAAATTTATTTTTCATATTCTAAAACCAAATGTGGCAGAATATATTTCTAGACGTATAAAATTAAATTCCCTATAGATGAACAAGAAAATTTTGACAGTATGAGATCAGGAGTTCGTTTAACTTGAAAATTTTGGAAAAAACTAGATTTCCGGTAAAATACGGGAGAGCACTCATTTTAGAAGTATGTTGTGGGGCACCTTTTTGAAAATTTTCCAGCAAAATTCAGAAAAATTTGGTACACGACGAGGGAAAGGGTCAAAAAGTTCAAACCGTCAGAAAAGAAAAGAAAATAAAAACAAAACAAGTGCACCGGAGTCAGAAAATGTGTGGGCACCTTTTTGTTTTCGACTCATAACTTTTGACCAAATGTATATTAGGCAGACATATAAATATCAATGGATAGCTAGAGACCTTAGCTCACTTCTGGTGAAGAGAGTAAATTAATTTTGTCCGTTGGAAAAATTATATATAAAAAAAAGTCAAAAATCATTTTTGACAAAAAGAATTTTTGGTTCGGTTGTGGGCACCCTTAGAAAATGAGCTAAAAATGCGAAAATAAGAAGTAAAATGCAATCAAATGGAGAAGAAAGCAAAAATTGATTTATTTTGGAAACATTGACTCACACAAATTCAACAAATTCTGCTCAACGGCTTCAACAAAATCAGCGTTACTGAAAACGTCTGGATCGAATGGCATCATGCATGTTGCCCTGAAACCAGACTTGATTGTCTTCGGCGCCAATGCCAGATCAATTGTTTTGCAGACTAAGCCGGCAAGGTGACGTAATTTCTAGCACTTGTTGATATTGCTCTTTTGCCAAGCATGGATTTTTTTACCGATCCATACCCAACATCTGCTCCTCGGTCCACTTGTCTGGAAACTCAATACTGAGATTTTTGCAAAGTGGTATGCCACCTTACAACTTACAAACTTAATGACAACTATTTTTTTTACTGCGATACCTTTAAGGGGCCCATTGGTTCTTTCCTTTCCACTAATAAAGCGTAAAAAGGTACAAAAGCACCATTTAAATTAGTAATTCTGGCTTCCAAGACAATATTTTAGTAAAACACACGATTTAAATAAAATAGAGGGGTGCCCACACCCGAACCAATTCGAGGCCCACACTCGACTTTGACAGCCACTTTGAAAAGCAACGAGCAAATTGTGTTTTGTGAAAATTTTGGTTGCAATCGGTTTTGAATCACAAAATATAATAAATTTACTGCATAAATTTAGATTGCATTCAGCTCTCCGATTGATTCACTTCGATTTATCGCACTTGAAAAATAATTGAAAAAAACTTTTGTGTTGACTTTCTCTTATTCAAAAATTATTTTTTTCTCAGCACAAAGCAAATCGTCTGTTTTCTCCGGTATACGCATGAAAAACTTTGTGCTGTCGTAGCACGCTTTTATCATTTGTCAGAACAGCTATATTTGTTTCCTGTCAAAAGTTACGGAGGGTACCCACAACCGAACCATGCCCGCTGGCGGCACTCTTCTCCTACATATATGGTGTATCGCATAAGGTTACGAAGCTACTGCAAGGCGATAGAGGAGGCCTAGACTAACAAAAAATTTCTCCTGAGGAGGAGGTCGGAAATTTACTCCTGAGGAGTTATAGGGTTAAAACTGATTATATAACTATTTTTGCTGTAATTATAATTATATTTATTATATAAATAATTATATAAATAAATATAATTATAATTATATAAATAAATATAATTATAATTATATAAATAAATATAATTATAATTACAACAAAAATAGTCTGATGAGTCTTTGTGGCGAAAGACGAAACATATGTCACTATAGCCGTGTTTTTAATCCGTTCCTTGATTTGTCATAATTATGTGTTAGAAAATGCATTGATAGATTTATATGTAAATCGATCTTTGCAAAATATATGACTAAAAGTTCAATTAAAAAATCAATTTTCTATATGTAAAATGTCATTAAGTAAAACACTTAAAAATTCTTAAAGTTTTGGAGAAAACTTTTTTGCAAATAATATTTTGCTAACTTTAAGAGATTTCTGAGATTGTATTATATCTATAGGACTTTAAAAGATTTCGCAAAGTTTTGGACCTTTAAAGTTGATATTTTAATTTTTTTCCATTTTTTCGACTTTTGTGGCCGGCAAACAAATGGTCGTGTACCACTCAACTTTTGTTGGATTTTGCTCGTCTTGGAATACCCACACGGTCGATTGATATTTTGTTTCCAGCTCATACGCATATATCCATGATTCGTCACCTGCCAAAATTTTATACACGTCATTTGAAGCAAAACGGTCGAATTTTTTAATTATTTCCTTTCACCAAACGATGCGAGCCTTCTTCAATCAATCGCTCAACAAATTATGGGGTTTCCAACGAGAACAAACGTTTTTTAGAACTAGGTTTTCATGCAAAATCGTATGTAGTGGAATGGAACTAATGTGCAAAATATACCACATGACGATCTTTTATTATCAGTTTATGCACTGAATCGATGTTTTGTGGCACAACAACCGATTTTGAACGACCTTCACGGAATTCGTCGGTGACCGAACTCCGGCCAAAATTGAATTCACTATACCAATCATATACTGTGGTTTTTTATGGTGCTTTATCGCCATACAAAGAACTGAGTTCATCGACACATTCTTTTTGACATAATCAACGTCGAAAGTAGTAAAAAATCATCCAACGAAAACCTTTTCTT
Source organism: Calliopum simillimum (assembly GCA_951812925.1). NCBI lineage: Eukaryota > Metazoa > Arthropoda > Insecta > Diptera > Lauxaniidae > Calliopum > Calliopum simillimum. The sequence continues at coordinate 51,366,929 of OX638369.1, read as the reverse complement.
GAAATTTCCATTTTTTGGCCAAATTGATTTTCTCAACTCACTGGAAACAAAGCAAATAGCACTTGTACAACAAAACGTTGCCAGTACGTTTATGCTAGAAAATGTCAAACTTTATTATGGTGTTGCCAGATTTTAGCTATTGACATTAGTGTTGCCTGTTCCCGAAATATAAGAGTGCCCCTCGTACAAGTATCACTTCATAAAACACTTGACTGGACGGCAGTTAACAATTGAGTATACTTTACCTTTTGCCTGCTCTGTTCAACAGCATTATAAACTTAAAATTTTGGTAATTTTTCGTGATATTTGAACTTTCAAGAAGTGATTTTTTTCTTATTTTACATTATTTGTACGGTTTTTGAGATATCCTCACCTAAAAGCAAAAGATAACACTGTTTTTGCTTTACCGTGTAGTCTTCGCTTTACCATAACACTAAAAAATAGAAAATTTGATTTAAAATGCCAGGAAACTTAATTCCAGAAAAATAAAACCTTTTTTTCCATTATTTTTCGAGTGGAAAATTTGCAAAAATACCATTGTGCGTTAAAAATTGTTTGACTTTATGCCCCAGATGGCAGCTTTAATGCACATTACAGACGCAATAATGTGAAACTTTTTATTGCATGATTTTAACCATTTTTTAAATATAAATTTCATAAACATTGACTAAAAGAAAATTTCCTAATTCAGGATCCAAAAAATTCTAATTAGCTTTTCTAATGCTTAACTCACAATTAATCTTGTTTTTGATGTTTTAGAATTTTTTGGACCCTGAAATGGGAAATTTTCTTTTAATCAATGTCTATGAAATATGTATTTAAAAAAGCCTAAAGCTCTGCAATGTGCATTGGAGCTGCCGTCTGTCTGGGGCATTATGATGATTTTACCATATAAGTACATACATATTCGAAGTGAAAAAATGGGTAAAATCGCATATGCACAGGTTTTGTTGGTTTTTACTCGATAAGCGTGCTCTCTAAAATAAAATTTAGACATTTGACAATAGGCTTTTTCCATTAAAAAACATAATCGCATGAGAGCTTTGATATTTTTTTTTTAGAATAAAATCACTAATAACGTCCAATCTACCAGACATCATTAGCAAGCAACTGATAGACAGTAGACGAAAGTTGCTATAAAATTTGACAACTTAAATTGTTGACTCTTTAGAGGAAATGTTGTTGATATTGATGATGCTGCGGATGCTCGTATTTATTCACAAAACTGACTTGGCAAAATCAATATCAAGAACAAACACAACTCAACTGACAAGTAAACTGATGCACACATGTCTTTACAATGTATGTGTGTGTGTATGAACCATTACAATTTACTACCACATTCACATTTATTGCAATCCTCGTAACACATTTAACTATGACAATTTGGAATGAGGACACCAGCGTCAATGACTCTGCAATTTATTTGAATCGAGGGAAAGCAATATAAATATTTGTTACTGCAGCAGCAGCAATAGCAATCGTAAAAGCAGCAGCAGCAAGCATTTATATGTAGTAAATTGTATGAATTTGCTACTATTTATTGTTGTTGTTGTTGTTGCTTCTGAGAAGCATTACAAATGTTTATCAACGGGATTTAGTAGTAAACACATTGATTTGACTATGAAACTCAAGCTCAATGAGATATGTTTTTTTTTTTTCAGTGACATGCGATTTATGAGTTTGATTCGTTTTTTGGCTGGGGATGTGGAAATTTACTTTAGTACAAGAGAATTAAAATTTGTTTTAATGGCATCGATTTGGATCAATCAACTATATTTCTTCATGCATTTTCTGAAATCGATGAAGCATTAAAATTAGGGTTCGTTTTGTCTTTCAAAATTTCACATGATCATTTTTTTATACCCTACACCCAGGGTATATTCACTTTGTCCTTCCGTTTGTAACGCATAGAAGGAGACGTGGCAGGTATAGCAAAGTATATATATTCTTCATCAGCGTCGCCGCTTTAGTCGATATAGCCATGTCCGTCTGTCTGGCAGGCTGCCCGTCTGTGGAAACAAGTTTTTCCTAGTTCATTAGAAGAACCAAAATAGTTTTGAAATTAAAGAGACATTGAACAAATTCTTTTTGTAACAATAGTGAGGTCAAGGTATTTGATGAAAAAATAGTTCTTCCTAGGCCAAACTACTTTATTCGAAGCGTGTTAAGTCAAACTAGTTTTAAAATGAAGTGAAAATTTAAATATCGATGTTGTTACTAAATTAGGGCAGAGGTTTATGAAGGGAAAACATTTTTATGAAATGAGTTAAAGTATATTTTTGGATAAGCAAATTCTAAAATAATTAAAGGGAAATTTTTACGAATTTCTCTTCCTAAGTTCATTTACATAATTTGTTATTAAGGGGAAACTAAAGATATTTCTCTTCCTAGGTCAAACTACTTAGTTCATTCGTAGCATGTTAAGTCAATATCGATTAGGGTGGAGCGCTGCTCTATGGAAATTTTTTAGTTTTGCATATTCTAAACGGCTCAGTGCGGAAAAGGTGCTCCGTCAATCGCCTTTTAGAGGTGTATAAATATTTTTTCAAAATTTTGAGTTTTAGTACTGCCACAAGTCAATCAAACCTTAAACACATCCTGGGAATATAGGGAAAAACTCAAAGTTGGAACACTGAAGTATTTTTGATGAGGTTTTGTTCGTCCACTTTTCCTGAGTTGGAAAATATGAAAATCAAAATCCAGACTTTTCCTTCTTGCGAATAAACTGGGCTTAAGCTACTTTTTTCGAGGCATGTTTAAATTACATATGTTATAGTTACCTCGAAGTCTTGGAAATTAAAATGTTTTGATCAAGCCTGTTCGTTAATTTGTCCAGAGTTGGAAAATAAGAAAATTTAATGGAACAATTCCGTATTGCGAATAAGCCGAGCTTAAGCGCTTTTTTTCTTGGTATTTTTAAATTATTAATATTAAATCGACCCCCAAATGTTGCCACTGAAAATTTTTGATGAGGTTTTGTTTGTTAACTTCTTGTGAGTGGGATAAGGTGAAGAAGTGAATCAAAACAACTCCTTCTTGCGAATAAACCGGCTTTAAGTCCCTTTTTGCCCCTAAAAGTTTGAATAAAACATACAACTTTCAACTCGCAATAACCAAGTTCACAGTTGTTTATTTTCGGGTAAGTATATGGGCATTTCTCAGAAACTTTTAACCTATAGTTGTCGTCAAATTTTGATGCCAAACGCGGTGCCGTGACATAGTCACCACGGACATAATCCCCATTCACGAAATGGGGATTATGTCCGCCAATAATTCGGACATAGTCCCAATTTCTAAAATGGGGATTATGTCCGCAAGTGTTTCGGACATAATCCCCAGGAAAAAATGAACATAATCCCCATAACGATATTTCCTAACGCCCTATTTTGTTATTGACAGCAGCTCAGGATTTAAAACTCCCAAAAATCCAATACAGTCTTCGCGACGGCCTTCGGCCATGAATCAGTCTATATTATATCCAACACCTAGTTTGCTAGCCACAGTAATTTTACATAAGAGTAGGGTTAAATGGGCGGACTGCAGCCGCAGCTCAGGATTTAAAACTCCCAAAAATCTAAAACCGGCTTCGCGTCGGCCTTCGGCCGCGGATCAGTCTACTACATCCAACACTATATAAATTTTTTAAATGGATTATTGAAAAAATGTTGTTCAATCTTAATTAAATTTTTCGGATATATCCCCTATTGGGATTATATCCGAAAAATTAACAGACATAACCCCCATGACCAAAATGGGGATTATGAACGAAAAATTTTCGGACATAATCCTCATTTACGAAGTAGAGATTATGTCCGTTGGGATTATGTCCGGTAACCGTCAAACACGTGTCATTTCAAACACCTTAGATGCATTTAATTCAAATAGTTATGATTTTTTGTGAATATTGTCCCGCGGACATATTGTTCAAACATTCACAAGTATGTGCATTCACAAAAAATTCACAAAAAATCATTACTATTTGAATTAAATGCATCTAAGGTGTTTGACATCAAAACTTGACGGCAACTATAGCTTAAAAGGTTCTGAGAAATGCTTATATAGAGAAGTGTTCATGGAACATATATATAAAATGGTTTATGTCGACTATATGAAAATTATACTAATTTTATGAACTTTAGTCAATGTTTTTGCAAGAATCGAAAATTCCATGCATTTTCCAACTTAGAATATTATGACAATTAGGAGAAGAGAAAAAACTACTGAACATGGCTATGGTGACATATGTTTCGGTTACCGCCACGTAACCATCATCAGACCAATTTATGTTTTATTTAATTTATTTTAAATTAAATGAAATAACAATTGAAAAATTTTTTGAACTTTTTGTCTGAGGCCGGGATCGATCTATGAACCTTTCGAAATCAATCTCTCTACATAGCGCATTTATCAACGGACTGCGCTGTGTGCCCTCGGAAAAATTGGTAGCTTAAGTGCCTATATGCATGTAGCGTGGTTTCATTCTCTATACTCCTTTGTCATCATTCATGTTGTGTTTGTTTGGTAAGGCTCAGCCATTGGCTGAGAATCAATACCGTTATATTATGTGACTGACAAGTGTTGCCAGTTGCACATATTTGGCGTGTTCTCCATGATTACTTAAAATGGTTTATGTTGACTATATGAAAATTATACTAATTTTATGAACTTTAGTCAATGTTTTTGCAAGAATCGAAAATTCCATGCATTTTCCAACTTAGAATATTATGACAATTAGGAGAAGAGAAAAAACTACTGAACATGGCTATGGTGACATATGTTTCGGTTACCGCCACGTAACCATCATCAGACCAATTTATGTTTTATTTAATTTATTTTAAATTAAATGAAATAACAATTGAAAAATTTTTTGAACTTTTTGTCTGAGGCCGGGATCGATCTATGAACCTTTCGAAATCAATCTCTCTACATAGCGCATTTATCAACGGACTGCGCTGTGTGCCCTCGGAAAAATTGGTAGCTTAAGTGCCTATATGCATGTAGCGTGGTTTCATTCTCTATACTCCTTTGTCATCATTCATGTTGTGTTTGTTTGGTAAGGCTCAGCCATTGGCTGAGAATCAATACCGTTATATTATGTGACTGACAAGTGTTGCCAGTTGCACATATTTGGCGTGTTCTCAGAGCAGCCTTTATTAAAACAAATATCGACAGAAATTATTTCAAAATTGTTAGTGAAGCTGCTGATGCGGTATGTGATTCAGAAAGAAGAGATGGTCTCATCAAAACAAGGCTGGAATCACGAAGGACAATGCCTGTTTCTAATACTAAAAAGGAGTTCAAATTTGTTTAAAATATATTAATATTATAATAAAAACCACAATTTGGACACGTTTCAGCTCTTTTATTGACTTTATCCCATACAAATAAACTCAACGTAGTATTTTTTTTTTTTTTTTTCAAAACTTCAGTAAAATATTAAAATATCAAAAAGTACCATATAACATTTTTTTTAAGAATATTATGGAGCATCTTTTCGCATGTAAGCCATTTCGAAAATCGCAAAAAACAAATTTCGCTCCACCCTAATATCGATGTTGTTAAGAAATTAGGGCAGAGGTTTGTTTAATCGAACAATAGTTATTCCTATGCCAAACTAGTTCATTTAAAAAAAAAATAGTAAAATTCAGAGGAAATTAAAAAAAATAATTACTGCCTCAAAATAAAGCCAAGGATTCGCTAGTTCGTTCGAAGTTTATAAGCCAAAATATTTTAAAATGAAAAGAGAACTGAAAAATTCTTATTTTTATGAAATGGGTTGAAGTTTAACAGAAGTTGAAGTTCAAAATAATTTAAAATTTCAGGGAAAACTTAAAGGACCAAACTAGTTTATTCGAAACATGTTAGGCCAAACAAGTTTTGATATTAGGGAGAGATTGAACAAATTTATATTGTTACGAAATATAGCAAAACAAGTTCTTTCTAGGCCAAACTAGTTCATTCAAAGAGTTTTGATCCAAGCTAGTCTTAAAATAAGGAGAAATTTCAACGGTTTTTTTACTTCCTAGGCAAACTATTTCATTCGAAGCGTGTTAGGCAAAACTAGTTTTGAAATAAAAGCGATATGGAACCGAAAGAATTGACATTGTTACGAAATTTGGTTTTTGAACTATCGTCGTTATTTCGTAAGGGTTCACATTTCAAAATCTTTGCATTTAGTATTAGATTTTGTTGATTGTTATTTTTCTGTACTCCGTTAAGAATCTATATATTAATACCAAAGTCAAAAATTTGTCCTACTTTTTTTCCTATGTTAGAAATGAAGCACGACTTTGAATTATACACCATTAGAAAGGTATTTGTGTGTCAATATGCATTAAGTTAAAATTATTTTAATGTTTTGCAACCAAGCCAGGTAAAACTTAATAAAAATTTTTCATTATTAACAACGACAAAATACGCAGTCACACAGAGCTGAAAAGAGGATGCAGCACAAAGAGAAAGCCAAAAAGCTGATTGATTTTTTTTTTCCTTTCGTTTCACATTTGTCATTGTATCAGTGATGATAAATGGAGCTTTTCTATTTTGTACCAAATAGCAAAAAAATTACTAAAAATATCCAAAAAGTACCAAAAATATTTACTATATTTGTGGTCAAATTTTGACCATTGGGCGATTCTAGTATTATTAAATTGAAATTAGAAGTTAACTTAATTTATATCTTTTAAAAACGAAAAACTACTAATCTGCCCCAAGAATTTTCTCAATCACAGTAATTTCCAAAACTTACGCAATAAACGACGCAATCAACAATGATGTTACAAAATTAACAGCTACTTTGTTAAAAGTCTTAACTAAGAACTAAACAAATTCACAAGTTATAGAAAATCCTGGCAAATTATTTCATTACTAATCCAGTTGACAAAATCCTTAAACTTATATCATCGACATGTATGATAACTGCCTACCGACAAATTCGCCTAGTAAGACAATGTGAACCGACAAAAAGAGCGATAGAAAAGGATCACCATCAAGGCCAAAATTGTAAGTCAGTGGTGCACGCGCCTTTTTACCCTCAATTAAAATCATTACACCAATATAATGATAAGAATTGCTTAAGCAATATGCAAACAGCAACAATAGCAATAACAACTTCTACAACTACTACATACACACACATACAACAAGAATAGCATAGCAAAACGCGTGGCTAAGCAATTTTCAGCTTAAAGTTCAAACAAAAGGATACTCTCATCCTTCGACACTTTCATAGTGTTGTTCCTTAGCAAACTGTTGGTTTCCTTTTATAGAGTACACATCTTGAGGAAAAAATGAACAGGAGCGGAGAAAAGAGTGCGAGTTTGTTAAATAAACGAAAGCGCGCGAAGCCACTTTAAGCCGCCACGAAATCCATAATGCAAACAAACGCAGAACACAAAAATTTTCATCCTCGGGCCCCAATATCAATAGCAACAGCCAGCCAGTCAGCCAGCCGTTGTCGCATCGCCGATGATGATGGGATGTGTGTTGTACTACTGGTTGTCTTGACAATGATGCTGTTAACGAAAAAAACGACGTAGTTAGGGGAATGTTGGGTAGTTAGGTGCTGTGTCTGAAATCGTAATAGAATTATTTAAAATTTTTAATAAAAGGTTGAGTCACATCTCGACTTAAATACAATTTTATTCAAAATCCGATTACCTTCGCGTTTCTTCAGAATTAATTTCTGGGAACTTTCCGTATTCAAGATTTATTTGACGGAAAATCTTAAGTTTTTGATAGATCCCAATATCAAAGGTCAGTAAAATCCTTTCTGTGCAATTATCTCAATTACGGTTATTTCTGCAGAAACATTTTGGTGGAAAAGATAGATATCGATATAATTTCAAAAAAAATTTTAAAAGGAAATAATAATAGTTCTTTCAAAACAAGAATTGTGGCTAAAAGTTAAGTTGCAACGTTATATCGAGCCCTAACTGCCAAAAAAAACGTAACCGACAAAAAACAAATTTTACAGTAGAAGCATTTTTTGAATTTTTTCGCATACATTGTAGTGCAAAATTCAAAACTGCTTTGCTATAACTTCGTAATGGTACTTTTTAGATTTATGAAATTTGAAGGAAAAATGCGTATGTACGCGAGTTATCGATTTGTATCAAAAGACAGATATCTGAAATCGTGTCGGTTGCGTAGGGTAGTAGGGGAGCCCACGATGTTAAATGTAGATATACTCGAGCGTAGTGGGACCTGTTGGATTTTCAAGATTATATGGTAAAACGTAAAAAAAAGTATATTATTTTGCCGGTTTGGATGGTGGGAGACGCTGTACTGATGGGTTAAAAATCGGAAAAAATGGATTTACTCGAGAGCGTCAGATATTCAGAGAGGATGCCTAGTCATCCCAAACGAAGCTCCTATTCAAAAGACTGACAACTCGGAGACGACGCAAGCTCGTGGCGACCTTTCGAAAATAAAAAATAAAACGCCATTTGGACTTACTCGAGCGCGTCAGACTTTTATACAGACGGTTCAGCTTGATATCTTGGTTGTGCTGAAAACACATGGCGACAAAACAGATTTTTTCTGCGGCCTAAGTTTTGTGAGTTAATCCAGATTCACTAAGGTCATCCGATACCTAGAGTATATTTTTTTTTTTTTTTTTTGTAAAGATTGTCTCTTGTTCTTCAGATATCTTTACTTAAAACTGCAAAAATAGCTGTTTTGAGTCATAATTGAAGCAGTGCAATACTTAAAGTAAACAGTGTAATTAATTTTTGGTCATGTCATTGAAGAGCCATAGCTTTCATCATTAAATTCTTTTGCTTTTTTGCCGTCATGGCGATGGTGGTCGTTGGTCCATTGTTTTTCTAACCACCATCACTAAAATCACACTAAAATAAGATTTACCAAACTTGGGAGAGTTTTTCTTAACTTTGTCACAAGTAAAAATTTTATCACATATCCCCTTTAAAAAAGACTGGTTCAATTATTTTTTATATGGAGTTGAGATACCACTACTTCTATGGATGATAACTCGGAAAATAAGGATCTAGTTGGACAAATTAAAGGGTCAAGTGTAATGAGGAGGGATATAGCTATCCGATGCCATTATCAAAAATTATTCATGCTGTTTACTGTAAGTAGGATATAACTTCAAATATGCCTCAAAATAGCTATTATCGAAACTTTAAGTAAGGATATCTGTAGAAATAGATTCAATTCGATTGTTGCTATTATTTTTGAAAAAAATGTTGAGGAGGAAAAATTAATGGCGGTTTGTGAACATTCTTTTCCTCTCCCAGCAATAAGGAATTTTTTCTTTTTTTTTATCAACATTTTGTATGGGAGCCCCCTTAAAGGGTGGCAAAAAGGGGGAAGTATGTTTGAAAGAAATATTGGATAGGTAGGTTTAGTGGGGGTCAGTCAACATTTTTTTCCTCTCTTGGCAATGAAGAATATTTAAGTGCTCGTTCACTTACTTTTTTGTTGATCAAAATGACATTTTTTTTCCGACACAATTGATCCGTTTAAATAGAGCCATAGCCGAGAAACGACCGGAATATGCGACCAGACACGAAGCCATAACTTTTCATCATGACAACGGTCGGCCACATGTTGGATGACAGGTTAAAAAACTATTTGGAAAATATTGGATGGAAAGTTTTGGCTCTCCCTCTTTATAGCCCGGACCTTGCCCCGTTCGACTATCATTTATTTCGGTCTATGCAAAACGCTCTCACTGGGATACGCTTCACTTCAGAACAGGGTATCAGAAATTGGCTTGATTCATTTTTGGCCTCAAAACCGCAGCAGTTCTATTGGCGCAGAATCCATATAATACCAGAAAGATGGGAAAAAGTAATGGCTAACAATGTAAGTATAATACTTTGAATAATACTATTGTACATGTTTTTCTTAAATAAACGTTAAAATTTTGAAAAAAGCACGAATTAAGTTATAGACCAACAACATATATTATATTTTATGATATCGCCGTGATCTTAGCAAATATTGCCATGTAAGTTTCTACAATAATTAATAAAAATATTAATTATAATAAAGTTCTAAATAAAAAATAATACAGGTCTTTAGATTCAAATACATATTTGGTAATTATTAACAAATATACTATTGAACCAATAAGATTGCTCAATTCACCTATATCAAATATATTGTATGTTAATTATTACCGAATTTTGATTTAGAGTTTTATTCTGCTTATATTTTCATAAAATCTATCAAGTGCTGTTTCATTAATCATGCCAAAGTTCCATTTCATATTTAAATTCTTTTTATCGCAGATGTTAACGACCAATGTCATATTTCGCGGAAAAATCTCCAGGCAAGATTTACCATATGGGCGATTAACCAGCCATTTATTACTTCGATCATAATACCAAAATTGATTTCCGCCTTGATTGTGACAAACAAACATAATCACTGGAGCATTTTCGTGCAACTCTGGAACATCCAAACAACGATCAGAGCCACCCCATTGTAGATCTTGATTCCATCTCAATAGAAACATTTGCCTATCATTGGGCTTTTGAAGATTTTTAGAGCATTTATTTAAAGCTGGTTTTAAAGACCTAACATCGATGCATAAGTATGGTAATCTAGCACTTTGAATAGCACCAACAGCATAATGTGGCGGCTGAACTGGAGGATAGTCATTGAGTACATTGACAGCAATTTCGTTCATGTACCAATCGAATGTTTTACAATGCAATTTCTTACGTAATGCTGTCTGTTTTGTTAAGTCTCCGACATATATTCTCTGAATTTTATTTGAATGCCGTTCATAAAAGTATTTCTTGTAGTCATCCAGCCATACTTTAACAACACGTATTTGGTTCTGAATAAAAGACATTTAAAGATTTTATGTAAAATTTTGCTACAAATTACCTTAGTCAAGAAATCTGGATCTTTCGCATTTAATCCTTTATTTAGATCTCCTCTAAAATGATGTCCTACCCTTGAACAAGGCACATTTAGTAACTGACCACCGCCGCACATCCAAACCTTGAAACTTAATTCAAATTGTTCTCCACCCCATATCTGAAGACCTTCATCGTAGCCACCAAGTTCCCAAAAATAATCACGAGACATTGCAAAACAGCAACCCAGCATAACTGGATTATTATAAGGTTCTGTACTATTCCTTAAATCCTTTTGTAAAATCGGTGTTTGTATATACCAAAGAGTCCAATCGAAACCTCCTTGTGTCGGTTGTAAAGCTTCGTAAGCCAAGTTTTCAGGCTTAATCGCATCGACTAATGGGGAAACAAGAGTGCGTTTATTAAGCGCTATAAGCTCTAATAATGGTGGCAACCAATTGTAACCGACTTCGATATGTGCATCTAAGATTACCAGTACTTCTGCTGTCATATTACGTATACCGGCCATGCGACCACGAATTAGACCCATGCGCTTGGGCAAACGCACAAATCGTACTTTAGTGAAATGCGCTGTAACGTATTTTTCAAGCCGTTGGAAAAACTCCAAGTCACAAATCATCGACGAGTATGATTTCCTTGAGTAACTCTGGTGGTGTCCGATTGATCAGACTATGCAATGTGCGCGCAAATGTGCTAAGCAACTCATTATAGAACGATATAACAATACTGACTGTGGGCAATTTGCTGAGATATTTTTTATGTAAACAACTGGAAGTTTTAGAAGTTTTAGTATACTTAATCAATGAAAGAGTTAAAAGACGCGATATTGTTACCCTTTAACACGTGCATCTGGCACTGATCGATTGACAGATATGGCATCGGATAAAAGTGCATTAAGTCCATGTTGCTTAAGCAATCTTGCTTCCAATACACGATCTATGTTGTTGCCCAACGTGGCTGCTTCGCCCTGTTCCCCCAGCCCAACACGTTGGCTGTCCATGTGCATGGCATACAAATCATGCCAATCTTTTCTTGCTGGTTGTTCCTTCATAGTATGTTTTTGATTAAGTTCGTTCAGAATTTCTGGGTTCCGAAATAATATTAAGATTGCAAAGATCACGATCATCACGATCAATAATTTCAAAATCCTTCTGCGCATTTTTGATATTTTAGAAAAATACCAATTGTATAATAAAAAAAAAATATTGTTCGTTTAACCTTAAAGCTTGTAATATAGAGACTGATTTGTAACTTGGCGGACATAGAAGCAAAAAAGTTATTTTACACCATTCACCCATTAAATTGTGAAAATTAACCACTTTGTAGTATTTACCGATTATCTTTATTTTTTTAAAATTATCTGTTTTATTTCTTTGTTTTTAGTAAAATTTTCTTTTCATTTATAATTTTATGGCTCAATACTGTAACGAGGATAATTCGCACTAAGCCATATCCAATCATAATCATTCACAATCTAGGAGGCTTAACTCAAAGTTATTAAGAAAAGAAAAACTATAAATCCGCACCTCATTTAATTGTGAACTGTAATTTTCGTTCCAGAAAATTTGATTTCATACTAATTTTCGCATTAAATTCGTTTAAGCTTTTACACTATTTTTGTGAGATATTTACTGATTTTTGCTAAAATGTTATATTTACAATGTTTGTATGAAGTGCTGTTAAAATCTTAACAAAATTATATTTTTATTTTCACGCTGCTTGTGTGTGCCATATAAAAGTTTTTACTTTAACTGATTGTTCCCCATTGTTTAAATTTTGTCTTTTGTTTTCTTTGAATCATCTTTTTATACCCTACGTATACACCCAGGGTATATTACCTTTGTTCTTACGCTTGTAACGCATAGAAAGTGTGGTAGGTATAGAAAAGTATATATATTCTTGATCAGCGTCACCTCCTGAGTCGATATAGCTATGTCTGGCTGGCTGTCCGTCTGTGGAAATATTTTTTACGGTAAAACTAATTTTGTCGTAAAAGCTAGCTCGAGGGATTGAAAACGCCTACCTACCGCTCATACAAAAAATATATTCAAAATATATTCAAAAACTAGGTAAATTCAGACTAAAGGGCGTGGCACCTTCCATATAAGCATACATTTCAAAATGCTATACTGAAAGAGTTTTTTAAGAAAATCCAACAAAATTTCACTCAAATACTAAAGACTATAAATGCACGCTCTAAACTAAAACTAGACGAACACGGACAAGAGGCCGTAGAACCTCCCATATATGCAAAAGTTTCAAAACGCTTTACTGGAAACGTTTTTTGAGATAATCCAACTAAATTTCCCTCAGACACTAAGAACTATAAATGCAAGCTCTGAGCAAAAACTGGGTGAACTCGGACAAGAGGGCGTGGCACATTCCATACAAGCAAAATTTTCAAAATATTGCAGTGTATGGAATTTATTTTTTGGACAGGCCAAAAGTTACACTCTTACTAGTTTTAATTAAAATGACATTTTTGTTCGACTATTGTTATGATCCAATATTTCTGTCCAACAATGTTACCACTTGATTTTGAATATTTTTATTGACCAATTCTGCAAAACTTGACTCTGTGGTAATACATTTTTTTGTGTCGTAATTTTGGCATATTCGGCGTGTCCGACTCATTAAACGCCTCAAAATTTTTATCCGACGGCATTTTTATACTTTTAACATATTTAAAACTTTTGATTCGAATGAAAACCAAAGCTGTGTTTATAAATTTTTTCTGGCCTGAAATCCATGACTTTGTGATAGCTTGAACGGTAAGCGACCCACCCCACTCTCAAAATGTTGTCCATTACTTTTTAAAAGGTAGAATCATTTAGTTTCTAAGGTACACTTATTTAAACTTAAACATATTGTAAGAAATTATTGGAAACAAAATTCTAAATTTTTTGCGCGCTAAACTTTATTGACGATTTTTTCTAGTTCTATTTTTTTCAAACTTGGAACCATTTTGGAAGAGATACACTTAAAATGCAATACATATCGCGAGAAAAAAGGCGACTGGGATTTCAATTCAAACAAATTATTCTTCAATGGTCTATCATAGAAACAGTCCGAAACACTTTCCAATAGCTAGGATATCAGTATATTAGTGTTTTTATTAAAGTTATTACAAAAGATTCAAATAGAAAGAGAGTTATAAAAATAGTTACCAACAACACCTGCAGTCGGTATTAAATTTGTTCCAAAGGAACAACTATACCAAATATCAATAAATAACACAAACAACAATTATGATATATCAATACGTATTAACATACAAACAAAACTGGCAAAAGTCGACTTCGCAGCCAGGCAAGGCTGGTGCAGTGGTAACGACTTCTGCTACCAACCGGCAGGTCCTTGGTTCAACTCCCGCCCAGGCAAAAACACAAAAAGTTTTCAAACTTGTAATTTTTCAATTATAATTAATTTAGTGAAATGAATATAATTATAATTACAACAAAAATAGTCTGATGAGTCTTTGTGGCCAAAGACGAAACATATGCCACTATAGCCGTGTTTTTAATCCGTTCCTTGATTTGTCATAATTATGTGTTAGAAAATGCATTGATAGATTTATATGTAAATCGAACTTTGCAAATATATGACTAAAAGTTCAATTAAAAAATCAATTTTCAATATATAAATATCATTAAGTAACACACTTAAAAATTCTTAATAAATAGTTACCATTCATATCAAATTTTTCTTTTGCAGAAATACTTCAACAAATGGGCATATGTATCCTATTTTACCTCTTACACACAGAGACGGGAAAAATCTAGTGCGAGAAAAGTTCATTGTGGCAATGTTGGTAAATTGAAATCTCATATCTTTTTCTAATGTAATCGATATGCTAGAAATCCATGCAATTGTTTAATAACATTAGCACACAACATAAGACAATTATATGAAGTGGATTATAAAATCGAATAGAGTTAAAAATTGTGCAACATTTTGACCTTATTGTTTCGTTTATTGCAGTAGCTAAGGAAAACCGACAAGTTCCATGAATTTTGTTATATTTAAGAGCATTACTATATTAGCACTGTGTCATGATTTTTCACTGGAAACTTATTTCTTGACAAGTTTTTGAGTATACTTTAAGTTCAAACACTACTTTCTACATCTAACGATTGGGATTCTTCTTGTGACTTAGTTTAAAAAAAAAAATAAATACTTATGTATGATAAAATACTTTTATTAATCGTAGAAAAGCTAAAATTATATTCAAAAAATTAAGCAAAACACAAATCACATTTTTTATCCTAAGAGACCACCATTGCCTACCAAACCCAAACCACCACCACCAGCTCCAGGGGTACCTCTCCGTGGTGGTTGCTTCGGCACTAGCCCACCAATAAGTCCACCGCCACTACCGCTGCCACCAGTATTTCCACCGAGCGCACCACCTGTCAAACCACCCAATGTACCGCCAACACCACCTAAAACACCACCAACTGGATTGAGCAAAGAGCTCAAGCCTGCACAGCTCATTTTCGTAAGCGGCTGCAATGGAGCACCCAAGACTGAAAGCTCACAAAAACGAAAATCACTTTCAGTTTTCACCTCTGTATCAATCTTAATGAAGGGTAGACCACCACCTCCTGTGACACTACGAAACAATGAATCCTTTAGACTGTTCGCTTTAGTGTCCTCTTTGAAAGTTTTTGCAAATTTCACCAACATGCCAATGAAATTTTTTCGTACCTTCAAGTCTGCAGGATCTGTTAAGCGTGTACCTTCCACGGGATTGCCAAAGATGTCGTTCACATCAAACATATAACCAAGTTCATCACCATGTGCTACAATCTCGGGATCTGGATTTTCTTCGAGCGCAACAATGGGCAAGCCACGTAAAAAGTTCTTACCCTTTGATTTGGTACCATTGTATTCGAAACTGTACATGAAGGCTGGTGCCAGCTGTGACCATACCTGTGCTGATAGCACTGCAGGTAAATTGAATAGTATATCTGTGGTAGCGCCGATAACTTTCGAAATGATTTGATCTAAGTTGAGGGTCTCTGGTATTTTAAGCACTTCATTGAGAGTGGGGGTGAGAGCACCTGTAAGGCCTGGTAACACAGGTTTTGTAATCTCACCCGTCAGCTGATCAACACGCAATAAGCCTGTCAGATCCCCAAGTACTTCTGTCAATGAGCCAAGGAATTGTTCCGCTGAACCAAATACTTTATTGATAGCATCGATTGTAAAAGCATTCGCCGTTTCGTGTTTAGTTGTGCCGGTTAATAGCGGAACTGGTGTAAAGTTACCCGCACGCAGTTGCTGTTCGGGTTCACCAACCAATAGGCTGGGCAGCGCACGTCCATCGTCTGCACCTTCTATATGCGGTCGAAAGCCAACATTACCTGAAAGGCCCTGTACCATAGCGCGACCTGCCAGACGTTCGGTTTGTACCTGCGAATCATTTAGTATGATTTCTTCAGCGGATTTCTGCGAAGAAAGAGAAATTTCAGTAATATTAAACTGTAGTTTTGGTATTTGGAGTATCTTGACATTAGGTCCAATATTCATATTTTCTACACGGCTCTCAAGAAATATTCATTGAAGAGAACCCTTGAGTGATCTCACTGCCCACAGCGGGATTTTACCAAGTCACTTTGAATACCTTACTTATTTTTTGGAATAAACCAGGGACTGAAACTGATCCCAAACGTTCTCCGTTCTTTAAACCAACGACCCTGAACTTTTTATTTTGACTAGTATAAAACGACTTTTTCTGGTCTTCAGTTCCTAATTGAAACTCTGAACAAACCCAACGCTGAATTTTTTATATTGTTCATTCCGAACCAGTACCCAACTTTTTCATGGTGTCAGTCCCTGGTATACATCGGCGTTTGGAAATAACGCCCAAGAATAAATGCGAAACAATGCCCAAATTATTTTCATATAAATTAGGGCGATAATCATTTTGGAAACAATGCACAAAAAATTTGGGCTTTATTTCGTTTTTTTTTTTAACGAAATAACGCCCAAAAAAAACGAAATAAAGCTCAAAAAATAAAATGACGCAATAGCGGCCAAAATAAAAATGAAATAACGCCCAAAAATATGAAATAACGCCCAAAAATAAAAACGAAACAACGCCCAAATTATTTTTACATAAATTTGGGCGATAATCATTTTGGAAATAACGTCCAAAATTTATTTATTTGAAAATAATTTGGGCGTTATTTTGTTTTTGTTTTTGGGCATTATATCGCTAAAAAAAAATTAAATAACGCCCAAAAAAAACCAAATAACGCCCTAAATATTTTCGTATAAATTTGGGCTCAAAATTATTTCGTTTAAAATAAAAAAAAAGAAATAACGCCCAAAAACAAAAAACGAATTAACGCCCAAATAATTTTCATACAAATAAATTTTGGGTGTTATTTCCAAAATGATTATCGCCTAAATTTATATGAAAATAGTTTGCGCGTTATTTCGTTTTTGTTTTTGGGTGTTATTTCATAGTTTTGTGGGCATTATTTCGTTTTTATATTGGGCATTATTACTTCATTTTATTTTTTGGGCGTTTTTTTTTTTTGGGCATTATTTAATTTTTTAAAAATAAAACGGAATAACGCCCAAAAAAATCAAATAAAGACCAAATTTTTTGGCGTTATTTCCAAAATGATTATCGCCCAAATTTATATGAAAATAATTTGGGCGTTATTTCGTTTTTGTTTTTGGGCGTTATTTCCAAACGCTGAAAATAATTTGAGCGTTATTTTATTTGTATTTTCGGGCGTTATTTCATATTTTTTGGGCGTTTTTTCGCTTTTATTTTAGGAGTTATCATGTCATATCATTTTTTAGGCGTAATTTCGTTTTTTTTTTTTTTTTGGCGTTATTTCATTGGACGTTATTTCCTAACGCCTACATCCCACTCTCAACAAAAACTTACCGCTCTCATACATTTCACAATTGTCAATTCATTCGTTGTCGGACATCCGTTAATTTTTGCCACCTCCTCCACACTCTGCACCGGTTCCTTATCAGTTGCATATTGCGATAGTGCCGTACCGGACATAGCAACCACGCCATTTATTTCACCAGCACTGCGAGCCGAACGTGACATTGATAGGTACATTGCGCTAGCTGCACCTGAACCATGACCAATGACCTTAACCTGTTTTGGATCACCACCAAAATGCGATATATATTCATTGACCCAACGTATCGCCGATGCCATATCGAAGATGGCTAAATTACCATCGAACTGTTTAGTGCCATCACCAATAATGCCCAATGATCCTAGACGATATTGCGGCGTGACAACGATGACACCCTGCTGTGCGATCGGTGTGGCATCATATTGTGCAGCAGAACCATAACGAAAACCACCCGGATGCAACCAAACATAAACGGGTAAGCCCGTACTTTCATCTGGCATTTGTGGTGTATAGATGTTAAGGAGCAAACAATTCTCATCACCAATAACACGCTGTGGATAATATGGATCCGGTTGTATGCATGGCGGTCCCTGTAGCGTAGCATTCACATCACCGGCAAGACGTTTGAAGACCGGACGTGTATAACGCAATTCGCGCACTGGTGCTTCAGCGTAGTACATCCCAAGGAAACTATAAATGCCGGTGCGTACATTGCGAAAGCCTTCGACGCGTGCATCGCGATTGTAAACGCGCGTAAAAACAACCGGATCATCAGGTGGTGGTGCCTTGGATTTTTGTCCGCCAACGATGCGTTTAATGCGGCGGTGCGATGCATCAGCATGACACAATGTCACGGTCACGGTCAATATTATCACTAACAGCAGTGATATTCTGCTTGCGGAAACTCTTAGCATTTTTGACGCGTTGTATCGTCTTTAATGGTTGAATTGCAACTGCCTCTTCACAGCATGGAACTACTAAGCTGTTGAAAACTCATTCGTATGCTTTAAGCTACAACAGCGAAGGCATTGACGACTTGAGCGGAATTTTGATAAAGTTGCGAGCTTCAGTCAATGACTGACTGATAAAGTCGCACTGTTATGATTGTGATTGTGGTTTTATTATTCCGACTATTGTTGTTTTTGTTATTTTGTTACTGTTTCCCCGTACTTGGCATTAAAACGGAACGCACGTTAAGTTCGCTATTGTTTTTTTTTTTTTTTTCATACGGAGCAATTATAATGTTCTGCTTATGCGATAAAAAAAAACCCGATATGCACAATAAAACAGTTTCGTGACTTTCTGAACAAAATGGGATAAAAACAATTAAACAAAGATGATGTCACTAGCAGTGGCGGTACATACAGTATGCTAGACCCTTAGGGGAAGCATAGGGTCAGAATCAAACGTCTTTATTTTTCACGATCCTTTGCGATGGTTTTTATCTCTATACTTCATTTCATGCTCGGTCAACAATCTGATCTTATTATTTAAGTCGATGTTTTTATTCATTGCTATTTTTTGTGATGAAAATCGTATAATTTCTCCTCCATTTTTAATGCTTTCAAAATAATAAACCTACCGATGAGAATAATAATAAGAAAAAAATCGGAAAGTATCGAATGGTATAGAAAAATATCAGGTGCATAAAGTGAGCCATACATGTGCGACGAATTTCGATGTTTTTTGGTTGGGAGTTTCGAGCTAATTTCGAGCTTTTCAACAGTCATTTCGCGCTGTCTGGGAAATTTTCCATTTTCCGGAAAAGCGGAAAAATTGTTCTGTATGGCTTACTTTATTTTTTTCAGCCAGACGAATCCGCGGGAAGAGTAAGCGATGAAATCTTTTAACGCAGAAATTTCGAGCTAGTTTCGAGCTGACCTTGAATGAAGTATTTTCCGGAAAACCTTAAATTTCCCCAGAAAATCCCAAAAAATTTATTTAGGGCTTGTTTTATTTTTTCAGCCAGACGAACAAATGAGAATATTTGGCGATCATATCATTTGACACACGAATTTCGAGCTAGTATCAATCTTACCAAAAACGAAAAGTGTTTTCCGGAAAACCCCAAACTTTCCAGGAAAACCCCGAAAAACCTTTTTTATGGCGGTGGCATGACATAACCCCCACAGATATAATTCGAATTGAGGATTATGTCCGTGGAGATTATGTCATGGCACCGCCATTTAAAATGGTTTTTTGGATTTTCCGGGAAAGTTTGGGGTTTTCCGGAAAACACTTTTCTTTTTTGATGAGCTCGAAACTAGCTCGAAATTGATGTGCCAAATGATATGATCGCCAAATATTCCCATGGGTTCGTCTGACTGAAAAAATAAAACAAGCCTTTCAACATTTTTTTTGGATTTTTCGGGGAAATTTAATGTTTTCTGGAAAGCACTTCATTCAAGGTCAGCTCGAAACTAGCTCGAAATTTCTGCATTAAAAGATTTCATCGCTTATTCTTCCCGCGGATTCGTATGGCTGAAAAAAATAAAGTTAATTAAAAAAAAGTTTTTTGGGATTTTCCGAGAAAATTGGGAGTTTTCCGGAAAATGCTTTTAGCTCAAAATTAGCTCAAAACTCCTGCGTTAAAAGATTTCATCGTTAACTCTTCTCGCGGATTCGTCTGGCTGAAAAAAAAAAAATAAGCCATACAGAACAATTTTTCCGCTTTTCCGGAAAATGGAAAATTTCCCAGACAGCTCGAAATTACTGTTGAAAAGCTCGCAAATAGCTCGAAATTCCCAACCAAAAAACATCGAAATTCGTCACGCTTGTATGGCTTACTTGATGCACTTAAAAATTTATGCTAACAATTTGTAAAAGGTTTCAGGTTGTTCTTCAGGACAAAGAATCGGGAATTCTGTACGTCTTATTAGACAAAACAAAATGGTAAAATTTAAAAAAAAATAATTATTCAAAATTTGAAGAAACTTTACTTATTTCAAGCACCGTCACTGTATTTTGTTTTTAATGACCTTTCGATAAAAATGCATTTGAATTGTAATGCAACTGCAACAAAATTGATGATGACACAGTCGACAGTAACAATCAAATCCCAAAAATGAATTACAACGAAGGTTCTTCACTTCAGTATCGCAATTCATTATAAACATTTTTTTATTAAACAACTGGTCATTCAGGTTTTTCCCGCACAGTAGTTGTAGAATTGACTAAATTAACTTGTCAACTTGCTGAGAACAAGCAATAAAAAGACAAAAGAAAAAAATAAAAAAATCACATAAAAACAATACTTTGTGATAAATCATGCGAATACATGAGGGGCATATCAAATTTATGTTAAAACTAAAAGCATGTGGATAGCAAGGGTGTTATCTTTGACATTTCCAAAAATTAAATACCCTACACTACGTAGGAGTATAACATATGAAATTCTGTTTGATTACAATTAAAACTAAACCCAAAATAAAAACCGAAATCACTGATATAACCAGCATTTTGAAATAATATCACAAATAATGTATGTATGCATCAGCGCCGGTGAGTGTTTTTTAACCCGTTGTTTACTTATATGGGAAAAGTGTAAGTTTTAACTTTTTTTTAATAAATTTGATATTTATTACCTGACATGCATATTAACGCAACTTTAAGAAAGAAAACGTGTATGTTTTAATTTTGTTTTTTGAAGTACTTTTGGATACAGTCGCTCAGAAACCAATGCGGATAAGTAAAAGTTTTGGATGTTTTCTATTGTAATTTTTGCAAATTTTAGCCGAATAAATATTATTCTTCTTGGTTATTAAGGGATTTACTAATTTCTTCTTTTTTTCTAGGTCAAATAGCGCTTTTATTGATAGCTTCTGAATAATTGTACATATATATAATTTCAGTAGAATTTTAAAAATGTGTATAATCAAATATATAAATTTTCTTGATTTATATTTTTTGACTAAACCTCATTGGCTTCTGAGCGACTCATTTGTCACGATGCCGATTACATACGTTCCAAATATCATACATCTGCATTCAACATTTTCAAATTTTTTTTTATATGAGCTATTATTGCACCACCTTTAGGAGATGTTATGTCGAAAAGTAGGATGATTCATTTGTCGTACGGGTTGTTGTTGATGCTTGCGCCGAAAAGTACGATATTTCGTCATGTTTTTGATGAAAGCTAAGGTGTTTCATTATATATAACGAAAAGTACACAGTAAAAAATGATAGTTTACTTTTGATTGAGGTTGAAATTTATTCCGGAAGGTTTTAATTTCATCACAAAAAATAATTGCTTTTAAACCATTAAGTTTTTTCAATTTTTTAATACCAAAATGGCTTAAAAACCTCACACAACTACGTCAATAAGATTAATAGCCGAATGAGCTAAAGACTTCGTAATTCATCTATATAAGTATAAGATGTTGTACCCTGGGTTCGAATCTCAGTATGGATTGTTTGTTTTTTTTTTCCAATTATAATTTAAAATTAAAATGATTTTTTTTTTTTTTTTTTTTTAATTTTACTCCAAAATAGTTTAGAATCAAATTTTTTTTGGCATTGTTCTATATAAAAACTTTTTTTGGTTTTAAAATAAAATAAAATTTTTACTGTGTAGGATTTTTTAAATTTTTATGCTTAGACGAAATATATACATCTTTCTATTTTTGGACGAAGAATAGGACATGTTGATGCAATTTACGAAAAGTGGGAAGACTTTTTTCATTAAAAAATTTAAAACATCCTAAATTTCTTCAAAGTCATCGAAAAACATACAGCTTTTCAATTAAATTTTCAGAAATCCTACTTTTTGCTTATGACAAATAAACCATCCTACTTTCGTATGATGCATCGATTTATCTCTATGCCTTTTATATATTTTTCAAAGAGTTTTGGTGTTATGATGAATAATGTCTTTTTGTTGGGCGTGGTGCCTGCTCACTTTATCACACCGAAACCTCCCCTAAGCAGTACTAACATATTGCAAAAATTTAATAAAAATTGCTTGTATACTTTCCGAGTCCCTAAAAGCCAGACACACAATATAATTCATTCAGTTTTAAGCCGAGGGTTTACATGCCAAACTAGACACTATTGGGCTTGCTCATTATTCCATAACACAACCAAACAAATTAAAAACATGGAATGAAATTTTGACTAGAAATACATATGTACATTCTTTTTGATGCTGAATCCGAATCCGAGATCAGAGCTGCTCATATATCAGCAGAGTTTTTAGATATCCTTGCTTGAAGTTGCAGAAAACGTTTATATCAGGTTTATGATAAGGTGTAATTAAATTTTTTCAACGGCGTAGCCTAAATATTCCTTAAGCTTTACCTCTAAACTTTCACGACCAGACACTTTCCTAGATATATTCACGGAGAAACTCTACGTCATAATTTTTACTTCACTCGGGTAGTAAAAAATTAAAGCAACTAACACTTAATTTCAAACATAAATTACCTTACCTTAAGCAGGGTGAGCGGGGATCGGTAGAAGACCGGAAAATATATGAGATTTCTGGGACAATTCTAAACACGTTATCTTAGTTCCATTTTTCGAAATCCGCATGAAAGGTATTTTTATTGCCTATAAAATCAGAGTAAAAAAAATTTCAAAGCCGATTCATAATATCCGAAATTTTCGAGAGAAGAAGGCGTGGCAGATATAAAAAATATATGAAGAACTCCACGCCAAGTATACCAAAGAAAAAATTTTTTTTTCTCCGATTTCGCTAAAATTTGGCAATATGATAGATCAGGTGTGCAAGAACAACAATCCGGGAGGATTTGGTCCTAGTACCATTTGTTGTTAAAATATAGGGTGTTGAAAATGATGTTTTTGGTCATTTTCATGAAAAGGGTGTTTTTTCAAAAATTTGTAGCTTACACTAAAGTTTGTATATTGATAAATCTAAGTTAATGGTCCCATTTATTTTTAAGTGTTCTTTTTACAAAAAAATATTTCTTGGTGAAAAAAATATTTTTTCACCAAAATTTTTTACAATTAAAAATTATTTTTGAATTTTTTTTTAAAAAAGCCCCCTTCGATTTTTTTAAAAGTACTTAAAATTAAAGCATAATTTGTAAGCTTTAAAATGATGTATGACTCAAGATGGGATTTGGACGCCATATGGGAGTTTGGTTTTTGGTTTTTTTTGGAACTTTTTGAAAAGTTAAAAAAAAAATTTTTTTTCCTTTCAAAACCTAATTTTTGCGAAAATTTTTCAAAAATTATTCAAAAAAAATAAAAGTTTTAAAAAATTCCAAAAAAACTCACTCGTATTCCTTAGACGATTCTAAGGATTTTTTGCCTGGTACACTTTTTATGTAAGATGCTTTCCTCTCGAGTAAAAAAAGATTTTTGCCTGCCGCGGGCGTGCAAAAGCCATAAACTCCCATTTAAAAAAAATCGAAGGGAGCTTTTTTTAAAAAAAATTCAAAAGTATTTTTAAGTGTAAAAAATTTTGGTGAAAAAAAAATTTTTTCAACAAAAAATATTTTTTTATAAAAAGAACACTTAAAAATAAATGGGACCATTAACTTAGATTTATAAATTTACAAACTTTAGTGTAAGCTATAAATTTTTTAAAAAACACCCTTTTCATGAAAATGACCAAAAACGTCATTTTCAACACCCTATGTTTTAACAACAAATGGTAATAGGACCAAATCTTCCCGGATTGTTGTTCTTGCACATCGGATCTACCATATTGCCAAATTTGAGCGAAATCGGAGAAAAAAAAAATTTTTTTTGGTACACTTGGCGTGGAGTGCTTCATATACATAATATTTAAATATTTAAATTCAACAGTGAGCTAAATATCATAAAAATATATCTACAATTTAACATTAAAATTCTAGTAAAAATATTTATGTTTCTTCAGACATTTGCTTTATATACAAATTTTATACCTTTTCATCATATGGGCCAGTAGTTTCTATCCATCATACGGACGAACCACGGTTCGAATCTTAGTGCGGTCAGTTTGTTTTTTTGCAGTTTATAATTTTTTTATGGTTAATTTTTTTTTTTTTTTTTGCTTAAACTTTACAATAAGGTCAAAGGTCATTCGCAAATTCTGAATTGACTAAATCAGAAAGGTAAAATTTACACCAGTGAGGAGTTGCCACTATTTTGACCTAAAATTCTGGTAAAATTTATTAGATATAAAGTAGTACGTGCTTTTTTTTTCGTGTTCCTTTGAAGTAAAGGCATACAATTTGTATGTGTTCACGGTGGTTTTTAAAAAATTTCAACTTTTTGAAATACCACCCGCGATTTTTTTCGGGGATAGTGTTGGGGGACCCTTCTAGTATCAGAATCCGGGAACCGCGAAATCGAACGTCCAGCCGTTTTTTTTTCGACATTTTAGTTTTTTTAACCATTTTTGAGAATGTCTCGGATTTATATACATATTATGTACACATATATATGTATGTACGTACATATATATACTTGTATGTATATATATGTGTATTATATATATATGGATATATATATACATACATACATACATACATATAAAAGGTATCGTTTCCGCACCATTTATTTTTTAAAAAAATCGGTTTTTTCGTATTTAAGAAAAACACAAACAAAAACCGGAAACGAAAATAGTCCTTCCAGATGTGATTTTTGATGCTTAATCCGAATCCGGTCTTAGAATTGCTCTATTACTTCTGGACTTTGAGATATCCTTACATATATGTATAAAGGACACCACTTTTTTTCCTATTTTTGAAGTTATATAACAAGATAAGATAATATTATGCCGTAAAATCTGGTATGACAGTTAATAGCTCTAGTTTTTTTCTTGAAAACTCAATCAAACCGATAACGATATCTTTTTTTTTTTGTCGGAGATATCTTTACCTAAAATGTTAAAAAAGTGGTAAAACACGATTTTTGGCTATATTGGATGTTATATGCAGGAAACACAAAATTCTTCTGTGAATTTCTATTACCAGAAGCATTTAGTACTTTCTTTTGGCTTTCAATTGAGCTATTAAATGTTTATCTGCAATATTTCTCTGCAAAGTTATGTTAACTTTAAAATCACACCATGAAACTCAAAGTGAAAAATCTCGGTTTTCGGCTATATTTGAGGTTGTATACAGTACGGACGAAACTCGTCTGCTCTTTTTTACTAACCGACATATTTAAAACCATTCTTTATCTTCAAAATGAGCTAACAAGTGGTCTCTTGTAATAGTTTTCTTAAAAGTTATGACTATTTTAAGACGACATGTTGCAGCAATACGTATATAAGAAATACTCGTACACTATATTTTAGTGGCACCCCTGTGAGTTTGCACTACATAATGTAATTTTTAAATGGTCATAACTTTGTAGAGGAATATTGCAGATGAACATTTAATAGCTCAATTGAAAGCCAAAAAAAAGTACTAAATGTTTCTGGTAATAGAAATTCACAGAAGAATTTTGTGTGTCCTGCATATAACATCCAATATAGCCAAAAATCGCGTTTTTGCACTTTTTTAACTTTTTAGGTAAAGATATCTCCGACAAAAAAAAAGATATCGTTATCGGTTTAATTGAGTTTTCAAGAAAAAAACTAGGGCTATTAACTGTCATACCAGATTTAACGGCATAATATTATCTTATCTTGTTATATAACTTCAAAAATAGGAAAAAAAGTGGTGTCCTTTATACATATATGTAGGGATATCTCAAAGTCCAGAAGTAATAGAGCAATTCTAAGACCGGATTCGGATTAAGCATCAAAAATCACATCTGGAAGGACTATTTTCGTTTCCGGTTTTTGTTTGTGTTTTTTTATATACGAAAAAACCGATTTTTTTTTAAAATAAATGGTGCGGAAACGATACCTTTTATATGTATGTATGCATGTATGTATATATATATACATGTATATATATTACACATATATACATATACAAGTATATATATGTACGTACATACATATATATGTGTACATAATATGTATATAAATCCGAGACATTCTCAAAAATCGTTAAAAAAACTAAAATGTCAAAAAAAAAAAACGGCTGGACGTTCGATTTCGCGGTTCTCGGATTCTGATACTAGAAGGGTCCCCCAACACTATCCCCGAAAAAAATCGCGGGTGGTATTTCAAAAAGTTGAAATTTTTTAAAAACCACCGTGTATTACTTGGCTTTAAAACGGTATTCAGCTACAAATATAATGTAGTTCTTTGTATGGCGCACACTGCGTTGGCTAGTGGGCAAAAATCAAAATTTTTTGTGACTCGAAACCTAATAATATTGGTATCAATCGACAGGTAATTGCATCAATAAAATAAAAACAAAATATTTAGGGGAAAAACTCAGTTTTGGCTACGCTGTGAAACTTCAAAGTTGAGATATTTTTCAAAAAAATCATGTTTTATTCACTTCGTTTTGGGTTCTCTTAAACAAATAATTATCAAAAATTTGTCTTTGGATTAAACTAAGCGAAGTAAAGTTTTTTATTATAAATAATATTTGAGTAAATAAATAAAACTAGAAAATTTTTTTTTTTCGTAAGATGCCTTCCTCTTGAGTAAACAAAGAGTTTTGCCTGCTGTGGGCGTTTAAAAGCCAAAAACTCTCATCCAACGACCGAATACCATCGTGAGTCACACATCATTTTAAAGCTTTTAAATTATGCTTTAATTTGAAGTACTTTTAAAAAAAATTTAAGAGGGGTTTTTTTTAAAAAAAATTCAAAAGTATTTTTAAGTTTAAAATATTTCGGTGAAAAAAAATTTTTTTCACCATGTAATATTTTTTTATAAAAAGAACATTTAAAAATGAATGGGACAAGTTACTTTACAAACTTTGGTGTAAGCTCTAAATTTTTGAAAAAACACCTTTTCATGAAAATCACTAAAAACGCCAACTTCAACACCCTGTATTTTAACAATTAATGGTACTAGGACCAAATCCTCCCGGAATATTGTTTTTGTATATCAGGACTACTATATTGCCAAATTTGAGCGAAATCGGAGACAAAAAAATTTTCAGCTGGTACACTTGACGTGTTTTGCTTCATATTTATATGCGTAACTTTTTTTACTTTTTTTTTTTGACAAGCACCCTTCCAATTTTTGATTCTTATATAAAAAGTGACCTCTCCACCAAGTTTGGTGAATGTGCCTCAAAAACTGCAGAATTCCACAATTTTTGAGAATTCCTCATATATTGTAGTGATTTTAATACACGATATTATCAAATGAAAAACTTCAGAAATTGACAAATTTCGATGAAAAAAAAAAACAAATCTTATAAAAATAAGTGCCGTTTTTTTCTTAATCTACGAGTTCGAATTCTGTATAATCAAGAACTGCAAATAACTTTTCCTACTTCGTCCTACAAATATTTTTTTCTTTTTTTAAAATATGCTTAAAACGAAAAATTTGTATGAAATATAAAATTTATGTTGAAAATTTTGTTTTTGTTTTTATTAACACAAATAGTCTCACAAGTACAAAAACCATTATTTCTACTACGTACCCCAATGTGCACAAAAACGGATGAGGATCCGTTTCGAATCCATTACGAGTTCATAAAGGTATAAAAAACGTAATCCGCGGTAACGGATCCATTTCGAACCCGTAACGTACATCAAAAACGAATTCAAAACGCTTTGTTTAGATAAAAAAAAAAAAAAACATTTTGAAGCGCTTATTAGCGAATAAAAAAAAATTAAATTCCGCAGTGCGGGCCCGTTTCGAATCCGAAACTTATGTAAAAACGAATTCAAAACGGATTTGCTTTTAAATATGTTAATGCTGTATATTTACAGAAAAAAACCGTTTTGATGCGCCTATTAGCAATTAAAAAATAATAAAAAGAAAAAATGGAAGAAAAATAATGGGTAAAAATCCACCTCTGGTAGGATTCGAACCTGGGCAAATCCGTTTCGATTCCGTAAATACTTCAAATACGAACTCAAAACGGATTAGCTTTATTCAATTTTTATGATAAAAAAAATTTTTTTGATTTGTTTTTTTTTTTCTTTTTATTTTATTGCGTTGATTTTTTGTAAACTTTTTAAACTCTGTTTGAAAAAATGTTTTTGATTCCAAATTTGAGCATATAACATTTTTTATCAAAAGAAGGGAAGAAAAACAACACAGAATACTTATAAAAAAACAACAGAAATTTGTTTAATATACAAACTTTAAATCTCAACATCAAATAACTCTACATCAGTTAAGCAAACATTATATCGGCCAATAGCCTAGTTGTCTAACGTCTCGTGTATGAAAGAGTAATACCCCGGGAGCCTGCGTTCGACTCCCGGCCGGGCTAGTAATTTTTTTTTTTTTTTTTGTTATTTTGTTTTTTTTAATTAAAAATAAGCGCTTCACCCTGTTTTCTTTTTTTTTATAAGCAGCATTAACATTATTAAAAGCGAATCCGTTTTGAATTCGTTTTTGATGTACGTTACAGGTTCGAAACGGATCCATAAAAGAAGAAAAAACGATTCGTTTTTTTTTTAGGAATCCTTCCCGCAAACGGATCAGCAACGGATACGTAACGGATTCCGTAACGGATAAAAAGAACGAAAATGTGAACCCGTTACGGATCCGAAACGAGTCCGTTTGGCACACTGGGACATTTCATTTGTTGACATTAAACATTACTTTTTCATCATCGTTATATATGGACCTTAAGAAAATCGTCCTAAATACCTGGTTTTTAGCAAAACTATAAAGTTTACAACAAATCTGAGATCATTTTTGAGCTCAACGACCCCAAATTACTTATAGTACCAAATTTCATCGATATCCAACCACTCCTTCTATTTTTGACCATTGCTTGTATGGGCTCAACGCACTGTGTGGCGGTCGAGTTCTTTTATTTAAAAGCTTAAAAAGGAGAGAGTTAAGGTCCAATTAAAAAAGTTTCAAGGGAAAGTTTGTTAGAGGAGATTATGGCTATCCAACACGGCTGTCTTGAAGAGCCATTAGTTGTGATGTAAAAACAGCAAAAATCGATTTCCGGAGTTGTGTTTGTCGATAGGTACTCATTTTAAGTTCAAAAAATGCAAAACCCGAAAACATAGCTGACCATATTTTGGAAAAAACATTACTCATATATATAACTATATAAAAAAAATGTAAAAAATACAATAAAAAAAATAAAAATAGTAATTTTCGATGTGTTTGCTATGCTGAATTTGAGTTTGGCTTTATAATTGCTCTATCTCAAATAGTTTTTGAGATATCCTAATCAAAAAAAGCAAAAAATATTTTGTTTTTGCTATTTTTTGAAGCAACATAACTAGAAAACAGAACGTTCATCCGTATAATTTAATGAAGTAATTGAAAGTTCTAATAGCTTTCTTTACAAACTAATTCAAATCATATCGATTTCTTAATTTTTTTGGGATTTTAGTTACTTTTTCCTTCAACATATTAATTAAGTAAAAACAACATTTCTATCGAACGTCCGACCCATATTTTTTCAACAAAAATTTCTTATTTTGTGTGAAATACTACTAAATTTATTGAAAAAAGGGGTAACATGTTCGAAAAAAAATGTTGAGGATTAAAAATGATGGTCGGTGAACATTTTTTCCTTCTCCCGATAACTAGGAATTTTTATTCTTTTTCACCCAGTATTTTGTTAATTAAAAAATATAAAAAAATGTTTTAAGTTTTAATGGAATTTTTTAAAAAAAATTGTCGATACCTTGCTAAAAAGTTACTAGGGGAACTGATGCTATTGTGGTATAGTTTTTCAATGTGCTATGGTCGCAAATCTCCGAATTGGGAAAGAACATGCGAACGTCACTGCTTTTATCCTATTAGAAAACATGAAAAACCAGGGATGTGTTGCTGTCATGCACCAAACAAAATTTTTCCGGTGATTTTTTTTCCGGATTTTTTGCAAAAATTTTGTTAACAAAAAGTTGCTTTTTGGTGAAGTTTTATTTATATTCAATAAAGGTAAGTGCTAAGTATTGCGAAATATGTGTTTAACTATGTAAATTCACAAAGTTTCCCATTTTATTTTTAGAATTTTGTAATTTCTAAAAATTGGCCAGTGTGGTATAGTCGGGATTCGCTAATGGGTATATGAACATTTCTTGTTATTTTTAACATTATTTGATTGCTGTTTACGTTTTATAAAAACTATGAGCTTGAGAACCAATGTAAATGTTATTATGAACTTATTTCAAGCCATTCAAACCTTATATTTGGTTGTATGGTTAAGTATACCACATTACCCCACTTATATGTACCACATTACCAGCCCACTTTACATGTACTGATCAGTATATATACCACATTGTGCCACCATATATACCACATTACCTCCCAACTTTTGAAAACAGCTTTTTTGACTTTTTTCAGATTTTGCTTAATAACTTTTTGTAATGAAATTGCACACATTTTATTGAAATATATTTTGTAGCCAATACTTCAATGATTATCATACAAAAAAATTGGCTGAAATTGATTTAAAGGTTATCTTTCAAATTCCACCTAAACATTAGCTTTACCACAATAGCAGCAGTTCTTCTATATGTTCGAAAATATTATGGAACATCTAAAGCAACTGCAGTCAAAAATGGGTTAACAATTTTGCACATTAAATACTAAAGTTGCACCATTATAAATAACGACAACAACAACAACAAAAAAAGTCGAATTAAAAAGCTTAAGAATTTAAATGTCATATGATGCCTGCAGTAAAAGTTGTGCCAAAACAGCAACAACAATAATAACAAAAAACAAACCCGTAACATAAACAATTTCAATATTTTATTTATTTAAATTGAGTCACGATTTCAAATTCAAATAATAAAAAGCCAAACCAAATCCTTATTGCTACTGAGAATCTAAAGAAATCAAATCCTTAAACGTTTGCATCCTCGCCAAAAGGCATTTAAATGTTTTTCAACCAATTGCTGTTACTGTTGTTGTTGTTGGTGTTGTTGTTGTTGTTGTCCAACTTTTTTGTTTTCTTAATCCGTATATCCTTGCTTAAATCCTGAATCCTTACTGATGCGCAGGCTGTTGCTGCTGCCGCCGCATGGACAAGACAAACAAATATTTATTTGGTTTATCGACCAGAGCAATTTTATTTGCTGTTGTTATTTTTATGGTTGATTTCAGTGACTCTGCAGCTTCTTCTTCTGTTGCCTTTGCTGGTGCTTTTTACTTTTTTTTAATGCCCAACAATAACATAAAGCTGGAAACGAAGAAAAAAAAATGTCCAAGTCCTTTGGCTGCATTTGTCATGTTGACAATTTCAATTTAAACAAGAATTTTTTTTTCTGTTTTCATTTTTGCTTTACATACGTTGATTGTTGAAGGAAAAACCTGTCAATCACGCACACACATACATCGATGCACAAATACGCATACTTACACACTCACAGTCAGAAGATACACAAACATATGCATAGAATTACTAACACACTTTTTTAATGCTGTCCACTATCCCAATAGGAATGGGGGGCTAAGAAGTTTACTGCAAAGTGACTGATGAGAATATGACAGCAAGTGCACACCATCAATCCGGTTCGTTTTGAAAAATTGTTTGTAGCGGTCAAACCCTAATTTATGTTTTAAGTTCAAACACCCATTTTCGTTGTGACGTCACACTATCAGTCAAAAAGAAAAATATGGCCGCTGACTGATGACTGACGAAAAAGCGGCAGTCAGAATTACAACGCTTTAGGTCAATACTTTCCACTTTCCACTTTTTAACCATTGAAAATTGTGCTTTAATATTACTTAAAAACAGCTCCAACAATTTTAATAAAAATTAAGGAGATGTTTCTACTAGAAACAAGGATGTGTTGTTCCGTTATACTTGGAAAACTCGCTGAAGGGCGTGGCACCTATAAAAAGGAAACCACCAAAGCAATCTTTCTAAATTAAAATGTAAGGAGTCTACTTGCTATTAGGCTCCTACAAATTGAAAGTGGATGAAATATCGCCGGTGGGCGTGGAACCCCCCATACAAGTAAAACTCGTAATTTGGTATGCGGGTCAGGTTCATGAGTATCTAAAGCATAACGAAAAGTAGTCGTTGTTCAATAATTGCCACGCCCACTTTTCTACATAAGTAAAAATTTTGGTTAATTACTCAGGTACAAAGAAAAGGGAATGAACTTTTTTTTTTATGTGCAGTCTTATGTCCTTCTCGACGCTGAATCTGTCTTTATCACCAGCATTGTCATTATATCTGCAGAATTTCCAAATATCCTTGCTTGAAGTGGAAGAAAATACTGTGTTCAGTCGTATAGCACAGCTACAGGAAAGATGAAACTCTTTTTTATTAATGGCATCAAATAGCCACACTCCTCCTTCTCAAAATATTCTTTCAGATTTTTCCAATGTGACTCTTATTTTCCGAGTTATGATCCTTTGAAGATAAGGTATTTCAGCCCCATACAATGGATGAAATGGTATTAGTATCGAGAAACCGATTTATAGCCAAAATACACTCAAAATGAGTTAAAATATGGCAGGGTGTTAGTGCCATTAAAGGGAATGACAAATGGGCGATGCCACGCACCCAAAATATTTCCTCCTTTGTATGGGGGGCTGATATACCTTCTCTTCAAAGGATCATAACTGGGAAAGTAAGAGTCCTAAGGTAAATTTATTATTTTGAAAGCATGAAAATTGGAGGCGGCAAGATATGAATTCCATCACAAAAAATAGCTATGAGTAAAAAACAACGATTAAAATTATCAGATCAGATTGTCGAGCGAGCAGGGGTAGGTCTCCAGGTTTTTTATGGAATATTTCAATGTTCTTACATGACGTTTACGCGCGATTTAAATAAAGTCAAAACATTTTGGTTGCAGATTATTGTCGCTCGCGATGGCTTGACGTTGCTTGCTATCGCTTGTCGCTCGTTATCGCTTGTCGCTCGTTATCGCTTGTCGCTCGTTATCGCGTGAAGCTAGTTATCGCTTGCTCGAAAATTAAATGAAAATTATATTAGGGTAGCAGAAAAAATATATTGAAGAGGAAATTAAATTTGTATGTTTTTTTCCACTCCTTATTCCCATTTCGTGGACTTGAAACGTCCCTTCGTGTACATAAACTTTTTCTTTAGACAATAAAGGTTTAAAGTTCTCTAGTCTGAATTTCAAAAAGTTAAAAAAAATCTTATACTTAAAATAACTTTTAAAACAAAAGTTTAAAAATCTTTTTCATATACAGTAGGTCCAAGCCAAAGTCGTACACCAAACAAACTATTTTTCAATGCCCCAAAACTAAGTACGCAAAAATAATTTAAGAAATTTGAAGTGCATTTTTAAATAGCCTACTTAATCTTTCAATTTTAAGAAAAAACCAAACTTGAAATTTTCCGTTATTTTTGTAAATAAATAAAAAGTTATAGAAATCCTTAACACCTGCTCCAGTGTTACGAATACATTGGAACAGTTGTATTGAATCCATGATCTCATATTATAAGAAAATTGTTTCGTTATCTTATTAAAAGTACCTATTACTACATTGACAAAGTTTATCCTTATATTGCAATAAATTTAGTCTCTAAATGTTCAAATACATCT
Organism: Calliopum simillimum; assembly: GCA_951812925.1. NCBI lineage: Eukaryota > Metazoa > Arthropoda > Insecta > Diptera > Lauxaniidae > Calliopum > Calliopum simillimum. Next base: position 51,332,677 of record OX638369.1, on the reverse strand, counting down.
TATGATCCTTACTACTATCAACAAAATGGAGTATTCCAGGCCCAGCTGCTGAAATAGAGCCCCAAACCATTAGTGAACCACCGTCAAGTTTTACATATGGCTTAAGGTTTTTCGAACAAGGTGCTTCAGTTGGTTTTCTCCATATGTATGGTCTGCCGTCTGATCCAAAAGTATTAATCTTACTTTCATTCAAGAAGAGGACATTTTTCCAAAAGAAAAAATCTTTATGTCAGTGAGTTTTACCAAACAGCAACCGAGCCTCTTGATGCTTCTTCTTTATTAAAGAAAAACGTTTTACCAAATATAAAACATGAAGGTGGTTCACTAATGGTTTGGAGCTCTTTTCAGCAGCTGGGCCTAAAATAATCCATTTTGTTGATGGAAGTAAAGATCATAAGATTTATTTGAACATTTTGAGACTAAATTTACTGCAATTGAAGGATAAACTTGGTCAATTTAGTGATATGTAATTTACCAAGAAAACATATTCCTTATAATATTAGATCATGGATTCAATAGAACTGTCCAAATATATTCGTAACAATGGCGCAGGGTCCAGATATAAATGCTATTAAAATCTTGTGGAATTATCTGGACGCAAAAGTTCGCCAGCACAATATTTGTTCAAAAACTGAACTGAAAAGGGTATTCATGGAAAATGGGAAAAAATTTATCAGAGCTATTGTGAAAAACTAATTCAAAGGATGCCAAAGGGACTAAACATGACAAATAAAAACAAAATAATGTACAATAATTACTGAACTAATGTAAAAATTATAATTTTGTTAAGGTGTACGACTTTGGCCTTGGTACTGAATATGCTTGATTTCTGTAACTTTTTATTTATTTTCAAAAATAACGGAACATTTCAAGTTTGGTTTTTTGTTAGAATTGAAGGATTAAATATGCTATTTAAAAATGTACTTCAAATTTCTTAAATTATTTTTGCGTACTTAGTTTTGGGGCATTGAAAAATAGTTTGTTTGGTGTACGACTTTGGCTTGGACCTACTGTACGTATACATATGTATATAATAAAAATTAGTTCCCAAAAATAATGTATTTTCGAAATAAGGATCATATAGTTAAATACATCGATTTAACGCAAGAATGCGTTATTTTTGTTTTTTTCATGTACAGTAGCTATGGGCTTAATAACAATTTTTCGATTTTTATACCCTGCGGTGGTTTTTTATGTGAGGTTCGATGAAAAAGTAAGTGGGCCAAAATTTGGAGGGGGTGGGGTGGGTCTAACCCTTGCCAGATTTGAGTCAAAGTTCGAATTTCGGGGGTAAAATTTTGAAAAAAGCTCCTTACTGCCAACCAGTTGTACTTACAGGCGTAAAATGTATGACCAACCCCTATTAAATTTTTCACCTCAACATTTTCACCGAACATACTTACCTCCTATCTTCACCCCTTAGGGTCGCTCCCATATAAGCCTTAATTTTCATGACATTTTTATAAAATCGACCTCCACCACCCCCAGGCTGCCCCTACATTGTTCAAAAGTATGACTTACCCCCACATACTTACCCCCTATCTACACCCCCTAGGGGTGCTCCCATACAAAAATACTCATATTTATGTTAATTAATAAACATTTTTGCTCTCATCACCCCTGCCCCCATAGTGCTACTTAGGAAGGTAAAATGTATGACCGACCCCCATTAGTTTTTCCAGCCCGACAATTTTACTAAACATACTTGTTTTTTTAAAGAATTTTTTGAATTTTCAAATTTTTTTTTTTTAACTTTTATGCAAAAAAATTTTTCCATAATGTTGATGAACAAAAGTGTAAAAATTTAAAGACCTGGAATGGCTTAAGCTTGCTTTGTGCAAAAATTGTGTTAAGCAAAGCGTAAAAAATCTAAGTGTTTTAAATTACAAATGGGTGACTCTACTTGTGTACCTACTTGGACATATGTAAATATTTACATTTATTTTGCTCTACTTGATGACAATGAATTGGTGCATGTCCTGCATTTACAGAATTGTAGTAAATTCGATTTCCTTTCTAAATTTCTTTTGTAGTTTTTTAATCTTGAAAAAGAAATAGTGAAAATAAAAATTAAGTTTACATTTCAACAGTTGGAAATTGCATGTTGTATTTTTTCTACTTTTCCATTTAGTAAATTTAAAATGCTGCATTGAAATGCATTGTACTGAACAAATAATATACCATTTGCATTTTTGATCCAATTAATAAGAAAACATTAGAAAGCCATCGTTGTCTTCACTAAACGAAATTTGTATTGATTTTTAATTCAAATCTGAAATTTATCTTAATGTTGCAGTGCGAGACAGGACTTGTCATCAACAAGTCATTAACAAGTATTCGTCAAGAAATACCTAAAACGCAGATGAAAAGCCTCACAATACCTGAAAAATCACCATATATCTAAAACAAAACTTTCCGATAAGGCTTTTTGGAAGCTAATGGAAGACGTGGAAGGCCAAAAGCATCATGGAAAATTTATAAAATAAAATCACAAAATCAGACGTTTGAGACGTTTAAGAAATTAAGATAATATTTACTTTGGACTTGCATCATATATATCAACTTGTGTCATATATACCCGTCATCAGCGAAAGCTTTGAAAAACTACCAAAAAACGGGTCTTTTCAGGCTTGGGAGCCGCACTTGCTGAAGTCGATAAACAATTTCCGACTTTTCTCTATTGGTTCTCATTTTTTATTCATATATAAATAAGCAAACGAAATTGGATCAGTCTAGGGAATGTAATACCGATACCGATATCCCGGGATCCCGGTCCAAAAATCGAAACCGAAATAACGGTATTAAAATATGCCAAATACCGGCATTTCGGTACGTATGTTAAAGTTATTTTTGAATATTTTGGAATAAGCGAATGTTTGTACAATTGTTTTGAATAAAAGTATAAGAGTTTCAAGGTCCGTTTATAATAATACTGTGCAACACAAAAAATCTGAATTTGATCTCGATAACTTTTTTGACTAATTCAGTGTCGCTGATTCAGAATCCGACAATCGTTTTTTCCTATCACGTCCGAGATCCGAGTTATCCTTGAATTAAATTGCAGAAAATTATATTTTCAGACATATAGTGTACATCCAGGGAGTAGTGCAGTTCAGTTTTGTCAGCGACATTGAATACCTCAAATCTTTCTCTTTAAGCCATAAGTTTGACTTTTCTAATTGTCTCATTACTTTGCGAGATATCATCAATTCAAGTTAAGCTACACACATTTAATACAGTCCTTTAATGATCCAATTGAATAAGTAAAAGTTTTAGTTTGAAGAAAAAGATCAGGGCTATTTAACACCGCTCATAAAAGTGAACTACACTATATCCTGAATGTACGCCATTTGTCTGAAATAGCGTTTTCTGCACTTTAAATCAAGAATAACTCAGATCTCAGACGTGATAGGAAAAAACCGTAATCAGATTCGGAATCATCGATGCTGAATTAGTCAAAAAAAAAGTAATCGATTGGTTTTCCCTGAATTTGTAATAAATAATATAAAAACGTGTTTTTAATCCGTTCCTTAATTTGTCATAATTATTAGTTAGAAAATGCGTTGATAGATTTATATGTAAGCCGACCTTTGCAAATATATGACTTAAAGTTCAATTAAAAATTAATTTTCAATATATAAATATCACTAAGTAACACACTTAAAAATTCTTAAAAAATAATATAAAATTGTTAGAAATGCTCTCACGTATGTTGCTACAGTGAGAAAACAGTGTGATTATATACATCAAAATTTGGTAATAATTACCAAATAATATATTTGATATAGGCGAATCGAATATTTGATATTATATAATGAGCGGCATATTTGAGCAATTTTATTGGTTCAATCGTATATTTGTTAATAATTACCAAATATATGTTTGAATGTAAAGACGTTTATTATTTTCATTTATGCCTTTATTATTATTAATCTTTTATTCATTAGAAACTAACATGACAATATTTGGTTGGATTACGGCGACATCATAAAATATAATGTATGCTATAAATTAAAAAAAAAAACAAAAAGACAAATTCTGTCTGGGTGGGGATTGAACTCATTCCCCCAGGGCATTTTCTGTTCTTTGTTAGATGCTACCATATATTTAACTGCTACATTTGTTACCTTGGTTCAATGCAATCGTAAGAGGGAATCCATATATAGTGAATTGGAACCATGCCGCGCGTATTACATTCTTTGAACCTCTGGACGCAATGACCGAATGTAAATTACTGAATCTTACAGCTTAACAGTCAGAACTATATTATAACTAAAGATGTTCTACATATACAAATTGAAATACGAAGAAGTTATAACGAATCACAAAGTTAATCAAAGTGAAGTAAAAAAATAAAATAATAATTTCGAACATACACCCCCAGGATATCAGTCAAACGTCTTATACATTCAGCTAACTCTGTCTTTATTTGTATTGATTGTTATTTTGAATTAATTTTACGCAAAAAGTCAAACAAAAAATTTAACAAGTATTGATTGTTTTTATTACTTATTTAATACAAGTTGTTTTGAATATAATGTCAGTATATTTTTGAAGTTTTTCAATACTTTTTTGAATTTTTTCCATGACTTTTTGTTTAAAATTAATGTAAAAAGAGTTAGCTCAATGCATAAAACGTTTGACTGATAACCTGGGGGAGTAAGTTCAAATCCCAGACAAGAAAGCTTTTTTTTTATTATATTATTTTTTAGAGTGCACTCGAATCCCAGACAAGGTTTTTTTTAAGTTATAGCAAATATTTGACATTCCATCAAACAGATATCATTTTTGGCAAAATCAACAATATTTCAAGGTCCAATTAAAGGCACATTAATATTTATTGAAATTTGTTCAATCAAATATATTTCTGTGAGGGAAACATACTCTTTTCTCAGTGTATGTATTTTCATATGTATGTTTATCCCATCATAGTTAATTTCAATCTCAATTACTCTCTCCGAATGTTTAGTTAGATGGTAAAACTTTTCATCCTCAATGTATAACTTTCAAAGACCAAAATATGCTAAACTCTGAACTAATTAGAGAAAATTAAGTTCTACAAAATTTTGCCTCCTAAGTGATTATCACTTTATAGCGTAGACAACAACAACAAAGAATTTTCTTGCGTTTATTAAATTAAAACATAAAATCTACAAAAAAGTTTTCCAGGCAACATAAAAATTAAGGATAAAAAATAAAAATTCATAAGGACATAGTCGTTCGTTCGTAGTAAAAATGTGCATAATAAAAAGCGACGTAAAATCTTTTATTTTTTTTTTTTTCTGGTTGTTAGTTAAGGCAATATGTCACGTGGGACAAATTTCAAAATACTTGAAAGTTTTACAAAAGTTGGCTTTTAGACAAAATTTCCTTATGTATTTGTATACATAATCAAAATAGATTGGTGGCATGGGGCTGGTGAGAGTGCAAAAAAAATATGGTTTGACAGCAATGGATTAAGTTGAAGTCACGTCACGCATAGTTTGTTTATACTAAGTAGATAGACACAGAGTGTATGATAGAAAGTTTCTGTGTTATATGCTAAAAATCTGTGCCTTCCAAAACTAAAGTTTTGTAACTGACCAGTGCTATAATTTGTAGTCATTTGTGGAGTTAAATGAGACACAAAAAAATGTTGCATTCAAAGTCCAAGCTTACAATTTACTGACAAAAAGTTGAATGAAAAAATCTCGCAGAAAAATTTACCCATTACATGCTTTTGTACTGTACTCTGTCGACGCTGATGAGAACTTTGTAACTTTCTACAACTCGTTAACATTTAAACACTTAAGAGTAGTAGTTGCCAACTTATAAACTGTCCCCCAAGTGGATATGTACCGCTATACTTGAAACTTTTAAAACGTAATATACCATTTTTTTTTTTTTATTTCTATTTTAATATTCTCTCTACTAAGTAATAATATAAAAAAAGGATATTTTTAAAAATTCATCTACAAAAATGAAGCGAAAAAAAGAAAAAGAAATTAACACTCTGACAAGAACTTAAATGTTGATGAGTTTTGCATTTTAACGCTATTTACTCAATGTTCTGCCGGATGACAGCTGTCTGGACAGTTATGTGACAGAACGTCGTTGGTCCTTTTGCTCCTTTTTTTAATTTTGGTTTTTAACTATCATTTGTTTTTATCATCTTTTTTTTTTTTTGTGTCCACCTTTTCCTTATGGACGGTCTTGTATACAAGAGAAACAGAAAAAAACCGACAAAACTTAACCACCATGTTGTGTCTGTCTGACGAAAAAAAAAGTTTTAATTTTCCGCTTTTGTATCCCTCATTTGCTGTTTCAACGGAATTTTGACTACGCCAAATATGATAAGCTGTCACTATCTTTTGCTGTTCTTCTTCCTGTTTTAATAAATTTTTTTCCTCCTTTTTGATGACTTTATTGTCGACATTTTCCTCATAGGATTAATTTCAAGTATTGAAATTCTGCTTCCTGAAAACACAAATAATATCGCAAAGCTGCCTTATTTCGTAAATAATTTTCTTAACCCTTTCGACCCGGCTGGGACAATATATCCCAATCAAATTTTAATAAGCAAAATTGTTTAAAATGAGTTTATATGTATGTGGCACTGATCAGGATCTATATCTGCCACTCCTCCTTCTCTGCCTTACAAACGGAAGGACAAAGTGAATATACCCTGGGTGTAGGGTATAAAAAGAGTTTTTTGCAATTTTTAAACTTTTTAGATTTTGAATATCTCGGCGAAAAATAAAGATATCGACATAATTAGAATTAAGTTTTAAGGAAAAAGATTAGAGTTATTAAAATATATGGTTGATCGTTCTGTTTTCTGGTTATATAACATCAAAACATTACACTCGAATATCTGGACGATAGAAACCAAATGTCGTCAGTGATATCGAGATATTTTGATTGTTCGTCAAAATTCCGATGGTTTCCTTTTCGTCCCAGGAATAGTTTCATAATATTAGAAATTGAGAGAGATTTATAGATTAAATTATATTATAAAACTTGTGTTAAAACCAGAAGAAAGTTTTTAGGTTAAGAGAAATTTTTTGCTGTATAAAGTATTTACCAATGCGTAATTCAAGTAGGGGAAATACTTAGATACTAAGATATACCAGTACTCAGTCTTTTATGTTTAACTTTATTAAGAAGCTAATAATTTTATTAAAATTTAAATATAAAAGAGTACTTAGCAAGCCCTTAGCTTAATAGAATTGTATGTACAAGTATTAAGTATCGACAAGAGTCCCACAAACTCTGCATGAAATACAATCCAATTGAACTTTCAAAACTCTGCATCAAAAACCTTAGACATATCATATCATAAGGACTCTTCTACCACTGCCACACGAGAGAGTCACTTAAACTTTGCAATCGCGATAAGCGAAAATGTAAAGATTTCCATTTAAATGTGAGTGAGTTACACTTTGTGTGGTGCGTTCAGAAAGAAGAAAACAATGTTGCCAACTGATGTAAAAAAAGACACAACAAAAAAAGCACCAACCTGCTGTCTATATGTATGTACGGAACTAAGAAAAAGTAAAATTGGAAAATAACCTTAAGGTTAAGATTACAAGGTAATTTGATTCAATTCCTTTGATAGGAAGTTTGTGTTGTTTTTTCCACTTCCTCTCCTGCAAGCAGGGTTCCTTATTTGTTGCTTTATGGTGAGATTTTTGTTTAAAGATAAGTGAAAATTTTGTTAGATATTTGAGCGCGCAGAGTCAAAATATTACTTGGGCTGTTGTTGTCTGGGACAAAACGGTTTTTTTTTTTTTTTTGTTTTTTGCAAAATATTCGTACACCAGTGTTGCTACTTTTTTATTTGGTGGATTTTGTCCTCTTTTGCCTTCCTTATCAGTTTGCATATAAATTTTGCATTATTTGACATGTTTAGCAGGGCAATTTGGGATTTGTTTTACATTAAGGATAAGAAAAATTACTTTTCCATAGAGAGAAACTTTGGCAAAATGATGATAGTTGGGAGGGGGAACTTACTCAAATGAAACGAAGATGGTAGCGATTACAAGAAGTCTATTAAATGCTAAGTATGTACTGTGAAATAACTTTTGCCGACAAAGAAAATTAAAAATGCGGGTTGATGAGATTCGCATTATATATAGCTGTAGGATTATGATTGAAAAATTCAGATATGAGGAATGTTCTATTTTTTAATTTAAATTTTGTTATCTACTTAGGTGCATTTGAATTTTAAGCTAAGGTCACTTTAGCATGAATTATATTTTAAACGCATTGGAGTTTTTACGATAGTAATAAGGTACATCATAAATTGCAAACATTTTAATTAAAACTCCGATACGCTGCCAAACAACCAGGAATACTACTAGGCGAATGTATTCATCAAATGAATACATTTTGTGGAATATTTGGCCAAATATAATATTAACTAGCAATGGTGTTACCTTTGGCCTGGCCAAACATTAAATACCCTACACTGCAGTATTTTGAAAATTTCGCTTATATGGGAGGTGCCACGCCCTCTTGTCTGAATTCACCTAGTTTTTTGTTAGAGCTTGCATTTATTGCTTTTAGTGTTTTTGTGGATTTTGGTTGGATTATCTCAAATAACGCTTTCAGTATAGCATTTTGATATTTTTGCTTGTCTGGGAGGTGCCACGCCCTCTTGTCCGAATTCGCCTAGTTTTAGCTCAGAGCTTGTATTTACTATCTGTATTAATTTTGTGCATATTGAACATATTCTTTGTATAGGCAGTAGGCGTGTCCGTTGACCGATTTTACTCATTTTCAATCCCTCGAGCTAACTTTGATGACGGAGGCAAAGTTCTAAATTTCATTGCTCAATTAACCCAAAAAATTTATTTCCACGCACACCCAGCCACCCAGACAGACGGACATGGATGTAGGCAATACAAATAAAGTTTATAGCTCATGTTCACCTCCTTCTAACGTAAAACTAGTACTGTACAGTACAAAAGCTATTAACATATGTTACAGACGCAACGACTAGAGAGAACAAAGGCCTACAAAGCTGTTGCTGCAATCGTCGAGAAAGTTCATTTATTGAATAAACAGCGGTTGCTTGGAGTTTTTTGCGGAGTGTTCTATCTACATATCACCGACAGATAATATATGTATATAGTAAATGGAGACCGATCCTTGCTCGGCCGACAATCCGATTTATAGGTCTTTTATATGGTGCAATTCGTATCTTTTCGCCACAAGTTTCAAATATGTTAATGTGCCGAATAATTTGAAAAAAAAATCGGAGAGTGTCGAATAGTATTGGAAAAGAATAAACATATCAAATAGTCAAAAAAACATCGAAAAAAGGTAAAAAGTTTTAAATAAGGACTGCGTTCGATAAAATTGTCCCACACATTTTATCCAATAACTTGTTTTCAAATTACTCAATTCAAAATTTTTTTTCGCAGTAGGCTTTGAATTGATTGTACCAAAACTATGGTTTTCAAAGTTTGTCCATAGTCAGTCATATTTACTTAAAAATGGCAAACGAGCTATAAGTTCAAAGCCTATAATAAAAATTTTTGAAGGCCACCCGGGGTAGACTACCAATAGAATTGCTCGGAAAAGCTAAGTTAATGTGAAATTGGTATCAAGAGTTTTAAAAAAATTTAAGGAAGACTTGGATGTGTTTCGAAAGCCAGGTTCCGCGAAAGAAAAAGGCATTCGTGACCAAAACAAAAAGAAGAACTTCGTCACAATTTTGAAGAGAACCACAACATTTCATGCAGAAATCTGGCACAGAAGGTAAAGTGTTCCGAGTTTTTAGTTCGCAAGGCCAAAAAGGGGGTTAGTTTGAAAACATTTAAGGTACAAAAAGTTTCTGACAGAAATGCTATGAAGAGCACGAAAGCAAAACACCACGCCATAAAATTAAAAATTAATTTTTTTTCCATAAATTCAAATGCTGCATCATGGACGAAAGAACGTATGTCTTAGCCGATTTTACGCTGCTTCCAGGCCAAAAATTTTACACTGCAAACTCGCGGGGGAATGCGGGCAAAAAGCTTAAGTCAAAAAAGCAGTCAAAATTTCCTCGTAAGTTCCTGGTTTGGCAAGCACACTGCAGTTGTGGCAAAAGGAGCAATACTTTTGTAACCACTGGAACAGTAAACTCCAAATTCTATTTTAAGGAATGCTTGGAAAAAAAGTTTAAGCCTTTCCTACGAAAGCATGAAGTTTCCCCTTTCTTTTGGCCAGACCTAGCATCTTGTCATTATAGTAAATTGGCCTTGGAGGGGTACTCAAGAAATAATGTGATTTTGGTGCCTCGTGAAGCAAATCCTCAAAACTGTCCAGAACTCTGGCCAATTGAAAGATACTGGGCTTTGGTAAAAAAGGAGATAAAGGCAATAAAAAAAGTTGCCAGTGATGCTAAAAATTTTCGAGAAAAGTTGTGTTCAGCAAATAGGAAGTTATCAAATAATACCATAAAATCCTTATTGGAAGGAGTGTCAGAAAAGTTACAAAAAAATTGTAAAAAAAAAATATTATTAAAATTTTAGATATGTTATAAAAATTTTAATAAAATGGCGGTTCAAGAATGAGTCTATCTTCTAAAATCGGACTACTAGTTCCAAAGATTTTTTGAATTTTGTATGGGACAATTTTATCGAACGCAGTCCTTAGTATGGAATAATCTTCGAGAAAAGATCCATATTAACAAAATCCCTAAAAGTGTTAGGGATCAATATTGAAACAAATTTTTCAGTTGCTAATAGTGAGCGTGGCACTGTTGTTATTCCGTCCACTTTTTATTATGTTTATGTTACTTATGGTCTAAACCCGCCTACCAAATTTATTCAAAATACTTTGTACCTTTTGCGAGACATAGCATTAAACGTGTTGTCGATCTCCCGCCGTTTTCGAGAAATATTATTTTTTGATTCATTTAAAAACAATTCAGTAATCGGTGAAGGCGAAGCGCAACGCAGTCTTTCACTCATAAGTCTGTTCCATGATGATACGCATAAAATCTACATGATCAATACACTTTTTTCAGACCTATTTTTTTCCCGCAGATTATCTGTAGTTAATAAGTTTTTAGTGTGAATTGGCCAAATTTGTCTAAATTAGCTTTTTCGTGAAAAGCCTCTGTTTTCAGGTTATTTAACATTTAGCAATTGTCTTTCTTGCAGTGGTTTTTTTCTTCATCGCCGTAAGAGTTTTGATTCTACGAACATCTGGCCACTGTTTGCGCAACATCTCTCTTTTTCCAGACTCGTCGATCTTCCAGAGTTTTTGTTTCTTAGTTTATACTTTAAAGCCAATTTCTGTTCATTCAATAAACATACATATTTATATTCTTTAGCATCCCAGCAGTTAAATTCGAATCTAGTCCCAAAGAGTGACTGGTTCGGCAACTGTTCAAAAAGGTACTAGCGTTGTTCTAGTTGAAAATACGCTACTTTAAAGTAAAGGAATTGTTTTAATATCAATAACGACGCACTGTTTCACATCTACATATATTGGATTATCTAAAATTGTGTTAATTTATTGATTATTTGAAAAAATTGTAAATTTTTCATTCGCCATTTGAGTTGCATATTAGCTAATCCGCCATTGTTCGCTCATTTTCATCTAATTACATCTCACCATTTTAAGATAATCGCTCGCTCAGTTTTTAGATAATCGAAATCGAGTCTCGGAGCTCTCAAAATTTTCAATTGTCTCTGACTGGTGAATAGGTAATGCAGAGAGAGACAATTGACGATTCGTAGGACATCAACATTGAAAAATCGACTGTCCATTATATGAAAATTCGTTAGTTGGAACTTGTACTAGTCATGTTTGTAAGTAATCAAATACTAGACATGCTAATCCGATTAACTGCAGGGTTAGTTTGGTTTCAGTTAACTTTCATTGTGCTCTGGAAGCTGATATCGCTGGGATGCATATGTTATGTTAGATTTAAGTTCCGATACATGTCTTTAGTTGGTAATGCGCAGGACGCCAGCGTCTTAAGCAATATCTTTCAAAGAAAAATTCAAAATTTTTAAACCATTTTCCGTAAATAAAAATGGTTATTAGTAAAACCGTAAGATTTATGGGAAAAGAGTATTTTGGTAATCTATTCTCAAAAATTTTAGATCATTATCAACAATTTTTGGAAAAATAACAGAGTACCATAGCATAATGTCCTCCTTAAAACTATAGAACTGCCATTTTAGCCAAACAACCATTTGACATGTATATGAATGGATTAAAGCTTCTAAGAATTATGCAGTAAATAATGCATTTTAACTACAAAACTTGGGAAAAACTCACCTGAGGCAATGGAAAAGCATTTCAAGCATTAAACCAGCAAAAAAAACTTCAAAAACCAATAGCCAAGTACCAAGTGTAATGTAAAACTTTATACATAAAAGACAAAAGCCAAAGATAAAAATAACTAATAAAATAAAGTAAAAACTTAAGTAAGAGAACTTTCCATAAGGATCCCCAATCAGGCAGCAAAAACCCACAGCAACAACAACAACAATAGTATAATAATACCTATGTATGTATTGGGCATTGAAAAGCAATAAACCTACACAGTGCAACCAAGAAAAAAAAACGTGATAAAAATCAAGTTCATTTACTACTGATAGACAGACAGACAGGCAGGCAGTACAGGTAAACATCGAACCAAGACCAGAAGACAGGCAGACGGGATAGATTGGGAAAAAATAGTCCAATAGCAAAAGTTAATGAGGAAAAACAAAGACAACAACCACATTGACAACGTTAGGAATAACAACAAAAAGTCAAAATAAAAGTGCAATCACGCGAAATAAATAAGGAGCCAAAAGAAAATAAGTAGTGAAAATAGCAGCTTATAACTGTAATTGGATACAACACTGTAGAAAGATGGACAGATAAGATAAATAGGTGAAATAGGAAGCACGATGATTGCGGGGTAAAACGGGAAGCACAGCTGGAGGAAGCAGAAAAAACAATTTCCAAGAAAACTACAGAAAAGCTCGGAACGTAGTCAAATGGAAAGGTAAAGAATGACAGTTGACTTTATTGATTAGTGAAATAGATACTGCGTAGCAAAATACTAAGAAGGGTTAAGTGTAGCGTAAGGAATGGATGGCGTATATTCCAACAACGACGAAAACGTAATTAAGGATATGCGTAGCAATTGTAGTTGCAAGAAAAACTTTAGTTTCTTAATTGCTTAAATTTAATATTGAGTATTTTGAAAAATTTGAGATTCTACCTAACTTGATTGCATTTGTTTAAACCTTTTTTTGCTTCAATCGGCACTACATTACTTGAACAGAGAGAATCAAAAAAGAAACCAAATGCTTAATAACACAGTGCAACATTTTTCAAGTCATTGACGGTGAACTAAAATCCGTTATAAGGCGTCGAAAGTACTCGCCGAAACAAGTAATTCTGCCAGAGCGTTTTGCAAAGTTGACTCACATAAGGATTATATGGTAATTTTTGCGATTTTAAGGCAATAGATGAATTTTTATCGGTTAAGTTTGTTCGGCATTTTTTTTCTTCTATACAATAGCTACAACATTGCTGAAGACATCAAAACAATATCTCGGCTCGTTACTGAGATATAGCCATATGAAAAAATCCAAAAATCGCTTAAAATCCAATTTGAGGCAAAAAGTTGCAATTTTCAGCATTATAATCATAATTATCCAGCTGAAAATTGCAACTTTGAGCGATTTTGAGGATTTTGAGCGATTTTTCGATTTTTTCATATGGCTATATCTCGGTAACGAGCCGAGATATTGTTTTGATGACTTCAGCAATGTTGTAGCTATTGTATAGAAGAAAAATGCCGAACAAACTTAACCGAAAAAAATTCATCTAGTGCCTTAAAAAATTACCATAAAATCCTTATATGAGTCAACTTTGAAAAACGCTCTGGCAGAATTACTTGTTTCGGCGCGTACTTTGACGCCTTATAACGGATTTTAGTTCACTTTTCATGTGTCGCACTGTGTAATCTTATGCAGGAATTAACTCATTGGATATATGTGGCCCCGCCTTTTTTCATTGAACATTTTTTTCCCAGTGCCAATTAGATATGTACCAAATCTCATTTACTATGGTCAAATATTTTCAGAGATACGACAAATTTCGAGGCGTGGCGCTACCAATTTTTTATATTGGATACTATTTTCTCAAGCATTGTCCTATGTCCTATGTCAAATAGTTTCAAAGATAGGATTGATTGTTTCCTTATTTTCATAAAAATAGTACCTTAAATTAATCTCACATTTCCCGTTCGCTGCACTTTACCTGAAATCAAATCTTATTATTGGGTGTGCAACTTAAAAACCGGAATTTGACGGTGGATGTCCGTACTAACAAATATCGTGAAAGCTCGAACTTTATATATATGTCATTTTGAAGGTACATTTGACAGCTGTCAAAATCAGTCAACAAAACAATTTTATCTTGTGTGCATCATTATTATTTTTCACGATGAATAACTTCGAAAATTGGAGAAAAAGACAGCATTTGCGGGAGGTTCTGTTGGGTCATTTTTTTGCAAAGAAAACTGCTGCCAAAAGTCATTTTTGCATCGGATCGTGACTGGGGATGAAAAATGGATCCATTACGACAACCCGAAACGCAAACATTCATATATGAATCCCGGACAACCAGGACCTTCCCAGCCAAAGGCAAATATCCATGGTGCCAAGGTAATGCTCTGTAATGCTCACAGGTGACCTTTATCGAACACAATTAATACGTTTGAAGCGTGCCATCATCGAAAAAAGCCCGGAAAATGCGACCAGACACGAAGCAATAATTTTTCATCATGACAACGCTCGGCCACATATTGCTGCCCCAGTCAAAAATTACCTGGAAAACAACGGAAAACAACGGATGGGAAATTTTGCCTCACCCGCTTTATAGCCCAGACCTTGCACCATCAGACTACCATTTGTTCCGATCGATGCAGAATACCCTATCAGGAATACGCCTCACTTAAGTTCAAGATATCGAAAATTGGATAGATTCATTTTCGGCCGCCAAGCCGGCGCAATTTTTTTGGGATGGAATTCATAAATTGCCTGAAAGATGGGGAAATGTTGTACCTTCCAATGGACAATACTTTGAATAAAATATATTGTAACATTTTTCAACAATAAAGCATCAAATTTCGCTAAAAAATTCCGGTTTTTAAGTTGTACACCCAATAATATGTGTCAAATAGCTTCAGAGATATGACAAATTTTTTTTTTTAGAAGGAGGAGGAGCGACCCCGCCCATTTTTTATTAAAAATTTTTTCCCAGTGTCAATCACATATGTACCGAATCTCGTTCCCCTGAGTCCAATATTTCCAGAGATGCAAGAATTTCGGGTCGAGGGGCGTGGCATCGCCTATTTTTTTATTGGATGCAATTAACTCAAGCAATGCTCATATACATACCAAATTTCATTCATTTATGTCAATAGTTTCAAAGATAGGACTGATTCTTGCGATTAAAGCCCCATTTTTTCATATAAACAGCGTTTTTCCGACCTTCAATGGCCTTGGGGCATGGTCAAATATTTTCCGATCGGGCCCAAAATTTTTATGCTTGTTGCTTACACCAAAAGGAAACTTTTTAGCCCCTGGGAGCAAGGTTTTTTAATTTTAAATTTTAACGACAGGTCTAATTTACTAATGTACGTAAGGCATACACGGAGAAAAATTAAATACCATTGAAAAAAAGTTTTTTGGATTCGTTAGGTTCCCTAACTGTTCAAAAATATCAGTTTCCCAAAAAAACCTTTTAGTTTTTTTAACTGCTTTAGCATTTGGGTGATTCATATAAACTATTTGATGGTTCCGTTAAGTAATTTTCATTTACAAATAAAATATAGTGAAATAACAGAGTAATATTTTATCTAAATTGCCTGCATTTTCCAAAACGTACAGTAAATTATGTTTTCCGCTAGATTTTATTACCATTTTTTCTTAATAATTCTAAGAAAAATATTTATGTTTGGACAGACATTTGCTTAATATACAAAGTTTATACCTCTTTATCATATGGGTCAGTGCTCTACACCACGTTTGTAATTGTCGGTAAAAGTAATGTTTTTATCATACGGACGGATCTCGGTTCGAATCCTAGTCAGTTCGGTTTTTGTTTTTTTGTTTTCTTGTTTGAACTTTACAGTTAAGTGAATATCACTACTGTACGATTATTCGATTTTTTAAATTATATAAAATTTATTTTATTTTGGAGTTTTCACTATATTGTCCTGAAATTCTAGTAAAATTTACTAGAAATAAAGTAGTACGAACTATTTTTTTTTTCGTGTGTTAGCAGCTAAGGTTTTATGAAATATTCCCAAAATACTCAAAACTAAAAAAATCCCTATAGTTTAGGTTGATAATAAATTGCTACCTGTACATTGTGATAAAAATAATCTGTATTATTGGAATAAAACACTGGACACAGAATAGTATCCATTCCTCTCCTTTCATAGAAATAATTTTTAAATCATTTTCTGAAAATAAGTTAAAATTGAAATTTTAAGGAACAAAAAAAAAACCAAAAGGACCTTAATTATGGTAAAAATCAAAACGACATTTAGGCAAAGGTATGAAAGTAAATAAGAGTAACAAAAATGATTAATCATTTCTTTTTCCAAATAAAAGCAAACGTAAACACATTTATGTCAACACTATAAAAAGAACAATAACAACAACAATAAAAAAGGTATTTTGAAAATAAGACCGGACTAAAAAAATAAGCACCAGCCCACATAGCAGTCATCTATGAAGAAAAAACATGAAAAATTACATAAAGTTATCACATAAAAAAGGACTAAGGACGAAACACACAAACACAGGGCACAAACGCACGCATGCGAACGCTCATACTCACACATTGACAGACAGTTTTATTGCTTATCATAGATCACTCCGCAAACATGTCCGAAGTAAAAATGTCACAAGTATTGTTACCAACAACAACAAAAAATAGCCGCTGCTGGTCATTTTATGAACAAAAAAAAAAAAAAAACAGCAGGGAAAGGAGTAAAAAACATAACAGATAGTTAAGAGGAAAAAAAATGGTTAACAATTGAATAAACTGCTAAAAATATTAGCAAACATACACACACACGCATGCATGCTTGAAAACCCAGTAGGAAAAAAGCACGGAAGCTACACGTACATCAAATATATATCATATCTTATAAATATATCTTACGGAAACAGCATCTTTTCATTCTTTGCTTAATGCCATCTTGGAGTGTACTTTTTTCTGCACTTTAAAATACATTTTGTCACTGAATGGCAGTAATGATTCCACTTGGATAGTTCAACATTAAGACAAAAAAATTTCACTTTGGAGTGATGAAGGAACCAATGTCAAATGTACCCCACTCGAATGACCAAATGGTCAGACATTGGTATTGCATTGGTCGTTTGGTACTTCGCTTGGCTGCTTCACCAACGTTGTCGCTTGGCTTTCCCAATTTATTTGTTTTTTTTTTTTTTAACTCGAAGTTAAACACCAACGCAACCCTAATTGTAAACAACAGCTGAAAAGTTAAGTTGATGGAATAACAATGGGGCTCAGAGTGAACAAACGTTAAAACGACAGTAAAACGCAAAAAAAAAAAATTGGAAAAAATTTCAATGGCCTGTAGTGCAAAATTTTATAAAATGGCCAGTCCAATAAAGTACAATGGGGCAGAATGCAATGTTTTAAAAGAATTCATATAAATCGCTACCAAGATCCAATAGATCAATTGGAGGGTTTTTGCACACAATGTGATGAATCTGATCGGATGATTAAAATCTGCCAGAGTTTCAAATCAAACTGGGGAATGTTTTTTGCACTAGGTATTGTCACTCAAAGTCAGGAAAAATTTTCAACAAGCATTTTTTCAAAATGCTATAAGTTTTGAACAGCTCAACTGCTCGTGACCAAATTGTTTTAGTCCTGTAGATAATAAATTGGATTTGTTTATTTAAGAAAAAAATTTGCAAAAATTTTACATTGCTGTTGTAAATTAACAAATTGTTTAATAACAATTGCATTTTAATGAAAAAATGAAAAAATATGAAAAAAATAACAGAGATGCATTGAACCCTTCCGAATCAGAATCCGTCGAGAAAACCGTGGAGAAATTACTTGTAACGGAATCATTGTTATCGTGATAGCAAAAAAGGTGGGTGAAAGAGCATTAAAAACTACTCGTTGCCGGGAGAGGGAAAAATGTTCTCCGACCCCCATTAGTTTTTCCTCTCCAACATTTCTTTCAAACATTCTACCCCTTTTTTTTGAACCAAAAAAATACCAAATACCTTATTGTCGTGAAAAAGAAAACATGTTTCCGACCCCCATTAATTTTTCATTACCCATATTTCTTCGAAACATATTTCCACCCCTTAAAGGGGCTTCTATGCAAAATTTAGATACAAATGTAAATTATGTACGGAAGCTCCCTTAAGGGAATCGTTCACAATCGGTCGAATGTGGCGTACCTACTGAAAGGAAGAAAAACTACACTGGTAAGCTTTGAAAATCGTTTTTTACGCATTTTAATATGCTGCGATTTCGAATTTCATTGATTACACTGTACAACCATTTTAGGTTTTTTTCCAAAATAACAAGGTTCTGACAATGTATTTCAACAGAAGGGTAAATATTTTATTATTTTATTTATTTATTATTTATTCTTTATTCTCTTACAAATTTAAATAACATTATACATTTTTACGCTTCAAACAATAATGAGAATAGTTAGTGGCATTTGTATTTTTAAAAACAAAAATAGTGATAAATGCCACATTATATTTTAAATATACATAAATATGAACTTAGAGGGTGGGGTGAAGAATTAATATAAATATCAATGTACAAAATGTTTGCAAAAAAAAAAAAAAAAAGACAAAATATTTAGTGTGAATGACAATTTAAAAAGTAACAACTATGTACTAGAATAAAATTATGTTTATTGTTAATAACTATTGATTTACCACACATATGTATACAAGCAACTATTTCTTTATTTAATTGATCAAACAACGTATTGCATCAAATTTTCAACTTGGTTGGCATTGAAATCAAGAAGCCACAGTTTAACTTTTTTTAGAAACAAAGATAATGATCTTATGGAACGCAGATTTTCAGGAATGCTATTGAAAAGCTTACATGAAATTATAGTGTAGGAATTTCTAAACAAGGTAGTGTGAAAAACAGGCACTGAAACTACGGAGCTAACATTGCTTCGTAGGGTATATGAACTATATATCGGACTCTGCAAGTAGCCCCCTCTGATAAAAAATATTCTTAGTACTTTGAAATAAAATAATTGCCGAACAGGAAGAATTGTAAGATTTTTAAATAGCACCATAGAGCTGGCTAAACATGAGGCATTGCAAATCTTCCTTATAGCACTCTTTTGCAACACAGTTAATTGCTGTAATTTATTGAAGTATGCACCTCCCCAACAGCTTAACCCATACTCTAATTTTGAGTGAAAAATAGCGTAATAAATAGTCCTTAGCGTGGTATTCGATACAAATTTCCTCAATCGATAAAAACTACGAAGGGATGAGAGTAAATAATTCTTTAAATTAGCAATGTGATCATTCCAGCTCAGCCGCCTATCAATTGTTACACCTAAGTATTTAAATTGATCAACTTTCTCAATTATAAAACAATTTGCATCACAATTTGCGTCAGAATTAAAGAAAACAGAGCTGCATTGATGTATGCAGCTATTATTGTTTAAAACATATCGCATGCAATATTCACTATGGAAGGTAATATCTAGATTCACCGATTCTTGCAATTTTGGATTGAAAAACATAATTTTTGTTTTATTGCTTACGACTAGTTTATGTTTCGCAAACCACAATCGAAGTAAATGTATGTCATGATTTATATCAGCAATTAAATTTAATGGATCTGTTGAACTATATGCGATTCCTAGATCATCAGCAAAAGCCTTGACTTTTCCTTTGAATGGTTGAGAAAATAAAGAATTAATATAGATCAGAAATAATAAAGGACCAAGGACTGACCCTTGAGGTACTCCTAAATTTATGACCTTTGAATCACTGAAGCTTCCACATATTTTTACTTTTTGGGTTCGATTATTTAAATACGATACAAACCATTCATACATAAAACCACGAACACCTAGATTGTATAACTTCTTTAAGAGAATATTATGGTCAACCATATCAAAGGCTTTGGTAATATCGACAAAAAGGCCAGCACACACTTGTTTCTTGTCGATACCAGAATGCAAAACAGTACAAAAATCCAAAAGTGCATCTTCTGTAGAGCAACCCTCTCTGAAACCAAATTGTAATGGACTTAAAAATTTTATTTTATGAAGATAAGACAAAAGCCTACTCTTGATTATTTTTTCTAAAATTTTAGAAAATGATGACAGGAGAGAAATTGGCCTATAATTAGATTTATCTTTTTTGTTTCCTTTTTTAAATAAAGGCATTACATATGCACATTTTAATTCCGTAGGCATGTCACCAGAAAAAATACTTAAATTGAAAATGTATCTCAATATATCCACGATATTAAAGGAAATTCTCTTTAAAGTTAGGTTTGATACACCATCATTACCACATGAGTTTGAATTTTTAAGAGACTGTATGGTTTTAAGAACTTCCAATCCTGAGATAGGCTCAAAAAAGATGCTAAAGATGGGTTAAAGTTATCCACAAAAATATTCCTCGTAATATCCTAAAAAAGTTTGCTGAAAACATGATACACCTCAGATGTAAGGACCGTATAGTTTAATATATAAATTTAACACAAGAATGCGTTAAAAAGGTCAAAACCACACTAAAAAAAAAAATCCGATGTAATCTTAAAAAACGCCGAAACACGTATATTTTTTATTTTTTTTTTTTCATGTGGTACAGTGCTATTTTTAAAAACAAATTATCCAAAAGTGTAAATAATAACACTGTTCATCGAATTTCAGACTTTTGATTTTATCTGAGTTTGGACTATAAAATGATTATTTCTTGCTATTGATGTATTGATTTTGATTGATTCTGACTTCTAAAAATTTTTTAATTATTTTTTGCGCGGATGTAAATCGTGATTTTGGATTTGTCATTTTATCTCAAGACTGAGACGTGATGGAAAAATTTTGTAGCGCTTCTGATCCAAGCACTTCAAAAGTGCTTGTCCTCATAGAAATTTGAAGCAATTTCACAATGATTTTCATAAGACTGCAGTAAGAACAACATGGGTTCGAACCCAGCCCATGATTGATTTTTTTTTTTTATTTGTTTTTATTTTTTTTTGCTTTATTTTATTTTTTTATTAAAATATTTATTATTCAACATCTTTTCTTTCACTTTTCTTTTTTCCTTTCTCTTATTTATATAGTGCTGATTGCACTATGATTCTATGTCAAATTCTGTTTGGACAACATTTGCTTAATATAGCAATTTAATACGTCTTCATATCATCGGTCATTGGTGTAGCGGTCTAAAAAGTTGGTAAATGTTAGTAAAAATAATCTGTTTTGATCTATCACACGGACGGTCGTGGATTCAAATCCTGGTGCGGCCAGTTTTTTTCTTTTTTTTTAATTTTATTGAAAAAACGCTTACGGAAGCATTACAAATAAGCGCTTCAAAAATCCGTTTTTGGTAAGGCTGCGGTAAGCTTTTGCTCGCTTGCATCCTATAACATGCAATGTTAAAAAGTAAGAATAGTTCTTACGGAGCGGAGCGCAAGCGCTTATTGGTGAAAAAGATGCACTTCAGGAGGGTTTTTGAAGCACATCTTTTTCCCTTGGGATATTATTGTTTTGTAAATGATGACTATACAACTAAGAAAAATGTTTTATATTGGTACAACCTTTTAATATCTCACCGTCCAGAAGAAAAGCGACTTTATCTTTACAAAATCAAAAACCAGGTCTTTTTGTTTTGTATAAAAATACACATTCAGACATGTTCTGAAATCCGATTTACTTCGGAATCGGAATGAAAGCAATATTCAAGAGCTCTGCATTTGAACAAATAAGATGGAATCGGATTTGTCTTTCAACAAAAAAAATTTGCTAATGTTTCTTTCTCGACTTACCGAAACAAAAATCTGATTTGATGTAAATTATCGAAATGCGGAGCTCTTGAAAATTGCTTTCATTCCGATTCCGCAGTGAATCGGATTTCAGAACATACCTGATTATTTCAAATAAAATGTAGCGTTGTGGCGTATAGAAATCGTAAAATGAAGAACTCAAGTTTGTAGATAAGCACTAAGCACTAAATTCCACTTTAAGCTGAAAACCGCTAAACCCTTTCATTTATTTTTAGCTTCACTGTTTTTTGCCAGTAATGATAAGATCCGTTTTCTTTTGAATATTATGAACAGAACAAGCATCAGTGATTGTGTGATTCAATTTATACTATGTTTCTTATCAATTTGTTATAATTTCAATTTGGAAAATTCTAGCCCACTGTGCAAACGAGGTCGAATAAAAAATTGTAGTCACAACAAAAATACAAAAAAGAACCAACGCAACCAAGTGGAAACATATGGACCTGAACGTCAAGTGGACAACACCAAAAACAACAACAACAGAGTACAGAATCGTAATTTGGTTTACGAAGTTTGATTGCATTACAAGTTGTTACGTTACGACGACGACGACGATATAACAACCACAATGATGCTCCTTTTTTTCGGAACTTTTTTCCATTTTTTACTTGATTTTATTTGTGTCCCAAATCATTGCTGGGTTGGTTGCGTTGAAAAGTGAAATACTATATTATAAGGTCGATCTTTTTAAAAGGGTACACGTTGTAAGCATTATAGCATTAAAGTCTTTTTTAATTAGTATTAGTGTTTAATGAGTGACATTTTTTTTCCTTCCTTCAATTTCAAACTAATTCTTTGAGTTGTTTTAGTTAATTTTGATGACATTAACCCTTTTGATGCTTCATTTTCTTTTGATGTCAGAAAAAATAACAGTTGACATTATGGAAAAAATTCATTAAATCATCACGCATCTGACAAATTCTAGTTGAATATGGAAAGCAACTTTCAGATCGACCATCTCTGATTGACATGGCACAAAAATTTTGGGATTTTTGTGTTAAAAAAATTTCAAATTGATAAATCTCGAAAACATACACACCCCTATTCCCGTTGGCGTTTTAATAGTCGTTTTTAAGGCGTTTTAGTTTTTATCTACGTATCATTTCTAAATTTGGAGTCTGGAAATATATTGGATCGACGAGGAGTGTTTATCGAGGTGTTAGGAGAATGAAGCAAACACACATATCATTATTTTCCTTACACTTCGATAAACACTCCTTGTCGTTCCAATATACTTACGAGTATTCCAAAAAATAGGAACGACGCGGAGTTTATATTAAAGGGTTAGGAAAACGAAGCAATCAAAGTAATTATATGTGTTCCTGATCCCTCGGTAAACACTTTTCGTCATTTTAATATGTTTCCAGACTCCAAATTTAGAAACGAGACGACGATAAAAACTAAAACGCCGTAAAAACGACTATTAAAACGCCAACGGGAATAGGGGTGACAGTTTCTTTCTCTGAATTTCGATATGTTTTACCGAACACATTCGAGGTAGATGAAAAAGCATCAGAAATGGCTTAAAACATTTTAACGAAAAAAGGCATTTAAAAAAAAATTATAAATTTTCTATATGTATTTGTATTGTACGTTTTTCGAGATATTTCAATCTGAAATTTTTTCAAAATTGTTCTCAGGCTATAGAAGATAATGCGATAAACCTTTCCTCTTTTGAAACCTGATGAAATTCTGCAAATGAAATGCATTGTTTCAAAAAGAGACTAGAGAAAGTAAAATGTCTGTCAGGAATATAACATGCCAAAGCGTACGTACTGACATAAAGTGGCTACATAATGGCCACTTGCACTTTTTATTTACCTTTTCACAGCCATAACTTATAAAAGCCATTATTTTTAGCTGTATTGCTTGTTATAACTGACTGAAGCTTTCGTTGCTTGCTCGTATCCTTTACTCACAGAGTTTTCCATGGATACCGCTAACACAAAAAAAAAGGAGTAAGTAAGTACTTTATTGCCGCTAGCGCTGTTAGGGGATTTCGTGCACAGCTCTCTTGGAGAAATGCATTTAAGTGCCACGACAAACATTAGCGGCTGGAAACAGATTTGTTAACATCATTGTGTTCCTTAGCATGTGATGCAATGGCAGACCACCATATTGTGAAAGGACGTAATGTCTGTATATCGCACCTTAATGCAAAAGTAATTAAGATTTATGAAGTAAGTACTTGGCCATAACAGTCAGGTTAACATCTTGTTTCAATTACAGAAGCATATTCAGCGTATCTTTAGCATGTTTTATGGCTTTAATACAGAAATAATTACAAGGTAATGTATGGTGCATAGTTATATGGGCTTGAAGCTGGTTACCAACACCTCAAAATGAATCTCGTTCTGTGAAACGTCCGAACATATTTGAGATATAAATATTTCTCATGGAATTAAAATTGAAAGAAAAATATTTTGAATTGCTCTCCCACGGCACCATAATGTTCTCTTTGATGCAAATAAGAACATTGTAAAATTTGGTTCATTTCATTGGACAATATCTTCAAAACTACAGAACTTACTTAAAACAAAAAATTCATCCACATTCAGGACCACTTTTCGGTTTTTAAAATGGTTTGGGATGCATCAAATATTCTCTGAAATGGACCAAATTTTACAGTTTGCTTATTTACATCAAAGAACCATTCTGGTGCGTGGGAGCGCAATTCTAAACAATTTTTAAATTTTCAACCACCCTAATGTTTATAATTTAGTGGTATATGGAAATTCTTAATAATGGAATTTGGATACGCTGGAATCCTTAATTTTGTGAGGATTGGTAAGAAAATATATGAGCCAAAAAATGGAGGTATTCGAGGTCAAAGTTCAAAAAATGAGAGTAAAATCGACAAATAGCTCCATACCTGCAGAGGTATGGCCCTTAAAGAAGTAAAATGTAAGACCAACACTATTTTTTTTTTTTACGGAAAAATATCTTCTATTTATAGCTGTACTGCTAAATGTTGTGAATGATAATAGCCTGTTTTCACCAAAAATTTAGCTCTGTTGAGATTAGTAAATCATGTTGTTAAGTCTTACCCGTTTTCATCGGACGAAATAGATTTATTTCTGCCAGTAAATGTCAGAAGCAGTCAAATTTAACTTGTATTTCATTTTCTTCTTAATATTTATCTTCCATTTGCTCTGTGTTTATGCCATTTGTCAAAGTTACAGTGGTGTCACTAGGTCAAGAATTGCCAAAATCGGTAGCCTTGTTGTGATTAAAGCACAGATTTAACTTTAAATTTCAGATTTAACTTAAATCTCAGATTTATTTTTGTATTGTTAATCATTGAATTTATGATGTCGCACACTGGTTCAAAATTCTTAAAAGCTGGCCTAAAGTCAAAAAAAAAAGTTTTTTAGATTAACTTTTTATGAACCGTATTGTCTAACAGATATTCATTGACCTCAAAAAATTTGTAAGAAAGATCAAGGTATTCCTACAATGCTCTTGGGATCTCTCCAAAAGTACGCTTCTCAGACGCAAGATTCTGTGAGCTAAACGTAAAAATTAAGTGTTCACTGTAAAAATTGTGTGGTAACTGTAAAACTGAACCGATTTTAATTTTTGAATATGGAGTCTCTTCATAAAAGAAAATACTATTGAACCTTTATATTCAAAACTTGCAATAATTTATACTTTTACGGTAATTATGATTAACTTAAAATCAAATTATTTCACAAAATCAGTTTGCAATAGTTATGAAAAAGCCCAGAACTAGTTTATACCACGCCATACCACCAAGATTTTTTTGATTTAAGAAGACTGAAACCTTTTCTAACACATACAAAAAAATTTAGGTGCCTTTTTTGTTTGACGCGATTTTTTCTGAAGCACCCATAGGAAAATTTACTCATATTGCTTACCAAGTGTCAATATGTGTTGCTCGCCTGAAATGGAAAAATTTTTATAAAATTATACAGCTTACCTATACTCCATGATAAACGAATCTAAAACCCATTTTTGTTTGATTTGGTTGAATATTCATGCGATTCGTCCGCCGTTTTGAATCCGCCATTTTCTTTTTTAAAAATCTAACATCAAATTTGTAATCAGTGACCTCAATATCCCCCAGGTAAAAAATTTCGTCACGAAACTTTAATGATTTCGACTTTTGGCCAGCTTTTAGGGATTTTGAACCAGTGTGTGTCGCCGTGATCCAAGCAAATATTGCCATGTTAGTTCCTAATTAATTAAAAGATTAATAAAAATTAATTCCTAAATAAAAAATAATAAAGGTCTTTAGATTCAAACATATATTTGGTAATTATTAACAAATATACGATTGAACCAATAAGATTGCTCAAATATGCCGCTTATTAAATAGTATCAAATATTCGATTCGCCTATATCATATATATTATTTGTTAATTATTTCCAAATTTTGATATATGTATATAATGATACTATTTTCTATATAAGCTGAATAGTGCAAAATCGTCATTGTTCGACTTTTCGAACAGCCCAACCTGCTGAAACTATGAGAGGTAAAAAATTTAGAGAACGGATTCGAGCTTTTTGGGTCATAATTACTTTAAAAAGATAACTTTTTAGTTTCGAACTTTTTTTTGGCGCGGCAGAAAATGAATGAACGAAACATGCGATAAGTTAGATTAGTTCACATAAATGGGGAGATCGCATTCGTATTTTTAAAAACTTCCAAAATTTCTTAATCATTTTTGTTAATATGAGTTAACTTCAAATTAAATTTATCTACTGAAAAAAGTACCTCTAAGACACTTCAAAAGATTTCCATTTATTTCAGGGAAACCATCAGGTTTGGCCATAGTTTAATAAATTTTTTTTATAAAGAAACAAAGGCCAAAGTTAAGGATGCTTCAAAATTTTGTGGTCGAACAATACAAAGAAAAAAAGAAGCAAAAACAAACGAAGATCAAATAAAAATTTATAAGAAAATGAAGAACTTTTTGGCAAAAGTACCAAGAAAATATGGAGATTTGTAGTGAAAAACAAAAGAAGAAGAAATAAAGTCAAAGATTCAAAGGAAGACGACCCTTATGAATGACAAAAACAATAAATGTGAGGAGCATGCATTGATAAGGATATGATAAACGTGCAGAAGTTTAAATGTATGCGTAAGTGGTCTTTTACTTTACCATATGTATGTAGATGTATTTACTTTTTTGTGTGATAAATTTCAAGAAGACAGACATACCGAGAGACAGACAGATAGACAATACTGAAGTCAAAAGTTTGTGGGTAAAAAACTTTTACCATAATAAAACAGATGAAAGGCCACAAAATGTGAAAGATATGCAGCAGAAAAGTCCTCATGATATCACATTCCTGCAGCAGAAAAAGCAGGGATACAACGAAGGAATTTAGTTGGCAAAGTATAAGTGTGTGCTGTTTGCTTTTATGTGTGTGCGTGTGTAGATTTGTTAAGGAAATCGGGTATGAAAATAAAATTTTAATTAAGCTAATGAAAATAATATGCAAGAAAAAAACAAAAAACATTAAAACTAAAACCATCATGGCTTAAGGCAGTGTGGTATTCAAAGCTTCCGAAGATATGAAAAAGTTGACATTTACATAGATGAAAGGACTGAAAGTGCTTTAGGAAACAAAGTCGTTTAGTTTAATTTCTAGAATTATCAGATCATGGAATATTGCATACATAATAAAAAATTCAGTAATATTTTGGAGTTACTCATCAACGTCATCTGTGCCTTAAGAACAAAATCAGCGTCTAAACTCAATAAAAAGTTATTTAAATATGAACCTAACTGACGTATAACTATGGGAAAAAACGTCAAAAATGTATTCTTTAAAAGAGAAACCCCAGCAATTGGCTCAAGCTTTAAGTGTATGCTTTTGTAACCCCTAATAGAAACATGAGTCATACATAAGTATGAGTATGAAGATACAGAAAAATTTTCTTTATTTATTTATTTTTAAGCACATTCCATGAGTTTCTGGAACTTAACATTGGTGAAACTAGCAAGTACCATCATTTTGAGTGAACTAAAAGACAAAAACAGACTACTATAGAACTCCTTTGAATTTCGCCAAACGCTGTTCTCTCAAGAAAAGCCACAGCTTCTGTCCTCACAACTGCATTCACTTATTGTAGATGCAAATAATACAGTTGCCAAAATATTGCAAGAATCCCAGAAATTTGTGTTGTGTATTGGATCCAGATTCCACTTTGGGAAGAAGACATACAGAATGATTTTTTCAAAATCCTGGCAAACATCTCTCTCGGTAGTATCAGCAAAAATTTGGGGCTTTTTATACGGAAACAACCAGCAGTCATTCGTCCTTAAATATCGTTTAACGGTTATTGCAAATTCGGTCCCAATTGAGGAGTGAAAGTACCAAAGGGCCTAAGTACCAGTTCGAGGCAAAAGCTTTCGTTTTATTTTTAAATATTTACAGCTGTCAAATTTCAAGCGTATACAAATTAGATTTTGTTTTAGTACATTACATTTAAATATCTAAATGGATACCGCCCATGCAAAAAATATATCCAAAATGCAACTTTCGGAGTATGTTTTACGGCAATGCAACCATAATACACTTAAATACTAAAGACGTTAAGCGCAAGTTCAGAGCAAAAGCAAGTCAAACTCAGATGACAAGCCTTCCCAATTTCCATTCGATGCTAAAAATTATTAGTGGTAATACATCCTATCCAATGTGCACAAAAACGGATGAAGATCCGTTTCGAACCCGTTACGAGTTCATAAAGCGATAAAAAACGTAATCCGCGGTTAGGGATCCTTTTCGAACCCGTAACTTACATCAAAAACGAATTCAAAACGGATTTGCTTTTAATAATGTTAATGCTGTGTTTAAATAAAAAAAAAACATTTTGAAGCGCTTATTACCGAATAAAAAAAAAGAATAAAAAAAAAACTAACGATTTGCCTGTGGTAGGACTCAAACCCGGGTAATTCCCAGTGCGGAACAATTAAAAAAAAAAACAAAACGAAAAAAAATAAAGAAAAATAAAAGATAAAAGCACACCTGTGGTAGGGTTCGAACCTGGGTAAATCCATTTCGAATCCGTAAATACTTCAAATACGAACTCAAAATAGATTTGCTTTAATTAATGTTAATGTTGATAAAAAAAATATACAAACTTTAAATCTCAACATCAGATAAGTCTACATCAGACAAGTCTACATCATATCGGTCAATAGCCTAGTTGTCTAACGTCTAGTGTTTGAAAAATAATACCCCGGGTAGGTAGTCTTTTTTTTTTTTTAAATAAAAATAAGAGCTTCAACATTTTTCTTTTTTTTTATAAGCAGCATTAACATTATTAAAAGCGAATCCGATTTGAATTCGTTTTTGATGTACGTTACGGGTTCGAAACGGATCCATAAAAGTAGAAAAAACGATTCGCTTTTTTTAAGGAATTTCTCCCGCAAACAGATCAGTAACGAGTCCGTTTGGCACACTAGGTAAGTTTTCATCACAATCGTTGCAGCCATTTTTGAGATATATTGAATAAAAAATTTTCTTTGCTGAAGAGTAGACATGATACTTTTTACATACCTTTTGTTTATTACAAGGTATTGAAGGTCGACATGCATGTACAGGTTTTCATCAAAGTTTGCTAGATATAGTATATTTACCACTGACTATGTTTAACTTATAAGGAAGGTGTCAATCCCACCAGCGATATTTCGTCCACTTTCAATTCACAGCTGCCTTATAGCAAGTAGACTCCCCACGGTTAATTTCAGAAAGATTGCTGTATTAGTTTTTTTTTATAGCGTGTTATATTTTTATGCGCGGTGCCACGCCCTTCAACGAATTTCTCCAACATAACGGAATATCACATTTTAATTTTTGTTTCTAGTGGTAACATCTCCAAAATTTTCATTAAAATTGTTGGAGTCGCTTTCTAGTAATATTGAATCAAAATTTTTTATGGTAAAAAGGGGGCATGGCACTTTCTCCATACCACCTACATTTCGTTTTTTACAAGGTATTGTTAAGTAGTATCATCCTACCAAATTTCATCAAAATTCCTTGGTTTGCGAGTTATAACCAGATTATGTTTAAAATATAGGGCGGTTCTACGCCCCCTCATTTACAAATTCATAGCCTAGCATATTCTTCATTACATGCTTGTATCTAATATTATCTGAAATTTCATTAAAATCACTTCTGTACATAAGTTCATACAATTTTAGCTTTTATGAGAATAGAAGATAAATGCAAGCTCTGAGCAAAAACTAGGTGAAATCAGACAAGAGAGCGTGGCATCTCCCATACAAGCAAAATCATTAAATGCTATACTGAGAACGTTTTTTGAGGTAATTCAACCAAATTTCACTCAGACACTGAGAACTGTTAGTGCAAAATCTGAGCAAAAGCTATGAAAATTCGGACAAGAGGTTGTGGCACCTCCCGTACAGGTAAAATTTTCAAAATTTTGTAGTGAAGAGTAATTAATGTTTGGCCTGGCCTTACTAGTTTATAGTTATTATAGCCTAATAAACAACTATGTTAAGTTTCAAGACGCAGGTAGATGCTTTGTTTGATACCATCTTGCGAACAATTTGTACCTTACCAACTATGTAATGCACCATTAGTAGAAAACAGGAGCAATTATGACAGAATATCATCTTAAATTCAGACAAACGGATTGATATATGAACATGATGAACATTTTGCAGACATAAGGGGAACTGATGCTATTGTGGTATAGTTTTTCAATGTGGTATGGTTGCATATCTCCGAATTGGGAAGGAACCTGCGAACGTTACTGCTTTTATCCTATCAGAAAACATGAAAAACCAAGGATGTGTTGCTGTCATGCTCCAAACAAAATTTTTCTGGTGTCAGTTGAATGAAACTTAAATCTCGTGTGGTTGATTTTTTTTTTCGGATATTTTGCAAAAAAATTTTGTTAAGGAAAAGTTGCTTTTTGGTAAAGTTTTATTTATATTCAATAAAGATAAGTACTAACTATTGCAAAATAAGTGTTTAACTATGTAAATTCACAAAGTTTCCCATTTTATTTTTAGAATTTTGTAATTTCTAAAAATTGGCCACTGTGGTATAGTCGGGATTCGCTAATGTGGTATATGAATATTTCTTGTTATTCTTAACATTATTTGATTGCCGTTTATTTTTTTATAAAAACTATGAGTTTGAG
Organism: Calliopum simillimum; assembly: GCA_951812925.1. Lineage (NCBI taxonomy): Eukaryota > Metazoa > Arthropoda > Insecta > Diptera > Lauxaniidae > Calliopum > Calliopum simillimum. Next base: position 51,301,470 of record OX638369.1, on the reverse strand, counting down.
AACCAATGTATATGTTATTATGAACTTATTTCATGCCTTTCAAACTTTATATTTGGTTGCATGGTTTAACATACCACATTACCCTACTTATATGTACCACATTACCAGCCCACTTTACAAGTACTGATCAGTATATATACCACATTGTGCCACCATATGTACCACATTACCTCCCAACTATTTGAAAACAGCTTTATTGACTTTTTTCAGATTTTGCTCAATAAATTTTTTTAATGAAATTGCAAATTGAAAATTTGGCTGAAATTGATCTAACGGTTCTCTTTCAAATTCCACCTTAACATTAGCTATACCACAATAGCATCAGTTCCCCTATCATGCACATATAAATGTTTTTGATTATGAAAGCAACGCTTATTGGTCCAACTTTTTAATGCGGTTTCAATAGTTACAAAAGTAAGATTTAAATTTTGTGCTTTAAACAATTGTAGTGTCCTTATACTTTTATCCTCTTGTCATCAGAGCATTATTAATGGCGGCGCGACGCGTTTCCTTTTAGCATACGCCGGAATTTTGCAACTTGCCATTACTTGTAAGCTTGGGGTAAGAAAGTGAAATTGTTGGCGGCGAGCAAAGACCGCAATAACACCTGCTTCCATCAACATACGCAGAAGCATATTTACTAACACCTTTACACAAACGTATGTCGCGATGCTTAAATGGGTTCCAAGGCCAGGCTTTTTTTTCTACTTCCTCTCATAGATGCTGCAGCATTTCTTGCACTTAAGGCTGGCTGGCTGTTAAACCACGAGAATAGACCGGGTGCGCATAGTACTTCAGCGCTAGCATCGCCGCCGCCATCACCTTTTTATCCTGCCTCCTGGTTGGTCTGTTGTTGTGGTAAATTCTCGTTTTTCATGTGGCAACAAATTGCGTACACACGAAACAGAAGAAAAAACATAAATTCCATGTGGATCGTGTGGAGTTTCGCCTTGGATTACTTGTTGGCAAATTTGTGAAAATTACTTTTTGTTTAGTGCATAAACCACGGACACGGACATAGGACCTATGCAACATACATAAATGGGATATTGAGGGGTAGAAGGATGAGTGCGCAAGGAAAGAACTTAAGGCAAGTGTTTTGCGGAATGAAACTTTCGCTAACACATTGTTATATAGTGTAACCGACGTTGTTGTTGTTACATTTTTTTTGTTTTAATAATGCCATTGTTGTTGATGTTGTTGGTGTTGTTGTTGTTCAACATAAATAAGTCGAGTGTTTACGCTCCACCTACGAATACCATAAATTTTCACTTGGGGTTTTTTTTTTATTTTTCTCATCATCATCGTCATTGTCGTTGCCATTGGTAGGGGTGGATGCAGTAATGTTGGGAACTGAAACATCAGCGTCCTTCTTAAGCCATAAAAAAAGAACATTTCTAAGATGAAGCTTTAATGTAGAAACTAACATTTAGGGTTTCCCTTAATAATCATGTAAAAATAACGTGTTCATCTTTTTTGGAAAGAAAAAAAAGTAATACAATATATGTGGAAGAAGTGAAACTTATGTTTAACAATATTTTGTACAGCTTACGAGATATAACCTGGTGTAATAAAAAGTATCTCTAGTAAAGTGTTGAAAAATGTATTCCCAAGAAAATGTCGAAAAATGTGTCTCCAAAAAGTGTCGGAAAATGTGGCGCCAAAAAATCTATCGAAAAATGGCGAAAACTGTGACGCAAAGCAAGTGTCGAAAAATGTGTCTCAAAAAAATTTCAAAAAACATTTGACAGGTTTTCACAGTAAAACACAGAGTATTTGACGTAAAAGTCGGAAAATGTGTCATCAAAAAAAGTGTCTCCAAAAATGTATAGAAAAGTCTCAAATATGTGTGTTAAATGTTTCGGCAAAAAAAGTGACGGCAATTGTGTTACCAAAAATAGTTTGGAAAACTGTGTCACCAATGTAATGTAAAAGGTTTGATTAACTTTAAAGAATTTTGAGGCCCTGCCTATCTACACAGCTGTGCAATATTTGAAAAGCGACTAGCTGGCTTAGTCACTTGCTATATAGACAGCTAAGTGAGCTAAGACTTCCAAAAATATTTAAAATTAAAAACCGGAGGTTTAAAACTTTGTTGAGTCTTTAATTCGATTTGTAAATGTCTTACAAGATAGCTTAACACTTAAAACTTATAAACATAATGAGAATTATAAAGTTACATGCTATCCCTAAACGATCATTAAATGAAGATAGTATGAATAACAACAACAACAACAATAGATGTATGCTCCACTTATAATACACGTGTGCATTGCATTGTACATACAAGCGTACACCCACTGCACAAAGCAGTGTACGCATGTACATAATATTCAACATACAAACGTACGCATAAAACAACGTTAAGTTTTAGTACATAGTAATTTGTTAAAACAGTGGCGTGATATAAAATAGTTATACACGCACAACACCAAAAATGTATCCAAAATGAGTCGCCACAAAAGTGTCTAAAAGTGTGTCGCCAAAAAATGGTCGGAAAATATGTCGGCAAAAAAAGTGTCGGACCCAGAGTGTAACCCAAAGACTGTACAAAAATCCATACCAGAAAATAGTGACAAAAAATATGTCGCCTAGAAAGTGCCAAAAATTGTGTCGTCAAAAAAAGTGTCTCAAAATGTGTCGCCGAAAAATGTCTCGAAAAATAAGTCGTCAAAAAATGGCGAAAACTGTCACCAAAAATGTATCCAAAAATGTATCCAAAAATGTATCCAAAATGAGTCGCCAAGAAAGTGTCTCAAAGTGTGTCGCCAAAAAATGGTCGTGAAATATAACGCCAAATGAGTCGAACCCAAAGTGTAACGCAAAGACTGTTGAAAAATCCATACCAAGAAAAGTGAAAAAAATTGTCGCCAGAAAAGTGCCAAAAATGTGTCATCAAAAAAGTGTCTAAGAATGTATCGAAAAATAAGTTGCCAAGAAAGTGTCGAAAAATGTGATATGTTTTTGTAGTAAAAAACAGGGTATTTGACGGGAAAATATTTTTTAATAAAAAATAAATTTACACATAACATCCATTCATATCAAAGCACTACGTTTTTTGAAGGGGTTTTATCGCCGCACAAAGTATTATGTTCGTATTTCAAAACACACTTTTTGGCCGAAATTCCAGACGTACCATTTCTGCTTTATTAGTCCTCTGGTATTAAAACCATTTATGGCATTTTAATGTAATTATTATTAATTATGTAATTATATTTACAATATGCTTTTCAAACATATTTGTAGATCCACCCCAATACACTTTGTACAATGTGCACCAATACTTATTAGTGCAGACACACCAATTGTTGTGTTCACACAATAAAAAATGATATCAGCTACCATGATAATAATAATAATAGCAACAACAAAAACAACAATAATAAAATGATACTAGCAACAGCAACGACACATACATACAACAACAATAATAATAATAATTATTTTTATGTGCATTATTCGCACATACACAAACAAGAAAAAAATGTCTGGACAAAATTTGTTCGAAGGACACCAAAAACGTTAGGGATAATATCATCATCAGCTGCCAAGTGTTAATGAAGTGAAAATTGAAATGTCAGCAAGAAGATACCATAAAAAAACAAAAATATATCTTTCGCTAAACCTTTCATTCAAGCTTTTATTGGATGAGCGTTTAAATGCGCTTTAGAAAAATTATCATAATTATAAATCGATTAGTTTTACTTAATAAAAAAATAACGACGAAACTAAAGACATATCAAATTTATTCTAACCGTTTCCTCTGACAAATATCATGCTTGATCCAACAAACAATGGTTTAACTTTCAATTGAGGACATATAATAACCTGCTTAAGCACTCTAACGTAAAAGTATACACATAAGCCTTAGATATGTAGTTGGTTACATGCTCTCACAATCCAAACAAAAGTGGTATTGTTCATGGTAACGCGACTAAGTGATTTGGAGTCAAAAGAAAGTCAGTGCCTATTTAAAGACAAACAAATCTTATGTAAATCGTTTCCACAGTCCTTGGTAAGTCAACAATGAGTTAAATGTTCCAGGCTAGTCAGAGGTGCACTATTAGTAGTTGGAACTATTCTTGTAAGTAGGTAGTAGCCGCGGCTATGTAATCTAACCGGATATATTAATTCTGCTTACTGCCGAAAACACAAATTGTTGGATCTTCCAGACCGACTCTTTAGTCAGTCGGTCCTTCGGGGAGATTCATGCTGGCGTGCGGCTTAGACCAGCGATGCTCAGTAAAACTATTAAACGTTAAGGTACAAACAATCCATTAAAACGGAAGAAAGCTATCTGCACGAATACCGACAAAAAACAATGTGTACGATGCCAATTCGCCGTGCCTGAAAATTAACAACAAAATACATACATGATTTGTTTTAGAGACGAGCTGTATGCTGATCGATTGTGCGTACAAAACAATAACAAAGCAATAGGAAGCAAATATACGTATGATATAGCAAACTGAATACGTTGAATCTCCATCCAAGGTGCTCCTTAGAGCGGTTTACACCAACAAGATCAGTCACTCCAAAAATTTTTGTGGTTTGTGGCCCTATGCTCCTCCTAGGAGTTAAAGGAGAATACATACATACATACAAATATATAGTACTTAAATATCATTTTAAGCACAAAATAAAAAAAAATCCACGTAGCGCTTTTTAAAAAATTTAATTTTGAAAATTCTAAAAAAATAAAACCAACAAATAAAAACCGAATATTCATAGTCGAAATTGCGCTTACTTGTCAGGATTATGAGATTTAATAACCTAAAAGTGCAAAAACACCGTTTCTAGCAATTTTTGAAGTTTCATAACAAGTTATGATAATTTCTGGTCATAAGCCTTGATATGATGTTTGAAGAACTAGTTTTGGCCTTCAAAACCCTTTTTCATTATATCAAAATCTTTTTCTTTTTCCAAAATATCGTAGCCTAAAAAGTTGAAAACTCGCAAAAAACATGAATTTTCGTCATTTCAGTTCAGGATATTTCAGAGTGATATATAAATTTTGATATAATTAGAAATCGATTTTGAAGGCCGAAGCTAGTTCTTTCAAATAACATATCAAGATTTATGGCCAGAAACTATCATAACTTGTTATAAAACTTCAAAAATAGTTAAAAACGGTGATTTTTGCAATTTTAGGTTAAGATATTTCGAAATCCTGACAAGTTAGAGCAATTTCAGTGCCGGATTCGGATTCAACATCTAAAGTAACTATTTCGGCTTTTATTTGTCGGTTTTATTTTTTTCGACTTTTTTCTTTACAGGCCTCTAAATGGAAAGCACGCTATTGCGACTAAGCTGCTGCACCGATTTTTATGAACACAGATAACCTTAACCCTAAGTAAGAACCTTAAAGAAGCTTCTTGTGGCTTATAGTCAATTTTAAATGGTCGAATTTCGGCCACGAGGCAAACTCTACTACTGTTTCTAACTTTTGAACCAATATCCATTACCAATATAGTTCCCAGATACACAGAGAGTGCGCACATATTTTTTATAATTTTGGCGGAAAAGTTGCTTAATTTTCTGTTTATTTATTTGAAACATGAATTTCTATAATAAACGACAAAGTTTTGGTACCAAATACCGTTTTATACCCTAGTCTATGCTAAACATACCAAAAAAATTAAAAAAAATCTAATAGTTGCGACAAAAAAACCTATTTTTTTTTTTTTTTTTTTAAATCCTTTTTTACTTTTAAATCCTTGATAAATGTTTAGTTCTATTCAAATAATTTTAATAAACATCGCTGATCTATAAAGAATAGAAAAATCGCTTGCAAATAGATTTCTTTTAGGAAGCTATAAATAAATTATATGTGTCGTTCATTGTGAAAGCGGCGTAAGTCACTTCTAAGTAATGTTATAATATAAATTGGCTGCCACTTTGTTAGAAATGAAAAAATACTGTTCTGTTAAATTTATGACATTAAGCTAAAAAAAAAAAATTTTCGGCCAAATAACCTCCTGAAATTATGAACATTTGTGCTATAGAATATTGTGAAATTTTAGTTGCAAACGTATAGCTACGAACTGGTTGGTTTATTGTCGGCTAATTTTTTATCTGTCTACAGTATACGTATAATAGTCATAGCAAAATGACATCTGAAGTCATTTGTAGAAACTATGATACATTAAAATTATGATATTAGTTTTGCCCACCTACTAAAATCATGTATATTTTTGATTGCTTTTCGGTGTTTGAATGGTAGCTCGAAAAATTATATATAGGGTAAGGGAGGGAAATATGGACCACCCATCTTTCTTTTTTAAATAAAACCCAAAATACATAAAACAAAACAATTAATTTTATGTCATTCATTAAAGGAAACAATTTACCTTTAATCTGATTCACTTTTAGATAAATATCTCATCAGGATAAAGAAAAAAATTAAAAAACTGAAAATACTCAAAATGAAGATCAAATAAAAGTGTATGGACTATATAGTCCATATTGCCCCACATGTTTATTTGGTACAAAAGTTGCATATAAAAATGTCACTTCCACATCCGGCGCATTCTTCATGACTCCAAGAACGTCAGATTACGCATTCAACCCAAAATTCGCCACGTCGATCTTCTGAGTAAAGGGTATTACATTATATGCATTTTTTATCATTTTTTTCCTTTGTAGTTAACGAATTACTCGTCATGAAAACTGCAACTAGATTCCCCATCTGAAAAAGATGATAAATACATTTGTTTTTGAGGCTTTTTTCTTTGGTGGTCCATATTACCCACAACACGTGTTAGTGAAATAAATGGTTTTTAATCAAAAACTCTTTTGGTTAATGAACTTATTTGTGCTAATAAATTATAAATGGTATTCACTGACTTTATATAATTAACCATTTATTTAAAAACGCGATGTCTTTATAGTGAAATAATGAAATATACTCACTAGAAAAAAATTATCACTGATCTTTTTTTTAGAAAAATCAACTTTACAGAAACATGCGACTTCACCGAACGCTGAAATTATATAAGCTTTAGGTATTAGCGCTAAGTTTGAACATGAATAACGGTAAATCCCATGTATGCAGTGGGAAATAACAGTGTGGTCCATATTACCCACGTAGTCCATATTTCCCTCCCTTACCCTAATTATATTTGGTTGCTATTATCATGAATAAGTGGCATTTTTAAGACTAAGTTCTTCTATGCGAACAATTTAAATCAATAAATGAATCTGTCCATAACATAACTGTCAAACCACTATGACATTTGATGTCATGGTATGTATCAGCGTCTTTCCAATAAAATTTTTAAATTTTGACCTACCCAGTATTTTAATGATATCATGGCGTTAATATTTATCTATCCAATGTTTTTTATACAATTTTTAGGAGAGCTGAAACATAGCTCAAAACTCACTTACTTGTAAAGTTTGGCAAAATTTTTCCTCTGTTGAATAAATAGAATGACAATTTCTAAAATATAAAATAAAACGTTGTGCAAAGCTTTAAAATAAAATAAGGTCAAGGTCACAACTGACGCTCTATTAAAAAGTATATTTTTGAAAAATAACACGGTCACGGTTCTTTTAAACTTTATAGAGAATTGTATACAATCGTTGGCTTTCAAAACTTAAGATTTTCTATACTAAACATCAATCTGTTCCATATCACAGAAAAGCAGCCACTTGAACTCGTTACAAATAGCAAAATATATAACTTGGCTAAATTCCAAAACAAGCTCGTTTTAGTCAATTTCCAGGCAGCATACGACAATTGTCAATTAAACATTACCCCCATTCCCCAAGAAATCTACGTATAATTTCACATCCCATACCTTCTACATTGATATATGTATGTATGTAAATGATAATGCCCTAACAATTGTGATAGCGACAAGCAACCTCTGCATTTATTTGCCAAACGAGACGAAGTGGTCTGCTCCAATCAGCCCACATCCATTCACCCATTACTTGCATACTGATTTGCTCCATGTGACGATTTAAGTATATCCATAGGATTTGATTTGGAAAAGCGAAGGGGTGGGGCAGTGTATGTGTATGTGCGGACACGCTGCGTATTCTTGCGTATCTTTGTCAATTTAATGCACATTGGATTCCATTAAGCGGCAACCGCAGTTTCACAAACACCCACACAACAATATGCGCGCACGCACACACACACACGCTCACATACTTAAAAACAATGCGCATTCGTACGCAATTGAAAGCATTCAACAACGACACCAACAACAATGCAACGGTATTTAAATCGTGCTACTGTGAATGCAAAGCGCTTCTTGAGCCCTCTAACCTCCCCAGATAGCACAATTCATTCGTTATAGTTGGCATCACTGATAAACGTGAGTAGGGAACAACCACGCCGACGACGACTACGACGACTGTGATGCTGCCTGCTATCGATGTTTGTCATCAATGTGGCTTACAAAAACAACAACAACAATACATTCGCCTACATTTGCATTTGTCTATCTGTCTGTATTTCACATATTCAATGCGAGTCTACAAAGCACCCTGTTTATCGTTGACTCTCATCACACAATGGAGTCGTTTGTGATTTTATCAATTCAATAAAAACAAAATAAAATCAGCACAATGCAAATACCATTAATGTATTGGGTTTGTCCCCCACAACACGCATACAAACACAAACACAATATATTGACAGAAACATTGGCATCACCCATAACAATCAGCGTTGCATTTTTATTGGAAGAGAAGATTTTTGATTTTTTTTTTTTTTTAAATTTTATTATTTTAGATTTTTCTTACTTCGCGATTCTTAAAGTGACTTTCACTTCACTTCAAACATTATACACTTCTCATTTTAAGAACTGCGATCGATAAAATTGTCCGATACAAAATTCAAAAAATCTCTGGAACTAGGGGTCCGATTTAAAAAATAAAATTAATTTTTGAACCACCAATTTGTTACTATTTTTATAACGTACTTAAAATATTAATATTATTTTTTTTTATTTAAATTTTTTTTAACTTTTCTGGCACCCCTTCCATTAAGGTTTTTATGGTATTATATTATACCTTTCCAGCTGCTGAACACCACTTTTCTCGATAATTTTTAACATCCTTGGCTACTTTTTGTTGCCTTTATCTCCATTTTGAGCAAAGCCCAGTATCTTTCAATTAGAAGAAGTTCTGGACAGTTTGGCGGACTTGCTTCACGAGGCACCAAAATCAAATTATTTTGAGTACCACTCCAACGCCATTTTACTATAATGACAATATGCTAGGTCTAGCCAAAAGAAAGTGGAAACCCAATGCTTTCGTAGGAAAGGCTTAAGTCTTTTTTACCAAGCAGTCCTTCATATAGAATTCGGAGTTTACTGTTCTACTGTTTACAAGAGAATTGCTCCTTTTTCCGCAACTGCAGATTGCTTGCCAAAGCAAGAACTTACGAGGAAATTTTTACCGCTTTTTTGACTTTAACTTTTAGTCCAAATTCCCTCGCGAGTCTGCAGTGTAAAACTTTTGGCCTAGAAGCTGCAAAAAATCGGCTAAAACATACGTTTCGTCGTCCATAATGCAGCATTCGAATTTTTGAAAAAATTTATTTTTTAATTTTATGGCGCGATGTTTAACCTCCATGTTCTTCACAATAATTCCATCAGGAACTTTTTGTGCCTTGAACGTCTTTGAACCAGCTTTCTTTTTGGCCTTGCGAACTAAAAACTTGGAACACTCCACATTCTGTGCCAGCTTTCTACATGAAATGTTGTAGTTCTTCTGTAAAACTGTGACGATTTTCTTCTGTTTGTTTCGATCCCGGGAGCCGTTTTTTTCCAGAACCTGGCTTTCGAAAGACAACTAAGTTTTCCTTACAGTTTTTCAGAACTCTTGATACCAATTTCACATTAACTTTGCTATTCCGAGCAGTTCTATAGATAGTCCACCATGGGTGGTCTTGAAAAATTTGTACTGCTGACTTTCGAACTTCTTGCTCGTTTGCCATTTTTAAGTAAATATGATGGACTAGGGAAAAAAATTTAACACAATAATTTTGGTACATTCATTTCAAAGCATACCTGCTGTGAAAAATTTTTAAATTAATTAATTTGAAAACAAGTTATTGGATAAAATGTATCGGACAATTTTATCGATCGCGGTCCTTACTAATTACACCTCGCTTCATACTTCGTACTTCCCACAATCACACATCAAACTTCGCCCTACAAAACTTCACAATTTGCTCCTTATACTGTAAACTTCATATCTCACAGCTTCCACTTCACACTTTACTTCCATTATTTGGATTTCGTTGGACAAACTACCAATGCCACATAACAAAAACAACGAAAAAACTAGCAAGAGTATTACCTTTGGCCTGGCGAAAAATAAAATACCCTACACTGTAGTATTTTGAAAAGTCTGCTTGCCCTCTTGACCGAACTGAACTAGTTTTTATTCTGATCTTGCACTCACTGTTCTTAATGTTTGACTGAAATTTGGATCGATTATCAAAAAAAAAAAAAAATTTCAGTATAGCATTTTGAAACTTTTGCTTGAAGCGAAGGTTCCACTCTCTTTTGTCCAAATTCACCTAGTTTTTTCTCAGAGTTTGCATTTACTGCTCTTAATTTTTAAATGAAATTTGGTTGAATTATCGCAAAACACGCTTTCAGCGTAGCATTTTAAAACTTTTACTTATATGGGAGGTGGCACGCCCTCTTGTTCAAATTCGCCTGATCTTTGCTCAGATATTGTACTTACTATCTCTAGGAATTATGAATACATTTTTTATGGGGTGGTAGGCGTGTTCGTTGACCGATTTGGCTCATTTTCAACCCCACAAGCTAACTTTGACGACGAAGGTAATATACCGAATTATCTTGCTCAGTTTTCCTATAAAATCTATTTACACGCACAGTCAGACGGACATGGCTATATCGACTCAGGAGGTGACGCTGATCAAGAATATATATACTTTTTTATATCTGCCACTCCTCATTCTCTGCGTTACAAACGGAAGAACAAAGTGAATATACCCTTTGTGTAGGGTATAAAAATGGAATGCACTTTTTATTTCACATATGCAGTCTTATGTACTTTTTGACGCTGAAACCAGATCCGTCGTCAGAATTGTCAATATACCTGCAGAACTTCAAGATATTCTGGCTCGAAGTTAGAGAAAATGTTGTTTTCAGCGTTATGGCGTAACCTTAGAAAAAGGCGAAACTCTTCTTTTAATGGCATCAAATAGCCACACTCCTTCTTATCAAAATATTTCTTCAAACTTTTCCAATAGGACTCATACTTTTCGAGTTATGAAATTATGTAGTATCGAAAAAGTGGGCAATACCACGCCTGTATAACTGCTCAACGAAATTTCGAATTGCTTCAAACTTTGTAAGATGAGATCAATACAATATAATATTTAATAATGTCTCGGTAGTAACACAAACCAACAATTTGAATTCAATAAGTAAGCTATTGGAGAAAAGGATAACAGTCAGAGCAATAAGGGGTGAGCCCCAGAACCTCTGCGCGCAGGCACAAAGGCTAATCAACCCAAAACGCGTTAAGGAGCAATCTATTTTATGCCGCAGCAGCAATATGTTACATTCTACAACAAAACAATAACATGGTGCTTAAGGAACTTAAAAACAAATGTTCTTGTAGAATCTTTTCAAAAGTGTCTGGAAACTAAAGAGGATGCATTACGTACGTTCCCTGAGACAATGCAGTGCACAACCAAGTACATGTTTGGTTGCCTGGATTCTAGATATCAATTATGTAGACAAAGTGGCAAATCCGAGAATAATAAATAGTCAAGCTGAAGGCTGCACAAACGACTTGTTAGGTCGTGGTTAACAAAATGCATTTAAGTAATAAAAAGAAGTTCTTCTTTCTATTCAATTCAGAGCCACAGAGGTGAGTTCCATACTATAAGACAAGCACTGAATCAAGTCGGAACTATAGATTCTGACCAAATGAATTCACTTATCACAATGTATTTTTTAATGCTGAGTCTGAATCTGGTACCAAAATTGCGCTTACTTGTCTGGATTTTGAAATATCCTTACCTAAAAGTGCAAAAAACACCGTTTTTAGCTATTTTTGAGGTTTTATAACAAGTTATGATAGCTTCTGACCATAAATCTTGACATGATATTTGAAAGAACTAGTTTTGGCCTTCAAAACTTATTTTAAATTATATGAAAATCTTTTTCTTTTTTCAAAATATCGTAGCCTAAAAAGTTGAAAAATCGCAAAAAAACTGGTTTTTCCTTCTTTCAGGTCAGGACATATCAGAGTAAAATATAGATTATGATATAATTTAAAATGGGTTTAGAAGGCCAAAACTAGTTCCTTCAAATTCCGTATCAAGATTTATGGTCAGAAGCTACTGTTTTTGGAGAGAAACCGATTGTAAGTACACTAAAATATTCTGTGTAGTCTTAATTTTGATGACGCAAAAGGATTCCGTGTAATTCATAGCGTGAAAAGATTACGCTCACATTTTTTGCAAAATGTGGTGTCGGAGTAAAGTGGGAAATTTTATATGGGGTAAAGTGGGAAATTTTTTTTCACGCAGCCAGTCCATTGAAAATTGGCCAAGCAAAACAGAAATTTAGTAAAGTTCGGAAAGCCATGAAAAGCTTCGTTTTAACAACTCCGGAAAAGCTAAGCGAGTTTCAAAAAGCAGCTGAGAAACGTTTAGCAAATACACAAAAGAAAGAGGGAAACAAATCACAAAAAAAATATAGTACCAGGAGCAAAAAAAGCACCACCAGCAAAAAAAGCGTCAAAGAAGAAACAAAGAAGTTCTAGTTTTGATGAAGATCGTGATTTTTGCACTATTTGCATGGAACTCATGCCCGAAATCATGACCAAACACAAAACCATCAAATGCAACAAAAAGGATTGTCAACGCCCATTTCCCTTGAAATGCGATAATATCAATACAAGCTTCTTTTACTGCAATCCCTATGACTCGGACTTGGATGTTTTATCAGAGAACGACGAATAAGCTACAATTTCACCAATTTTTTTAAACACATTTTTATTATTTTTTTTTTTTTTTTCATATTTTTAGTCCTTTGGGTGTGTTCTTTAAACCTTTTTTGACTTACCATAAAGATATTAGAACTTTGTTGCAACATTTGTGTTAGTTTTGATAAGTTTTTGAAAGTTTCCCACTTTAACCCACGATTTTTAATTTTTGCCATTTTGGGCATCCTCGGTCAAAGCGTCGTACTCAACAGAAAATCCATATTTTCGGTTCGTTTCTACGGTAAAAATATAACTTATTTAATTTTCTTTACTGAAGGCAGTTGAAACATGAGAAAATAAGAAGTTTTGATCATTTTATTGAGCTTCGAAAAAAATTTCTCACTTTACCCCACATACCCCAACATAATTTTTGAGTTTCTTAATCAATCCGAAAAGATTTTTAATCAACCTCTGATATAACTTCCGATTCTAAACTTTCGAAACCAAAGTCGGTGGTCAAAATTAAATGGAATTTCCTACCTTTCGGAACCGAAACCGAAGCTCCGTAACATTCCTAGTAATAATTTCAAGTATGTTACGCTTGAATTATCAACTTGTATAATAATCCAAGCTAACTTTTGTGAAATGCGCAGATTCCGAACTTACTCTCTGTGAATTGCATTAAGTTGATTTTCCACATCGAATATCTCGAAATGATTTATGCACATGAAAATATAAATTATTTTGATTACTTACATCATTATTAAAGTTTCTTAAAATATGACATTTTAATATATTTCCTAATGCGTATTATAGCAAAACATATATAATTCTGATTCCGAGCATTCAAGTGAGGTCGCAGATTCACTTTCATTACGGCCTCACGATGCATTTAAATGTGTGTTTAATGAGCAAACGTGCGTAAATGTCTGCGAACGTGCGTGAGAAAGAAGAGAAAAAAACCCAACGAAGTGAGAAAACATAAACGCACACTATGACACACACACACGCACAAGACACTAAATAAATTGCATATCACGTGACTTGAAGAGATGGAAAAAACATAAACGCACTCACAGAATGAAATGCGAAAAGAAAAATTGCGAAAACGTTAGACGCAAAAATAAATAAGCGAAAAACGTGCAAAACTTTATCCATTTCCGGTTGTTCAAATGTAGCGAACCGGAAGCGGCTTTAGACATATGTTAAGATTTAAAATGCGAGCGAATGTGGGGGTTGCCGTGGGGGTGGAATGTGGCAGGGCAGCAAATAATAGAAAGGTTGTTAGTGCTATTCTGACAGACTTTTAAAATATTTTTCCTAGTTTGTAACGATAACAATAACAACAACAACGACAAACGGGATAACATGAAGATCCTTAACAATGAAAATGACATCCACGACAATATAATTAAGTATTTTACGAGAGAGTCCCCCTAACCACGTTCTATCCAGCACATGAAAGTGAGGGGTGAACAACGTATGTTACGGTAAATTACACTGCTAGACAAAATTCTGATTTTGAAAACACACAAAATAAGAAAAATATTACAAACATAAATGCTTGATCTAGGAGCACGAAACTACTGAAAACTTACAGATGACATCTTTGTTTAAATTTAAGGATGGAAAGTTTTGAACATAATCTTCAATCATCAGTATTCAGGTAAATACAAGAAAAGAAGTCAAAGTGATTATTTGCATCAGAGGCCAAGCTAATTAAAGAAACAGAATCTGGTATCAAGGTAAAATGACTTTGTAAAAACAGAATAATTTGGTATACAACATATATAGGGAGATAACGTATCATGATAACTTAGGCCACAGTTGGGTCCATTGTATACACGGCTTATAACTTAATTGTTTACCATTAAAGACCATTTCGAAATTTTTATAAACTTCAAAATAGGTTATAGACTCTTCAAGAGAGTCGAAAAAATGGCTTTCGAACACCTTGTGGCGTCGATTACTATGCGATGGGCATTAGTCCGGGTCGATGAAAAAATAATTGGAAAAACCGCCACTTATTTAAAAGCTCACCTTGACCACTCTAATAACAGCCAAATCGTATTTTTTCAATAACTTTGGCAGTTGATGTCGGATGTTTAAAAATTATTTATCGGGCATCATTGAACCTTAATAAGAACTATATGGGTAAAATTTAAGAAATTTTTTGGAAGACTTTAATTTTATAAAGAAAGATATGGCATTTAGGGTTTCACGAATTAGAGAAACTAGGTTTTACCAGTCAAATATAACCTTGAAGGTCTAAACAACGTGGAGAAGAAATATGGGCTTATTTAAGATCTTTACAACGATATACAATTTTTAAAAATCGGACATCACCTGCTGAAGTTATGGGAAAAATACCACTTTGGCTGTTTTTAGAGAGGTCCGAAAAAAATTTTTTTTTCTGTGTCCTAGATACTCTGAAGGTAAGCTTTCAAATAAAAGATGGTTCTTCCATACTTTTTTTTGTATAGAGACAGACTCGATCTCGTACGTCAGTGAACTCCAATCTTTAGGTGCCCTGTAAAGACTTTTACGTAAATAAATGGTCTATTTATCGTAGCATTTAGTGAGTACCTAGAAAATCTGCCGTACACAGATAATACACTCCATCTTCCAAAAACTAGTATTACTTCATACCAGCCAAACAGTTCAAGCCGTCAGTTCTATTTTGGAAGATGTTACCATGATAAGCGAGTCCAGCTTAAAAGAAAAGAACTGTTTCACTTGTTTGGTGAACGCCAAACAAATAATACAGAATGATATATTCTTTTTACTAGAACAATAAGCAAGGAAAGGATCTCTTCATGCCTAAAATGTTGGAGATATTTTTTGAAACATCCCTGTTGACTAAGCAGCTGTCAATCTATCTTTGTTTGCATATACTTGTCCCATTTTGTGTTCTATCAATCCAGTTTGGCACAGAATAGAACACCACAGTGCTGGTAACCTTACTGTATTCGCCGTGGAGCGAAATGAGACTCTGTTAAATTTTACTGCTTTGTAACCAACTGCAGCAAGTTGTTCTTTAAAGGACATTTTCGTGTCAGTCCGCATCGAAAGTATGCGAAATTATCTCCCGATCGACTAAACTAAAAGATAAAATTTCACACACTTTATGAGTGCTCAAAAGATCTGCCTTTGTTTCCTCGGCGTCTTGGTGTCCCGGTATCTTGAAGTGTTCTTATAATTTGCGGCCAGATTGTTGAGTTGATAGCTTTTCTGACTTCAAGTTCTATGAATGTGCAGTATAACTTCATGCTCCCTTTTTATCTTTTTCTACTTATTACTTGCAACTTTCATTACAGATTGTAAAGCGTCCACAGACGACTACCCAAACCGAAAACAAAATTTTAAGCCGTCTGGACTTTCAACGATCTTCTGTTGTTGGTTGACAACGATGCTTTCTTAATCTTTACCGAACGAGTCTAGCATACAGAGAGTTTGATATCAAAATTGCTATTCAGACTACTTACAAGGCTGTATTAAAACGACTAGTTCCTAGGCTTTTTTCAATAGTCTTTATTGAAGCACCTAGTGAAAATTACAGGCTTAGACAAAGCGGTGCTTTGTTGTACCATACTTTTAGGAGAGAGAGCGACACCTTGTCTGCAACTAGTTAGTTATGATTTCCAACACAGGAGGTATACAGAAGTACTCTCATATCTCTCTCTTTCTTTCTGAAACAGTAAAAGTAGACTGTTTTGCTAAAAGGCCTCTTATTATTATTATAAGTTATAACCAACGTCAATGCTCTGCCCTAAGGATCCATATCATAGCTCTCTTGCAGAATACTTTATTCGTCCGTATTATAGGTAAGCTTTCTATGGTCGTTAAATCTCTTATCTTGTCTGACAGTGTTAAAGGCAACATACCGTCAGATATTAAACAAAACAATGAAGCGGCACGCAACTACTAACCGGCCGGGGACAAGAAAGACAAACAAACTTAAGATTGATGAGCTGCAAATGAAAATGCTTACATACGACGATGAGTAGAAACTGGAAAAGGATAACAAACAACACATGTTCTACAGCACAACGGCAGGATTTCTTTTCTTTCATTCTTTCCATGTGGTGGTATGTAATTAATCTTGAGCCTGATGCTGAGATGTTGATATCTAAATGATGTTAAAGTCTATGCTTTGTGGCAGTTGTATAATTGAGTTGTGCTGTGATTTTTGATTTAAGGCCCTTTTAAAGTGATGTTTTTGTAGTTTTTGTTTAAATCTAATAATTTGTTACTAAATTATTGTAATTTTAACTCATTCACTTATATTGTATGAGAGCGAAAATTTATTTGCCTTCATAAACTTCATAAACATTTTCATATGTTGTCCTTATTAAAACTTTGCCAAGTTCAAGCTGCATGTCATCATCATCAGTAGAAGCAGCAGCAGCAGGAGAAACTGTAGTAGTAGTAGCAGCAGTGGATATATAACTCTTCTACCACTTTACCCAACGTAAGTTCTTCACAGTCTAGAGATTCGACTCAACTATGCTGTTCTGCTGCTCAGTGGCATGGCATGGCAGCCAACCTTAGGGCATGATTTTCACATAAATCTGTGCTCTGCTCTGCTGGAAGTAATAATTACACACAAGATTGAATTTTAATTTAATTTTTATTTTTGCATCTCAGCAACTCTGCAGCTGCCGTATGCAGGCAGGATAACTGAATAATGAAATAAATTGAAAAATCCTCCAGAGATATTTCAGCCAGTTATTAACATGAAAAAATTTTGTTTTCATAGAAATCTTCATAGAATTTTTATATTTTTTTAACATCTACCCATAACGAAGGATATGCTACAATGGAAGTAGCAAAATATATGTGTACTAATTAAATTAATGAATCCTTTTTTCCCATTTAAAGCAATATTGCTGCCTGTCAGTGTTATATACTCATAGTAAAATTTTTTAAATTAGTTTTAGTATATTACTCAAATCGATAGATGCGTTGATCAACATACTGCATTATTTATCTACTTAGTATCACTGATGACTCCAGACAAAGTTTCGGAACTCTACAGTGCGTATAAGTGACTGTAAAGACTGCAATTACTCCAGCCTTATAGATAGGTTCTCTGTTAATAAGCTCAACAAAACTGGACTCATCACACAAAGGTCAAGTCACTTGTAAAACTGTACATGACGAGAAAATATCTTCCGATCCGATTGGCTAGTTTAAGAAAATAAAAGAAGGTGTCACTTTTGACAATCTGCAGACGAACATTAAGTGGTGTCTCTAGAAATATATTCAGAGAAGCTCCAAAGTGAGTCAATCCGTGTGTCTTATAATTGCTTTCAATGTTCTTACGTCTGTGAATCCAGTAGAGAGTGATGTCAACTTGCCTTGTATACTCTATATAAGAAATTACTACTTTGTCATTCCGTTTGTAACCCACAGGAGGAGGCGTGAAGGGTACATAAAAGCTTATATACAGGCCTATTTTGTAATCCGTGTTGTTTCAATTAATTTTCATTTCGGAAGCTTTTTCATGAAAACTATAAAAAATAATAAAATCTCTTTTGTGGAGAATTACAGGTTCTACAAATAAATAAAATCGAATTTTTCGAACTTTTGCAGATTTTTAAGAAGAAATGGTTACTTTATCGATAATGCAAATCAATATTATTTGTAGAACCACTAGAACTTTACATAAAAGAGATTCTAATACTTTTTAGGGTTCGACGCACCGTTTTCTCCAAAAAGTTTTCTAAATAAAAAGTAATCGAAATCACACGGATTTCGGAACAGACTTATTAATCTTGACACCTCTTGAGTCGATATAGCCATGTCCGTCTGTATGTTTGTCTGTACGTCTGGCTGTCAGTCCGTAGAAATATTTTTAACGAGAAAACTAAGCAAGATAGAATTATCAAAGTTTGTACACTGAGTTCTTTGCAAAAGTTTGCTCGTGGGATTTAAAATCAGCAAAATCGATCAACGGAAGTGGTGAAGCATAATAGAGCTTTCCTGGAATTTTTATGAGAATCCTATCATCACTGACTGTGGCAGATAAAACCCGTTGAGGTATTTGAGAGGCAAAATTGGAGGGCTTGGTGCGGTTTCATTTGTCGCTACACAAAAATCTGGCGATACCAAGTTTTAAGCTCTTAATTCTGTAAATAGAGATAAAAGTTCTTCCACCAATGCTGAAAGTGTGACAGTTTTTGTTTATGGTTCTAATTAATCGAATTAATACAGGATAAGCCTTCCGGTGCCCTTGTTGTCATTGCAGAATTTTCTATATATAAGTATATATCGATAATTCCAATGTAAAACTTGGTAACTCGAAAATCGTAGTTTTTAGTTATGAGCATTTTTGTATTTTAACTTTTTTTTTTTTGTTTATGAAAACCTATATAAAATAAATAAAATAAATAAAATAAATATTATATAAAATTGCTTATATGAAAACCCTATGTAACGATTTGGTGCAAAATATACCGAACCGATTTTAATAATTTTTTTTTTAAAACGTTCTACGGGTAAAAAGGAACGGGAATGTATACTTATTTTTTTTTGGTTTTTATAATATAAACCTTTTTTTTTTTGGTATGAAGTTGTTGAAAAAAAGAATTCAATGCTTGCATAAAAATGATCGTTTGCATTTCAGTCGCTAAAGCTTGCTGCGCCATGAGGAGTTATGTGTTGTTATTGTCTTTTCCGTCTCTTTCATTTATTGTTTTTTTTTTATTCTTGATGTTGTGTTGTTGATGAGAGCAAAAATGAGAGTGATTTCGTCAGTGATGCCAACTCAATATATTCAATATTTTTGGACTTTTAACTATGTTTTACATGTTTTTCAATATTTTTCAATACTTTTTGACTTTTTTCGATATTTTGGATGTTTTTCGAAACACTTGGACTTTGACCGATTTCTTCGATGTACATATTTCACTATTTTTCGAAACTTTTGATTTTGTTTCGATATATTGGATGTTATGTTTTTAGACTTTCACCGATTTCTTCAATGTGTTTCAATATTTTTCAAAACTTTTGGGCTTTTACCGATATATAGGATGTTTTTCGATTACTTTTTTGTAATTTTACCGATATTTTGGATGTTTTCAATAAACTTAGACTTTCACCGATTTCTTCAATGTGTTTCAATATTTTTCAAAACTTTCGAACTTTTACCAATATATAGGATGTTTTTCGACATTTTTGGAATTTTTTGCGATTTTTGGGTATTTTTCTATAAACTTGGACTTTACCAATTTCTTAGTTGTGTTTCAATATTTTCCGAAACTTTTGGACCCTTTTCGCCCATTGAATATTTTTCGATATATGTATTTGAACTTTCACCGATTTCTTCAATGTTTTCCAATAATTTTGGGCTTTTACCGATATGTAGGATGTTTTTCGACATTTTTGGACCTTTACCGATATTTTAAATGTTTTTCAATATTTTTCGAAACTTTTGGACTTTTACCTATATTTTTGATGTTTTCGTTATATTTGTACTTTTACCTATACTTTAGATGTTCTTCTATACTTTTTGACTTTTGCTGATATTTTAAATGTTTTTCGATACATTTGGGCTTTTACCGATTTCTTCGGTGTATTTCGCTACTTTTGGACATTTACCGATATTTTGGACATTTTTCCATAAACTTGCACTCTTACCGATTTCTTCAATGTATATTTTAATATTTTGCCATACTTTTGGAATTTTGCCGATAAAATAAATATATCGGAGCATCTGTTTGTGGCACATTGTTTTAAAAAATAAAAAAGTTTTCGTAATTAGCTTTTTAGTGCCTGGCTTTTTATGAAAACCCGTGCAACGCCGGGTAAAACAGCTAGTATAAAATAAATTTAGGTTATGATTTCAAAAATTGCTCTCAGGCCTTCAAATTTTAAGCCAGAGGAACCAAAATTTGACACAAGATAAAACCAAATGTATAGATTACAAAAAACGTTGTCCCGCAAAAAGTTGGTAGCTTGAGTTACCAACTTTTTCGTTGGATGTATCGATATGTATATATTATTAAAGACTTTTTTTCTATATTGTGTGTGGCAATACTCCTGACGGAAAAATATTCTGTCAAAACAAAACCTCTACACCTATTTTAATGAGTTTCGGAACAGAAATGGGTTGAACTTAAAGGCAGTACTCATATATGAAATAAAATGGTTCTTTTTTACTGAGCGTTTTACCAGCTCTAAAAGAAAACTAGTAAAGGTGTTACCTTTGGCCTGGCCAAACATTAAATGCCCTACACCGCAGTATTTCGAAAATTTTGCTTGTACGGGAGGTGCCATGCCCTCTTGTCCGAGTTCACTCAGCTTTTGCTCAGAGTTTGCATTTACAATTCTTAGTGTCTGAGAGAAATTAAGTTTGATTATCTCAAAAAACGTTTTCAGTATAGCATTTTGAAACTTTTGCTTATATGAGAGGTACCACGCCCTTTAGTCCGTGTCTTAGTGAAACTTAGTTGGATTATCACAAAAAACGCTTTCAGTATAGCGTTTTGAAGCTTTTGCTTATATGGGAGGTGCGACGCCCTCTTGCCCGAGTTCATCTAGTTTCTGCTGAGAGCGTATATTTATAGTCCTTAGTGTTCGGGTGAAATTTGGTTGGATTATCTCAAATAACGTTTTCAGTACAGCATTTTGAAACTTTTGCTTATATGAATGGTGCCACGCCCTCTTGTCCAAATTTGACAAGTTTTTCGTCAGTGCTCCCTCTAACTGATTTTAGTGTTTTAATGAACATTTGGTTGGGTTATCTCAAATAACGTTTTCAGTACAGTATTTTGAAATTTTTTGCTTGTATGGGAGGTGCAAAACCTTCTTGTTCAAATTCGCCTAGCTTTTGTTTAGTGCTTAAGCTTATTGCTCCTAGTATTTATGTGTGTTTTGTTTGCGTTATCGTAAATAATGCTCCTAATATTGCATTTTGACCATATTCTTTGTATGGGCGAGAGGCGTGTCCGTTGACCGATTTCGCTCATTTTCCATCCCTTTAGCTAACTTTGATGACGTAGGAAGAGTACCAAATTTTATTGAATTATCTTGCTCAGTTTTCCCAAAAAATGTATTTCCACGCACAGACAGCCAGACAGACGGACATGGCTATATCGACTCAGGAGGTGACGCTGATCAAGAATATATATACTTTTCCATATCTGCCACGCCTCTTTCTCTGCGTTACAAACGGAAGGACAAAATGAAAATACCCTGGGTGTAGGGTATAAAAATACGCTGTCATGGCTAAACCGATTCACCGATTTTTATGAAATTTAGAGCGAAAATAGAATGAATCTTGAAAAATAATAATGAAATAAAACCTTTTACTTGTGGTCGTGACACAGCTCCTAACGAGAAAATACGCAATAAGGGCTATACCACTAAAATGATTTTTAAAAATTTTGAAAAAGGAATAATATTACATACTTCGTGTTAAGGCCACCGTCCCTAATGGGGAATTCGATGTCACGGCTTATCTGCGTGGGCTTTTAAATGGGAAAAATGGTTTCACTTGTTAAGAACTGTACCATTTTTGAAGAAATTTTAAGGTTGAGTTAAAAGAAAATTCAGAAAAGTGAGCTTAGCTTTACAAATTTTGTTTTTTTTATATATCATAATAAATTTATTAAGTTAAATATTTTCCATTGTTATGGACCACCTCTCGCCATCTTTCGGGCAAAACCATAATAAAATCCTTAAAGAATTTCTGGTGCTTCTGCTCGAAAAACCTTTTTGCAATGCTCTATCAATTTTACGTCATCAAGATAATTCTGCAATGGTGCAAGGTTTGGGCTGTATAGTATCTACTTCCCAGCCAAGCTCCCTCAGTTTTTGGCAGGTCACCAAAAAAGTATGTGGTCTAGCGTAGTCTTGATGGCAGACGGCGCCCTTTCTGTTGGCTAATTCCGGACGTTTTTCCTAGAGCGCTTCTTTCAACCTTTGTTGACAGTACAGTTCCGAATTAATCGTTGGCCGCGCGGTAGCAGCTCGTAAGTATGATTAGACTCTGTCTGACCTATATCGCTAACTAAACCAGCAGGAAAAATTCACAGCCTTACAGATTCCAGTGATTGATTGTATATTGAAAAGTAGAAATGTTTTTTTTTTTTTGTGTTATGTCAGTCTGGCAGAAAACAAGTAATTTTTTTTAGCACACTCCACTTTAGCTAGTCAGCCCATCGTTCAATTATATGACGCCTTATAAAAACATACTTAGAATCAAAATGTTTGTAATGGTCACTTTTTCTGTCATAATTTGTACGCAGGTGCATATTTCCTTTTCCCCTATAGATATATTTATGCATTATATGCGTGTGTTTTCATTAAATTTGTTTTTGATAAGTACTTTGCGTGCAAAATATGCCTTATTTCCATCAAAGATGCTTTAACATTTTTTGCTTGGCATGAGAATAGTTTGAAAATATGATTTATACCTCAAAAGGGAAAAATTTTGGGGTTTACGAAAAAATGTGCAAATTAATTTGCGTGTCAAGAGATTAAACATAATGAGATTTTGATGCGAATAATAATAATTAAAAGAAATTTGTTGGTAAACTATTGGGCATATTTTGTACAACGAACCATAATGTGCTTAATCTATATCGCCGTTGCTTACGAAGACTATCTCTTCTTTAAATGCGGACAAGAAAATCCTTTTTTTCAAACTGCGGCGAAAAATATCTTTTTTGTGCGAATGCGGACAAGAAAATCACTTTTTACAAAATGCGGAGTAGAAAAAAACTTATTACAAAATGCGGCGAAGAAAATCACTTACAAAAAAGATTTTTTTCGCCGCAATTTCAAAAAAAGATTTTCTTCGCCGCAACTTTCGGTTGGAAGATATTCTTCGTAAGCACCGGCGATATGTTGTTTCAAGAAAACTAAATAGAATCTGTCAAACCGTCCCATTTCCATTTTAATTAGAAAAACAAAGTAACAGCCTTTTAGATTTACCTCAAGCATTGTATAATACCCCCACTTTTAAAAATTATAGTACACATATGGTCCATAAATCTCAAGATACAAAGGGGAACAAATCATTATCAAATTAAAATACCAAAGGAAGGATGTGGCACCAAATTTGCCAAATACCAATGGGAATACAAAGCGCCAAAAATCACATATACATAAATACATATGTAAGTAAAACTCAAATAAAGGACGATGGAGGAAAAAAATGCAGTTAAATAAATTGACATAGTTCTGATGGGGGAGGGCGATTTAACAACAAAACAAACCAAATCAAATAGTGGGACAAAATAAAAACGGAATGCGGGAAATCAAATCAATATTAATTTACAAACAGAAAATAACAGCAAAATAAAAACAAGCTTAATTCCACAGTTAAACGTATCCTTAACATATTCACATAAATCTTAAGACTCCAGCCAGAGCAAATTCAAAAAAAAAAATTGTCCATGAAACCATGGGGGTGCACACAATACAATACAAAAAGAAGGGACACAAATGACAGACAGAAAACGATAGTGGACATATATAAAATTGCTAAACGCTTCAATGACAATTCGACCATGTAAATAAAAAGTAAATACGCATAAATAAATTGCAAAGGATGAAGACGATGACGACGACCACTACTAAGACGAAGGACGAAGAACAATCAAGGATTACAAGGAGTAAGCGAAGCAAAACAAGAAAATGCAGCATTAAACTTGTTAAGCAATCCCCCACATTTGCAATCTAACACAGCTTTAAGAAAATGACTGTAGAAGACAATCGCAAACGTCAGGGTTGCCATATACATAAAAATTATTTAGCTCATTTCTAGAAGAAACTGTCGGCCGGGTCATTCTCTATACAAAAAAAAAAAAAAAGTTTGGAAAAACCTTTTCCTGGGTCTTTTCCCATAACTTCAGCAGTTGACCTCCGAGGTCATATTCGACTTATAGGACCTAGTTTCTCTAATTCGTATCCCCCTAAATGATATTTTTTCTTTCTAAAACTAAAGTTTTCACAAAATTGTTTACCCATTTAGTCCCAATTAAGGCTTAATGAAGCCCTTTTCAGCTATATATAATTTCTAAACATTCGACATTAACTGCCAAAGTTATGGACAAAATACGATTTTTGCTGTTTTCAGAGTGGTCCAAAAAAAAAACTTTTTTTGTTCCTATATACTCTATATAAGCTTTCAAATAAGGGGCGGTTTTTCAATTAATTTTTCATCGAACCGGTTTAAGAAGCAGTGCCAGTAACCATATCGGTTTTGACTTTTTTTAAATTAATGGAAATACCTCCACAAAAAATATTCTTCAAAAACTTAGCCTAAGAAAACTATTAAATGTGAAGTCTGAAGAGTGCAAAAGACAATAGGTACTGTGCTTTAGCAGGTCTACCACACTAGTTGTGCAACAATAACTGTATTTAAATCCTGAGAGTTATACCCTTTATATTGGTTAACTAAACCGAAATTAAAACTAGTAAGGGTGTAACCTTTGGCCTGGCCAAACATTAAATACCCTACACTGCAGTATTTTGAAAATTTTACTTATATGGAAGGTACCACGGCCTCTTCTCCGATTTCACCCACTTTTTGATCCGAGCTTACATTTATAGCCCTTGTTTGGGTGCAATGTACTTGGATTATCTCAAAAAACTCTTTCAGTATAGCATTTTTAAACTGTTGGTTCTATGGGAGGTGCCACCCCTTCTTGTCCGATTTTGTCTTGTTTTTGCTGGGAGCTTTTATTCACTGTTCTTAGTATTTGAATGAAATTTGGTTGCATTATCTCAAAAATAATTTCAGTAACGCATTTTGAAACTTTTGCTAATATGGGAGGTGCCACGCCCTCTTGTCTGAATTTGCCTTGTTTTTGCTCAGAGCTTGACTCAACTATTCCTAGTATTTTTGAGTATTTTGGTTGTATTGCCGTGAAAAATACTCTTAGGGTTGCATTTTAAATATATTTTTTGTATGGGCGGTAGGCGTGGCCGTTGACCGATTTTGCTCATTTTCAATCTCTCGAGGTAGCTTTGATAACGAAAGTAGAGTACTAAACTTCAATGAATTATCTTGCTCAGTTTTCCCAAAAAATTTATTTCCACGCACAGACAGCCAGCCAGCAAGACAGGCGGACATGACTATATCGATTCAGGAGGTGACGCTAATCAATAATATATACTTTTCCATACCTGTCAAGCCACCTTCTTTGCGTTGCAAACGGAAGGACAAAGTGAATATAAGTAACTTGGATGTAGGGTATAAAATATGAATTTTTTGATGTGATTCTCTATGTAAACTTGGCCTTAATCTATTCTATGGAATTTATTCAGTCATGTCTTTTGAACTTACTACCCAAGGGGAAAAGAAGTGCTTCAAAAACCTTCTGTAGTGCAATTTTTTTATCAATAAGCGCTTCTGCTCCGAAAGAACTATTCTTTCTATTTAACATTAAACAAATAAAGAGCAAAAAATAAAAAAAGGGTGAATAATCACCAGGCCTAGGTTCGAACCCATGTTGTTCTTACTGCAGCCTTACATAAAATCATTGTGCAACTGCTTTTAATTTCCTATGGAGACAAGCGCTTTTAAAGTGCTTGGATCAGAAGCAATAGAAATTTTTTCTCTTGGGAACATACATATATGGCAACTCTAATATAAAAGCATTTTCCTTGTCTTAAAAATTGAACGCGGTCCTTTTTTGCATCCCCTACTCAAAACCAGACAATTGAAGAAATCAAAAAAAAAAAAACAAAAAAACCCAACAACAAACGGAAAACTTAAAGGCAAGAAAATCAAATTAAAGGCGAGAAAACAAGTGGAAAATTCAGTAGCAGAAGGAAGCAGTGTGTACTCATACTTAGTAGTAAAAATTTTGAGTACAAAAGAAAAATGTCCTGTTTTTGTTTGCTGGCTGTACAGAGACAAAAAAAAGGGACGCAGTTGATGCTGCTGCCACCATACTGCACATTAATCAAGAATGGACAATGCACTGGACTGGCTGGCATTGAAGTCCTTAAAGGAACGGTGGCGTTGTCGTTCGTTCTTGCGGCAGATTGATTTGTAGGCTTGACCTAACTTGGCGTTTGATTAGATTGATATTTCAAACAGCAAAAAGTGGGTATGCCATTTGTATGTGTGTGTGCATGTAATAACAAAGTGATGTCCTAATGGACAAAAGTGGGTGGTTTAACGTCTTTTTTATTGGCAGCAATTTAAAATTGCTTAATAGAAATTGGTAACAGCTTTGACAATGCAAGAACACAGATTTTTGTGTTTTTTCTTTGATTAAATTAACATATTCTAAAGGAAATTGTTTGAAGAGTACTGGTAGATAATGTGTGATTTCGTATGTAAAGGATTTATTTTTTAAATTTTAACTAAATTTGATTACTAATCATCTACTGATATACTTATTAATAGCAATTTGCCATAATGACAAAATAAATACCAGAATATCCTTTGCAAATCCAAATTGAAAATTTAATTCAAGATTTATATTTTTCAATTTAACTTTTACATTTTATCATATCTCCAAATGAGGTCACATAATCTCACATATCACGCTGGCAGTGGTTGTCACCAATGTATGTCCTTATAAATATGAATGGCACGCAAAATTTTGCACATTTCATAAGCTTGAGTTGTGTCCTTTTTCCATTTGAATTTTTGCTCTAAATACGCTTGCATTTAGTACAAACTTTGTGGTTATTAAAAACTTTTACATGCTCATTTAAATGTAAAACTTTTTCACTACTAATTGCAACATTGAGCTGAAAATGCTTTGAAATATGAATATCATAAAATGTATGAAATATGCATTTCTAAACATTAATTATATGTGAATATGTATGTACATAGGAAATGGTTTGTATGTAGTTTTTGTGAATTTCCTCTGACAGCTGTTATTAGAGCGAGAAATTGCAAAATTGGACGCACCATTAAGAACAAATTCGAACAAATCAAAAATTTAAAAATTATTAAGGTAAAAGGCAAAAGTAATGTCATAATTTGAGTGTATCATAATTTTTGCAAAGTTATTATGCTTTGGCATTTATGTTGAAGACTGGTAGAGAATTATTTGATAACAACAATTCAATGAGCACAAATGTGTTTCAACTTAGAAGGTGATCATTTGACCGATATCATTTTTTCAACTAAACATCATCAGCTCAACAACTTCAAATAATCTTTTCGTGAAAGTATACTTAAATTTTTTTCATTTCTAACAAAACAGCAGATAATTTACATGACGACATTACTTTTGTTAGTAGGCATTTTATGACAGATCACACGTACATCGTCTTAAACGGTTATGGTAGTTTTGTTTAGTTTTGTTTGACATTTCTTCATCAAAAGATTAAGCCACATACCATATCCGTCTTTGGGCTCTAGAGAAATTTAAAGAATTTTCACTGTTTTTGACTAAAAATTTCATCAGTGAAGTGGCTCATTTCTGGCATAACGACTACTACATCAATAACAAAAATTGCCGCATTTGGGCAGACGACTAACTCGAAAAGGAACAAAAGCTTCCATTACATCTCGAAAAAACAATTGAGGCGCTACGGACAATAACGCCCTAAATCGACTTGGGGCGTTTTTGCGCCCAACGCTTTTTTGAAAAGTTTGGGTCCTTAAATATATGTGTTTGAAGAGTTTCGTGCAAGAAGCGCGTAGTGCGACTTGGGGCGTTATTTCATAAATCAGTTCGCGGTAGGAACAACGGTTTTTACTCAAAACCAAGGTGCCTAACGAAAAAAGTGTATATAGCAAAAAATGCTTAGAATTGTTCAAATACGTGTGCATTTTTTCAGCCTGCCAGCCAAACTGACGGACATGGCTATATCGAGGTGACGCTGATCCAAAATATATATACTTTTCCATACCTGCCACGCCTCCTTCTCTGCGTTACAAACGGAAGGATAAAGTGAATATACTCTGGGTGTAGGGTGTAAAAATCATTAAAATCGGAGCAGTTTTGCCGGTTACTCAAATAAATGATAGTCAAATGGATTTGTGCAATAACGCCCAATAATTTAGATTTTCTTTTTTCGATAATTCTGTCAATATGCATTAGTATTGTGTGTTAGCAGCAATCATTTACTCATTTTGTTAGTCTTAATTGAATAGATTTGTTTTCCAAGGCTTAAATGATGTTTTGCTCTTTGTACAGCATTTAGAAACTTAAAATTGAATTATCTCGAATTGCCATTCTTCGACTTAGGGGGATATTGCACGCAACGCCTTAATTGTTCGATGCGATTTAAGTGCTAGAAGAAGCATCTAGAAAGATTCGGGACTTCGATCGAGATTTTGATATTTTCCTCTTATTGACTATTTTTCTATGAACCACAACTTTAGCTTTTCCAATTGGGTCATTACTTTCCGAGAAGTTAAGGTATACAAATTTAATATAGACAGGGGCTTGTGATACCTTTACTTAAATTAATGCTATCTCGGAAAAAAATGATCCAATTGGAAAAGTTAAAGTTATGGTTTAAAGAAAACTAGAGTTCGCCTTGCGGCCGATATTCGACCACATCAATTTGACTTAAAAAAGACTATGGAACTATAGTTAATAGCAATAACTGAATATTTTCTTTTCAGAAACTTGGCACTACGTACTATGGAACAATAATTTTAATATTCCTTTTATTTTTAATTTTAATCTTTAGCGTTAAGCCTACGGTTATTGGCGCCGTAAAACCGTTACGGGCGCCAATCAACTTTTAGTTATCTATCCTTGTGAACTCCATAAAAATCGGTGCCCATTAAAAACCATAATGGTCATTTTATCGTTTGTAAGTGCTATCTATCAAATATCATAAAAGAAAAGGCGTTTTTCCATTTAAGGGCGTGGCACCGCCCACTAAAAACATTATGGTAATTTAATCGTTCTTTAGTGCTAACAAATTTCGTAAAAATCTATGCAGTGGTTAAGTCGTGAGAGCGTTTTTTCCATTTAGGGGCATGGCCCCCCGCTTTGCACTGCTCCCCTCACAACCTTTCCAACAACAAAAAAATCAAGCAAATCGGTTGAGATTTAGGTATAGAAAAAGGGACTTAATCGATTTCGTTTGCCTATTTATATATAGATAAGGGCTTTGCAATGCCGCTGATAAAAGTGAACTACACTACTTTCTGGATGTACGCCATATGTCTGAAAATAGCGTTTTCTGTACTTTTAATCAAAGATCTCAGATATGATAGGAATAAATGGTTGTCAGATTAGAAATCAGTAAATTAGTCAAGTCAAAAAGTTATCGAAATCAAATTCAGATTGGTTTCCCTTCAATTTGTTGCAATGTGTAATGAATACTTAATATTCCTATTTTCATAATCACCCATGATACAATTATAGAGGTAGCGCCAAATTGTCAAAACGAACAAAGCGGACACAAAATTGGTAGCGAGTTCTGTTAACAAGAGCAAAGCGGAGAACGATATCAACCAATCAAATCGCTGTGGAATTGTTGTTGTCTTGCTAGTTAATTTTGACAGTACTTGCTACCAAAAAAGAAGAAAAAGAAACGTGTCAGTTACTGACGTTACCTTGTTAATTGACCATTGACCCTTTTTCCAAAATTGAAGCCCTCCTGAACGATATTCTTTCACACTCCTCTTGCAAAAACATTCAGACGATGAGATTACGGTACCTTAATTCGAAAGATAACAAGAGGAAAGGCAATAATGAAATTTATCAACAAATCTTTGAGCGAAACTTTATATTTTATATTCCATTTTCATAGTTCTCAATTCGTTAATGTGAATTTTATTATGAAAAAATATTGCTTGGCAGATCAAATTTACCTATTTTAATTAAAATTTACCCATTAATTCCTGTACATGAAAAAATTGTGTTCTTTAAGTGTAATCTAAAAATTTTAGTTTAAATGAGTAGGTACTCTACGTATTTAGACAAAGTTGACTTGAACCGCTTTACTATCGCAGGAGTAATACCTACATTTAAATGAGTGTTGTCATATATTAAATGATTATTAAATTTCAGTGCAAAATAATATGCCGCTATAGAAAAAATTAGAAAGCAGGATATATTTTATTTTCTTAAGCAGCAAATGTAAATAATTTTTAATTCAGAAAAATTTCTCTATAAAAAAGAAATAAAAAAATATCTGAACAATCCAGCATATAAAATTTAGTTTGGACTTTTATACAGGATTAAACGTCTGGCAGGATTTATACATACGTGAAAAAACTTATATGTAAATGTATATCAGTTGAAAAGTGATTAATTCAAAAGCCCCAATGCGCTGCTCTTTATCACGAAAACAATAAAGACACATGAAATACATGAAAGCCCGAAACATATACTTGTTATTTAGGGTGGATTTTGATTTCATTCAAAAATAGTTTGAGTTGTACATTAGTATTTAATAATGAGTCAATTTCATTAATTAATACTTTTCTCAAGTCCATTAAGCCACCGGCGTTTACCGACTTCTCTTTATACGTGCTCCAATTGATACAAAGTCAAGACTTATCTAATCTGTTGTTGTTGAAGACTTTGTTAGATAGTGCGTTCGCTCGAAGCTTGTGCACCATTGCTACTGCCGATGTTTCATTTAAAATCATTTCATTTAAATCATCTCATTGTACTGCTCGTAGAATTCGCGGTTATTCCTTATCTTTCATATACCGTAGCATCAAATATAAACCGCAAGATTTTCTTTTCGACGGAATCCAGGACATGTTCTGAAACTTTGCTCATTGTCGGCAATATTGTATAGTAGATAGGGTCGAAAATTAGATT
The DNA here is from genome assembly GCA_951812925.1 of Calliopum simillimum. Lineage (NCBI taxonomy): Eukaryota > Metazoa > Arthropoda > Insecta > Diptera > Lauxaniidae > Calliopum > Calliopum simillimum. The sequence goes on along the minus strand of OX638369.1, from coordinate 51,269,812 downwards.
CATCCCGAAACCGAAATATTTTGGCATTTAAAAATTATAAATTATTTTTAGGAGTATAGATATATTCGCGTCCCAAATCGATTTTTTTACGTTTTTCAAATGCTTAAAATTGTTCAAAAATAGATGTGAATTTTTTCAGAATTTTTTGAGATATTTTATAATTTTTCAAAACTTAGTCAACAAAATAAAAAATTAAAAAAATTTTCCAAAAATTCTGAAAAAATTCACACCTATCCTTTGAAAGATTCTAAGCATTTTGCATATAAAATTTTTTTCCTAGATGCCTTGGTTTTGAGTAAACCTAGCATTTTGTTGACAAACGTCAGCTATTTCTAAGGCACCATAGGGTAGGCATTTTGTAATGAAAAAAAAGTTATAACCAAAAATCAATCAAAAGTGTTCTATTGGTTTTTCTCGGAATAAAAAAAAAAAATGATACAGATATCGTTTTTAAGAGTCCTTCTAACTTTTGAGTCGGTTTCGGGATGATTTTTTGCTTCATACAAAATCGAACCGGTCAATTGTATAGCAATAATTTCGTCTTTCAAAAATGAGAGTTAAGCTTCCATGGCTCAAAACGAGAACATTTCTCTCAGGTTAGATCCAAATATACGGTTATTTATGCTACTGCCTTCTGCTTTAATTTCTTATACTTGTGTTCTTTTTCTCCTTTCGTAGCCTTCAAATACCATCTCGAACACATACGTCATTCAAGCACCAAAATATATCGCAGTCTGGCATATTCCAAATGTCTTTGAATGATAGAATTTTCAGCTACACAGTAAAAAGTGATAGTTTACTTTTGATTCCATTCGGTATTGATTTTAAACTGCTTTGGTATTAAATTCAAAATTTATTCCAAAACAGGTTGAAATTTATTCCGGTAGGTTTTAATTTTATCACAAAAAATATTTACTTTTAAACCATTTAGTTTTTTAAATTTTTTAATACCAAAGTGGCTTAAAAACAATCCTAAAATAACTTTAAATTCAAAAAACTAATCATTTTTAGTTTTAAAATAAGTCCAAGAAAAGTATTAAAATATTATCTGCGCCAATTTTAATACTTTTGGTTTGAAACTAATGCCATCAAAGTTTTAATTTAGCTTGGAGAGACTTTTTAGTTTCAAAATTTGAAAAACTTTATTTATCAAAAGAAAGCATAAAAAAAAGAACGAGAACAAAATAAAAAAAAAAATTTTCTTTTTCAATTGATTAAATACAAATTTCACACAACTACGTCAACACGTTTGATAGCCGAATGAGCTAAAGACTTCGTAATTTGTATACACAAGTTGTTGTACCCTTGGTTCGAATCTCAGTATGGATGGCTTGTTTTTTTTTTTTTTTCAATTAAATTTAACATTTTTTTTTTTTTTAATTTTTCTCCCTCTCTTTATTTATTCCAAAATATTGTAGTTTAAAATTAAAACTTTGATTGGCATTTGGTTTTAAAATTAAACTAAAATTTTTACTGTGTACTTATAGGCTCCAGTTTCTCCCCAATCTGCTGTAAGGAGTTTTGTCAGCACTTTGGATGGGGGTGACAAAATTCATTCCACCTATTTTTACCATTTTTTTTTATACCCTACACCCAGGGTATATTCACTTTGTCCTTCCGTTTGTAACGCAGAGAAGGAGGCGTGGCAGATATAGAAAAGTATATATATTCTTGATCAGCGTCACCTCCTGAGTCGATATAGCCATGTCCGTCTGTCTGGCTGGCTGGCTGGGTGGCTGGCTGGCTGGCTGGCTGGCTGGCTGGCTGGCTGGGTGGCTGGCTGTGTGTTGAAATACACTTTTTGGGAAAACTGAGAAAGATAATTCAATGAAACTTGGTACAGTACCTTCGTCACCAAAGTTAGCCCGGGGGATTGAAAATGAGCAAAATCGGTCAACGGACACGCCTACCGCCCATACAAAAAATATATTCAAAATGCAATTTTAGGAGTATTTTTCACGACAATGCAACCAAAATACGCATTAATATTAAAAATTGTAAGCGCAAGCTCTGAGGAAAAACTAAGCGAATTCGGACAAGAGGGCGTGGCACCTCCCATATAAGCAAATGCTTAAAAACGCTATACTGAAAGCGTTTTTTGAAATATTCGAATCAAATTTGACTCAGACACTAAGAATCATAAATGAAAGCTCTCAACAAAAATTGGGTGAAATCGGACAAGGGGGCGTGGTACCTCCCACATAAGCAAAAGTTTCAAAATGCTATACTGAAACAGTTTCTTGAGATAATCGAACCAAGCTTCACTCAAATACTAAATACTATAAATGCACGCTCTAAGCTAAAACTAGACGAACTCGGTCAAGAGGGCGTGGCACCTCCTCTATAAGCAAAAGCTTCAAAACGCTTTACTGAAAAAGTTTTTCACTCAGACACTAAAAACTATAAATGAAAGCGCTGAACAAAAACTGGGTGACCTCGGACAAGAGGGCGTAGCAACTCCCATATGAGCAAAATTTTAAAAATACTGCAGTGTAGGGTATTTAATGTTTGGCCAGGCCAAATTTTACACCCTTACTAGTTTTTTTGTAATTTGATCACTATTGATATGAGCCAGCCTTCCGGTATGCATTTTACTTCCAGATTTGAATCGGGGGAAAAAAATGTTGCGGGAAATTCCGGGAATGCTTTCAATACTTCCGGCAAAATAAAGGCAGCCGTAAATTACACCAAACTATCATTTGTTATGAAGAAGTTGGTCCATTTACTTCTTTGACCAAAAAAAACATGAAAATTGAACAAGTAAACTAAGATTTTACAGGTTTGGCAGGTTTTCGTATATAAAAAAACAGCATTTTTCAAGGAAAGTTTTTTAATTTAATGTAAATATTTTGATAGCGACAAAACCGGGTTTTCAAATAAAAACGAAGGTGACAAGTTTTAACATCAAGAAGCTAGGATATCCTGAAAAAAGTAGGATATATGGTTACGTTAGTAAATAGTCGTATCATTTTCAGTTCGAAAAAGTGTCGAAGTTTTAAATAAAACCTCTTTTGTTGAAAGATCCAAATACATAGTAAATAAGGTCAACCGTTTAATTTTATTTGGTGAGGTGCCACCCTTTTGTACATGAGAGTGTGTTCAGTTTTTTTTTTTTTTTTTGGTTACGCAAAAAAGTCCACTTTTTTGTTCCTTTTGTTCCAACTTTATTGAATTCCGCTCCAAAGCTGCCATTTAAATATTTTTTTTTTTTCAACTCTAGCAGCCCAATTCAGGTCGGCTGGTTTTTTTAAGGGTATTTATATGAGTAAGCACTCCAACGCATACAGTCCATTTACCTACACAAGTGAATGATTTCTAATCCTTTGAAAAAAATTGTACATGTGTGGGTTTGTAAAGCGAAGGGCGAGTTAAAAGGGGCGGCTTGGATGTGCAGGACTATGTTTTCTTCCAACAAAAAATTGTAACCCTTTAAATGAATGTTAAATACCAATAGTAGGCAGAAAAAAAATATTAACAATAACGCGGTTTAACACAGAATACCATCAACGGAAGCTCGTGAATGTTCGACCTTTCAATTGTTACATATGTGAAAAATTCCAAGGCATAGTCCTTTTGTATTTAGTTTTAATAAATTAACATAATTTCTTAAAACTTACTTTTAAGAAAGTACACAAAAGGTCGAAACTTATTGATTTTGATTTTCCGTTTTGCAATTTCTTCTGATGTCCTTAAGCTAAATGAAAGGTGTTTCCACTAGAAAACCATTAATAAAATTAAACACGTGTCGAACAACGTAAATTCTATGACCTCCTCCTCTTTGGCAACAATGGAAAAAACAATCTCTCTAATGGTCTATAATGGTAAGCAAATACTTTGCGTTGATATACCTACCTACCCAACTCCAATATGAGTCTTTATCTGCCTGACGTTTACATTTGCTTTCCCCTTCTACGAGTATATTTTGTTTCTCTCTTTTTTTTTTATTTGAACCTGTCTTGAAATAGAAAGGATCGATTTCTTGTGTTGCCACTTTTGACATTCAACATGGATTCATTCAACAGTCGCATTTGTCAAGCAAATAAGACGAGATGTGTTGCATTTAGTTTGATGCTACAAGGTGGGATGAAATGTTGGCTTTTTTAAAAACCGAATACTCATGAAAATTGTGTAAAGTATTTAGTTCGAATAAGTTTGTATTCGGTAGTAGCTTCAGTAACTCAATATAAAGACTTGCTTGCCAGGAATTCGTAGCTTTTGACAAAAGACAAATACGGCTGTTCTGACGAATGTTAGGCGCGTGTTATGACAGCACAAAGTTTTTCTGCATATACCGGAGCAAACAGACGAATTTGCTTTGTGCTGAGAAGAAAACAATTTTTGAATAAGTGAAATGCAACACAAAAGTTTTTTTCAATCATTTTCTAAGTGCGATAAATCGTAGTGAATCAATCGAAAAGCTGAATGCAATCTATATTTATACAGTAAATTTATTATATTTTTTGATTCATAACCGAATGCAACCAAAATGTTTGCACAACACAATTTGCTCATTGCTTTTTAAACTGGCTGTCAAAGTCGAGTGTGGGCCCCGAATTGGTTCAGGTGTGGGCACCCCTCTTATTTTACTTAAAGCGTATGTTTTACTGAAATATCGTCGGGGATGCCAACATTACTAATTCAAATGGTGTTCTTATGCCTTTTTTTTTAGTGGAAAGGAAAGAACCAATAGGTCCTTTAAAGATATCGCATTAAGTGTGTGTAGTAAGGTGGCATACCACTTTGCTAAAAGTCTCGGTATTAAGTTTCCTGACAAGTGAACCGAGGAGCAGATGGCGGGCATCCATTGGTACAAAAAATGCATGGCTGGTAAAAGAACAATGTCAAATACGGCTAGAAATTACGTCACCTAGCCGGCTTAGTTTACAAAGCAATTTGTCTGGTATTGACGCCGAAGACAATCAAGTCTGGTTTCAGGGCAAAAGGCATGATGTCATTCGATCCAGACGTTTTCAGTGATGCTGATTTTGTTGAGCAGAATTTGTTGAATTTTTGTGAGTCAATGTTTCCAAAATAAATTAATTTTGCTTTCTTCTCTATTTGATTGCGCTTTACTTCATATTTTCCCATTTTTAGCCGATTTCCTAAGGGTGCCCACAACCGAACTAAAAATTTTTTTTTCTTTGTCATAAATAATTACTTCACTATTTTTTTGATGTAATTTTTCCAACTGATGAAAACAATTTACTTTCTTCTTCAGTAGTTAGGTAAGGGTTCTAGCTTTCCATTGATATTTATATGTCTGCATAGTATACATTTGGTCAAAAGTTATGAATCGAAAACAAAAAGGTGCCCACTCCCGGCACTCTTCCTTTATATATACAAGGCCTAGGCCACGAACCGATTACCCAATTTTTCGCAAAACTGCACAGTAAATTTTCTTTCGCTTATTACAAGAATACAAACGCACATCACTACAATTTGCGCACACATATTCAAATAAGCTAAACGATTTATTTTACCATAAAAAACCATAGCAAACGACCAGGAATGAACATTTCAAATTGACAACAACAACAAACGCAGCAAAAGCAACAACAATCGTACGAGGATAGCCAAAAATAGCGCACAAATCCCAATTTGATTTTATATGGGATTTTCAAAAGATTTCAATGGCAAACAAACTTTACCCTCAAAAATGGCAAGTGCGAATACAACATAACCAACAACCATTAAATGCCGATACAACCACCTTTAGTTTTTAGCCGGATGCTGCATGCAACACATTCACGTACAGCAACAACAATCAACAACTCTCGATTTATATGTAAAATCAACTGATAACATAAGCTCAATGATTTTTAGAGAAAGTGACTTCGGGGAGGGGATGTGGAGGCCATGCAATAACCAAGGCTAAAGTTGATGGTGAGGCTATTAAATCCATTTTCAAATCCGTCCCAATCGCATTGAAAACGAATCACATCGGATCGGTTTGAAGCGTATCAAATCAATTCAAATCACACTCTGGAGACGACGAGAACGAATTGTCGCGTCACGAGTTGCACAAAATAATATTTTTTCCCTCATCCGATAACTGGGGTGGGGGCACATCACTTTTTAGTCCACAATTTTATGTTGCCTTGAAGCCTTGTTGCTTCAGGCTGCGCTGTATTATCGTAGTTAATTTTAAAAATGTTGTTCTTAAATCGATATAAATACAGTTGTGGAAAAAAAACAAACAGCTTCCCGGTTATGTCAAAAACAGAGATAGCAGTACTATGATATATACCTAAATTTGGTAACAATCAAAAAATATCTTAACAATTAACAAATACTTTGCAAGTGTTTATAATATGCGTGTAAAATATTTCGTATTTTTTAACATTTGGCACATTTGAATCAATAAAATATTTGTAAATATATATCAAATCATTTTTTTAGTTTGTTGAGAATCCTATAGTAAACTCAGCAAAATCAAACATCATATTCTCTTCAAGCAAACACCGTGTTTGACTCAATAACCAACGTTTTAATTTCCAATCATGACCTGTTAAAATCTACCAAATTTTATTAATGAATGTTTTTGTACATTCTGAATGAAATATATTTATTCTATGAAATTATCCTTTCTTCAAATTTATGTAGCTTAAAATCTTCTATAAATTCTAAAAATGGTTTGCTTAAGCTTTCCAGTTTTTAGTTTTACAAATTTTACATTTATTTAGCCATTACTGTACTTCTGAAATTATCAAGCTTTTGAAAATTTCAGCCATTTTGAAAAGTTGTAACTTTTTATTTTGGCACTTTTTTGGGTTGAGTTAAGTGGAGTTTGCTGCTTATCTTAATGGCACACACATATGGAGTACGTGTAAATTATTTCAATAAGTCAATTTTTTTTTTTTTTTTTTTGTTTTTGGTGATATATGTGATAAGGTGTTGGCATCGTTGAGGGATTTTGTACTCAATATAGAAATGTCAACTCAAAATAAGCCTCATTAGAAAAATAACAACTGCATAATGGTGTACTCGAGCGGGAAACTTTTAACTAAATTGTGAAACGATGAAGAAATGAAAATGCAACTGATTTTACAGTTTTCAAAAGAGATGTTAAGATTTTTCCTAAAACGGACGCAAGGGAAGAATTTTGGGGGAATTCAACCTCACTTATCAGTTACCGAAATTCAACATTTTTTGCTCTTAAAAATCTGGAAAGAATTATAATTATAAAATTATTCTGTCAAAAATACAGCCGCAAAAGAGCTTCCAAATAGAATAAGTGAAAGACTTGATTCAGCCAAGTGGAAGCAACAAGCAGGACTGCGCCGGAGGATATAATGAGCGGAAGAGGGAGATTTCATGCATCTAGTTGGAACTGATTCAAATTTCAAAATCATTACGTGAGCAATACTTTTCATAAAAATTAACGAATATTCATAATCTACCAGCTGTAAATTATCCAGTGTCGTGAACCGGGCTAAAAATTTGGTAGGTTCGTTTTATAGGTTCGAATCGTTTTTGCACTCTTGGATTGGTTCGTCAATACAAAAAGAATGCGCATATTGGTGTTATTTTTATTCAGTAACAATCTAAAATAATATAGAAACATATACAGTAACAATCCAAAATAATATAGAAACATTTACAGGGTGTACACATTAAGGTTACGAAGCTTATGGGGGGTGATGGAACAGACCTAGACTAGTAACAAATTGTAAATATGTGAAAGGGATTTCAAAGACTCCAAAAAAAAAAAATATATGAAAGGGACGCCACAACCAAAAATATGAAAAAAAATGAGAGTTTCAAATTTAAAGGCTCAGAACTTTCCAAAAACCCTTTTTAAAAAAAGTTTTTCTCTAAAACGTCAGAGCGAAGAAATTATTTTTTTTAAAAAATGTCAGAAAATTAGGTTTTTCCCTATAAATCCTCATGGGCAATTAAAACCCCGACCTCACATAACACTTTTTGTTAGTCTGGGCCTCTTCTATCACCTATTCGACAGACTTACACTTTAAAAATTGATTTCAATTTTATCAATTTTAAAGATTCTCCGTTAAAAGTCATCGATTACTTACTTTTTAATTTTACATTTTGGTGAAAATTAACGAAGTTATAATTTTTTAAAGTTTCATGTTTTCAGAAAACACTTCTTTTTTGTAATGCATTTATCTCAGAAACTATTAGCTATGGGAAAAAAATGGACATATTGTAACCCTCCATTTAGCATTTTTTCCCTCCCATGATGAATCTAAAATTTGGGATCCATACTAATAAATGTGAAGAACCAACAAAATTTGTGAAGTTGGGTCACTATGACACTCTAAAGCTGTTCAAAATTTGTATCTTTTAAAGAAGTTATTTTATATGGGTCATTTCATCTCAAATCGTCCAGGCAGTATTTTTTTTTTGCATATTAATTTTTTAATAGTTTCTACATGAAAATCGATGAGACACGTATTTTTTCCTTTTGCTTGATTTTGAGTTCTTTTGTCGTGGGGAGTTTTTTAAAATTCGTCCCCGAACTCGATTTTGCGCTATTGTCGCATGTCAATTTTCACGGAAAATGTAATAACTTTGCGAAAAAAACGTCCGATCTTCGTAATTTTTGGTATGTTTGTAGCTAAGAGGTTCTTCTAAAAGAAAAAAATATGTATGATACAGGGTATATTTCAAAAAATGATTTTTATATCGTCATTTGAAAAAAAAATCAAAAAATTTTTGACTTGAAAAATTTCCAATTGCATCAGTTTTTTTTTTCTTCATATTTTTTTTTTGACTAGCCATACATATAAACAATACTATGTAACAGCCTCTATTAGCCCAAATTCGTTGTTTGGGAATTATGATTTTTTGAAAAAACAGTCCCAATTATTTAGTAATTTTGGGCTTCATTCATGATATATGTTATCATTTCGTCAAAAGTAGCTCAATCGTTATGATATTTTGTCTGTCAACAGTCAAAGATCCGTTCTAGAATAAAAAATCATGAAGTGTAGTACATTTTTGGATATTTTTTTTATAACCGTCTTTAAAATAGAAAAAAAATCAAATGACTTTTAGCCCAAAAATTTGAGCATTGCTACGATTTGTCCATTCTTTATTACTGTTTTTGTATATCAATTTGTAAGTAGACAATTCTCAGGAGCTTTATTCATACCTTAATTTTGTTTTTAATTCAATATTATTTTTCAAACTCCATGCAAGTAGGTACATTTATTCGAGTAATTTGATTATTGCTGCAACATTGTTCCACTGGGTCTTCTTGGTCTTTCTGAACTTTTGTACGTCACGAGCTTCAAGTAATTTGACAGCCACATTTGGAGTATGCTTCCGAAAATTGTCTACTTACAACTTGATATACAAAAACAGTAATAAAGAATGGATAAATCGTAGCAATGCTAAAATTTTTGGGCTAAAAGTCATTTGATTTTTTTTCTATTTTAAAGACGGTTATAAAAAAAATATACAAAAATGTACTACACTTCATGATTTTTTATTCTAGAACGGATCTTTGACTGTTGACAGACAAAATATCATAACGATTGAGCTACTTTTGACGAAATGATAACATATATCATGAATGAAGCCCAAAATTACTAAATAATTGGGACTGTTTTTTCAAAAAATCATAATTCCCAAACAACGAATTTGGGCTAATAGAGGCTGTTACATAATATTGTTTATATGTATGGCTATTTAAAAAAAAAAAATATGAAGAAAAAAAAAACTGATGCAATTGGAAATTTTTCAAGTCAAAAATTTTTAGATTTTTTTTTTCAAATGACGATATAAAAATTATTTTTTGAAATATACTCTGTATCATATTTTTTTCTTTTAGAGGAATCCATTAGCTACAAACATACCAAAAATTACGAAGATCGGACGTTTTTTCGCAAAGTTATTACATTTTCCGTGAAAATTGACATGCGACAATAGCGCAAAATCGAGTTTGTAGACGAATTTTAAAAAATTCCCCACGACGAAAGAACTCAAAATCAAGCAAAAGGAAAAAATACGTGTCTCATCGATTTCAATGTAGAAACTATTAAAAAAATAATATGCAAAAAAAAAATACTGCCTGGACGATTTGAGATGAAATGACCCATATACAAATATCATATTGACTTAAGAAAGGCCTATGATCTAAAAAACACCATGTTAAATTTTGTTTGTAGCGTGTGAAAGGATATTAATATTACTAGTGTATTTTTTTATAGTTGAGAGTAAATTTAATTTCACTAGCTTGCACAGTGCGAAATTTTCTGAGTGTAGCGGAACTTAATTCATATCTCAGCACATATAGCAGTTATAGTTATGATGATTAATACCTGGATATATATTTAATTGACAAAACACTATGCAAAAATTAAGGGGGATCAGACAAGGGGTTATTATACCCCCATATATGGAAATGCTTAAAACGTTGTATTTCTGCTCCCATACCAGATATCGCTATGACATTTCAAACTTAATAGATATAAACATTTTCTTATCAAAACACCATTAAAAATGAAGGGGGTAAGACAAGGGGTATTTGCTGTTTCTTGCATTTTTATTCAGAAAAGCACAAACAAATCACACTCGAGTAAGAAAAAATTCTGCAATTATTTGAATGCCAGTAAATGACAATTTTAATAAAAAATAAATGAAAAAATTTTCGCGTCCTACCGACTTACCGTTTTTATGTACCAATCTACACATAAACTAAAACAAATCAAAAAGCTTTCTATGTATAGTCAAAAAGTATGAATGAAAAAGTAATGCAAGTTCCAGTTGCATTTTGCAGTTGTTTCGCAGGGTTATTCACCAAGCTAAGTATGAGGCTTTTGAGGTGGGATATTAAGCTACCGAAATAACGATTAATCTTATGCGTTTATGTATTTCAAAAATTGAATAAAGTTCCGCTTAACCTCCCAAATTTCGCACTGTGGCTTGCTTGCAAGAAATCACTTCAAATTTTATTCATGAAAATGTCTATCGAAAACCAGGACTCTCGTCAAGCCTTACTAATTACAACTCTGCAATCTTATCTATATTCTTGAATTTTGTATTTAATTTTCATTTCAATCGATGAAGTTACTATAGAGAAGAAATAATTTTCATAATTTTACATCAGTGATGCCGTCTTTCATTATTCATGCTTCTAAATAATGTCAATACAATACTCAATTTTGCCCCAGTCCGCCCCCTACCATTGCCTTTATCACAAGAATAAGACGTTGCCGAAATAAAAGTACACTTTATGACTCAACAAAACAAAAATGTTTGGTGACGTTACATTGTCCGAAAATTCAACAAACTGCGGGTGGATAGGACATCCTATAGCATCAACGATTTTTTTAAATTTTTTTCGTCGAGCAGTTTCAGAGATATAAATTTCCAAAAATCGAAAAATGCTGCAAAAACAACATTTAGTAGTTTTTCGAATATTTTTCTCCAACATACTAGCCCCTTTTATCTACCCCTTAAGGCGCCTCCCATACAAAATTGATTTTTCTATCTAAATTTTGGATGGAAGCCGCTTTAAGGGGTGGAAAAAAGAGAAAAGTTTGTTGGAAAAAAGTGTTAAAGAGGAAAATTAATGGGTGAACATTTTTTTCGCTTCCCGGTCATGAGGAATTTTTTTGATGTTTTATCAAAATTTTGTATGGGAGCTCCCTTAAGGAGTGGAAAAAATGGGGAAGTAAGTTTAAGAAAAATGTTGAAGAGGAAAAATTAATGGGGGTCGGTGAATATGTTTACCCTCTCCCGGCAACGAGGAATATTTTAGTGCTCTTTCACTCACTTTTTTTTCAATTAAATAATTTAAAAAAAATAAATTCCATCGTTTGCCCATTCTAAAAATAGTCTTAAAAATTGGCAAATTTATTAAAATTTTTTAAAAAATTTTTTTGCAAAAACCGAAGGGTACAATCATTGATAAAAAATGCAATCTAGTTTTAAAATTTTAAAATTTAATTAAAAAAATTTTTGTTTTTTTATAAAAATTGCCTTAAAAAACCAAACTACAAAAAAAAAATTTTATGATTTGGTTGACTATTGACGGAGTTATGAGCATTTCAAAAAACTACTAAATGTTGTTTTTGCATCGCTGAAACGGTTCGATGAAAATTATTGAAAAAAATCATAGTTGCTAATCTCAACTATTACTATAAGACAAAAAAGTTTCAAAAAAATCGGAGATGCAAAAGACAAATGCTATCCGAAACGGTATGTAATGCCCCATATGAAGCTAAAACCTCGAAAATAGAAACGTCCGAATAATTTGGGAACGGCTAGAAGAAAAAAAAAGCGAATTTCGTGTTCAGCGACCTCAAACTAGTTTAGAAAAAATGATTTGCAAAATGTTACAAATATTTTTAATTAAGTTTTGTATTAACTTTTTATAGTCAATGTTTTTATTATTTTTCCTTATTGAATTTTGTGGTCAATAAGGAAAAATAATAAAAACATTGACAATTAACAGACCTCAAATTTTCGTTTCGTTTAACGATTAAAAGTTAACAAAATCTATAACTTTTTATAGTTAATGCACAAATCAAAAGCACAAAAAAATGTTGGGTAATCTTTTCGTTTTATGGCATAAAAAACAAAATCCCACCTCAACCATATAAATTCATTCAGTCTAACAGAAATCCTAGGTTAAAAGGCACTCCACTATACTTAAACCTATCGAGTCTAAAAAAATATTAAGCCAAAATTTTGGATACTCAAGTTATGACGATAAAGCGATAGATTTTCATAGCATAATTTATAATCCACCCTAAGATGCTTAGTAAGTATATCAAACTGGCAAAATATCAATAAATCAATGAAGCAGAAATCCATAGTTTATTGTACACATTGTTCAATATTATTGGGCATGTTATTGTTATTGTATAAAATGCGTAATAATTGTTAGCAAACAGGAAGAAATTCAATTTTTTTTTCTTACGAATAAAATGCAATAAGGCAGAAAAACTTGAGAAAATTGAAACTACAATGGAAGATTGAAGAAAAAAAAGCCAAAGAAAAGATTGCGCAATAAACTTGAAAAACTGTTGAATATAAAAAAGCGATTTTATGCTGTGTGTCCCTATTGTTAACCTCTAAACAACCAGAGGAAATTCGTTAATAAAGGCAACGTAAAAAAAGAACAGCAAAGAAGAAGAAGAAAAAACAAACAGGAAAATACCATAAAGAATACCCTTAAGGAAAAAACTATACGTTGAATATGTTAAGAAAGTTTCGACGTAACGTAAAGAATAACCATATGTAAATTTAAACGTAACTTAAACGGAAGCGGAAAATGAAAATTTATTGAAGCATAAGTTAAGGAGTTTAAAAGCATACACAGTAGTGTGTATTGAAATATATGGACGAGTTTTAAAACCCAATTCCACACTCAAATTATGAAAGAAGAAAGATAAACAACTCAGGAAATATAAATTTTTTGACTTTAAAATAAATTCCTAGCTGGCCAAATGGCCATTGTTTATAAAAACCGAGTGATTTTGTACTGAAGCCTATCTAACGGTAAATTTTTTTCCAAAAAACACCATAGATCTCAATATGTGGTCTAAAATAACTTATGTGTGCAAATTTTCAGAGAGATCGTATGACGTGCAGGAGTGTCAGCAAAGGAATAAGAAACGATTATCTTCAATGAAACGAATACTTTTTGTACTGGAGCCTATCTAACGGCAGATTTTTTTACAAAAAACACTACAGATCTCAGTTCGTTGCCCAAAACAACTTATATATGCAATTTTTCAGAGAGATTGTATGACGTGCAGGAGTGTCAGCAAAGAAAAAAAAGCACTTATTTTCAATCAAACGTTTAATTGTTGTACTAGAGTCCATCTAACGGTTCATTTTTTTCAAAAAAAGCTTATGGTACTTGATTCATCATAAAAAATAAACTATGCACCCAAATTTTAAGATTGGTGGAACGACGTGTGGGAGTGTCAGCGAAGGATTAAAAAATGGTATACAGCCATTTCATGCCTATCGTAACAAGATCTGCCACACCGCTTCCGATTTCGCTGAAATTTGGTACATGGTTTCGTTTCAAGCTTAAACTTTGAGAAGTGGCAAAAAAAAAATTTTGGGATTTTTTTTGTGGCTTGTGGAGGGGTGCAAAAAGTCGAAAAATAGGTAAAATGTAACAAACTCCCCTCAAATAATTACCAATAACTTGGCCATTTCTTAACCGATTTTCATGTTTGGACCTGTTTTGGAAAGGCATTGAATCAGGATATAAAAATGGTCCAAACATAAAAATGAGATAAGAAATGTTCCAGCTATGGGCCATTTTCTGGTCTGACCTTTTTATAAATTTTCAAAAAATCATAACTTCTAAGCCTCGAGACATACCAATTTTCTCTCTTTCTTGACTGAAAGATTTTTTTTTTTTTCTTCTTTCCAAAAAAAATATTTTGTAAGGTAACAAAAGTGTACTCGGGCACGTTTTTTGTAGCTTAGTACTAAAATAGTAATAAGTGTAGTACTTTTTATCAACTACAAAAAATTTTCAGCTTATAGCCTGATTCAATGCCTTTCGAAAACAGGTCCAAACATGAAAATCGGTTAAGAAATGGCCAAGTTATTGGTAATTATTTGAGGGGAGTTTGTTACATTTTACCTATTTTTCGACTTTTTGCACCCCTCCACAAGCCACAAAAAAAATCCCAAAATTTTTTTTTTGCCACTTCTCAAAGTTTAAGCTTGAAACGAAACCATGTACCAAATTTCAGCGAAATCGGAAGCGGTGTGGCAGATCTTGTTACGATAGGCATGAAATGGCTGTATACCATTTTTTAATCCTTCGCTGACACTCCCACACGTCGTTCCACCAATCTCAAAATTTGGGTGCATAGTTTATTTTTTATGATGAATCAAGTACCACAAGTTTTTTTTGAAAAAAAATTAACCGTTAGATGGACTCTAGTACAACAATTAAACGTTGTATTGAAAATAAGTGCTTTTTTTCTTTGCTGACACTCCTGCACGTCATACAATCCCTCTGAAAAATTGTATATATAAGTTGTTTTGGGCTACGAACTGAGATCTGTAGTGTTTTTTGTAAAAAAATCTGCCGTTAGATAGGCTCCAGTACAAAAAGTATTCGTTTCATTGAAGATAATCGTTTCTTATTCCTTTGCTGACGCTCCTGCACGTCATACGATCTCTCTGAAAATTTGCACACATAAGTTATTTTAGACCACGAATCGATATCTATGGTGTTTTTGGGAAAAAAATTTACCGCAAGATAGGCTCCAGTACAAAATCACTCGTTTTTTATAAACAATGGCCATTTGGCCAGCTAGGAATTTATTTTAAAGTAAAAAAATTTATATTCCCTGCATTTTTTATCTCTCTTCTTTCATAATTTGAGTGTGGAATTGGGTGTTCGTTTTTCGATACACACTAATACACAGTCCAAATTATGTATGCGAAAGAAAAAAGAAAACACTACACAAGTTAAGGGTTTATTTTTTTAGGATAATCAAATTTAATAGGAAAGGCAATCCTTTAATGGTAACTAGCTCGTTAAGAGTTCTGAGTAGAAAGGAAAAAAAAAAACTACAATTTTTCTTTCCGATAATGAAAATACATCCAATGGCATTCAGATGCAAAAACTAAGCGAGTTAGCGCTGCTCATAAGCATCATCGTGCAGAAATTCTACAAGTCAAGTGCTAAGAATGCCACAGAGCATGGGTACTTAACGTCATTACGTTAAGCTACATAAAGCAAAGCGCGTTATGTGTGGAACAACATACAAAGAAAGAGAAAAAAAAAACGTTTTCGCGGCTGGCCAACATAATAAAAATGAAAAATACCACAACGTAACGCACAACGCAATTCAACGCATTGCAACGTAACGCACCGCAATGGATGGTAATGCTGCTATGCAGCAGCCGCCGGATGGTAATGTTTCAAAGCAAGTAGCACGAGTAGCAGCAGCAGTGTATACGCTTATTGGCAACGAGCGTGCACCACCGCATGTCTGGCATATTTAATTTATTTATTTTATGCAAATTTAGGATAATACTGTTGTATCTATGGCCGCCGCTGTCGGGCTAAAGGATATGCAACTAGCAAGGGTTGTTGTTGTCGGTGTTATTGCTTGTATTAGAAATGCAGTAGCCCACAAAGTTATTAGGATTGAAATCATAATGAATGTAAATGACTACTTAACTTAGTCATAGATTTTGAATGCGACTATTTTCGAATCATTAAAATTAAACCGTACAACACTATTTTTCCCTGAAAGTATACCTATCCAATAACAAGTTCCATGATAGAAGTCAAACCTCACCGTCCAAAATGTTATATTGAATTTTTTTTTTTTTTTTTTTGGCCGTCGATATCGATTTATATGTGAAGTCTGTTGGAGAAAAATAACTTTCACATCAGAAAAATAACTTTCACGTCAGTTTCCCCGAGATTTGAGTTATTTGGTATTTTTGGTCCAACATAATATAGTCTTTAGTTTGATAAGACCCATGTAGCCATATCTCTGTTAGAAATATTAAATCAATATTAAATTAAATACCCTACACAGCAGTATTTTAAAAATTTCGCTTATATGGAAGGTGCCACGTCCTCTTGTCCGAATCCATTCAGTTTTTTCTCAGAGTTTGAATTTATAGTTCTTAGTATTTGAGGAGAATTTGGTTAGATTATCTCAAAAAATGTTTTCAGTATAGCGTTTTGAACCTTTAGCTTATATGGGAGGTGCCACGCCCTATTATCCGATTTTATCAAATTTTTGTTTAAAGCGTGTATTTATAATTCTTAGTGTCAGAGTAAAATTTAGTTCAATTATCTCAAAAAACGCTTTCAGTATAGCGTTTTGAAGCTTTTGCGTATATGAAAGGTGCCACGCCCTCTTGCCCGAATTCACTCAGTTTTTGCTCAGACCTTGCGCATACAATTCTTAGTATTTATGTGCATTATCGTGAAAAATATTCCAAAAGTTGCATTTTGAATATATTTTTTGTATGGGTGGTATGCGTGTCCGTTGACCGATTCGGTCATTTTCAATCCCCCGAGCTAACTTTGACAATGGAGGCTGTGCAGAAAATTTCGTTGAATTATCTTGCTTAGTTTTCTCAAAAAATTTATTTCCACACTCTGCCAACCGCCCAGCCAGCCAGACAGACGGAAATGGCTATATCGACTCAGGAAGTGACGCTGATCAAAAATATATATACCTTTCTATATCTGCCACGCCTCCTTCTTTGCGTTACAAACGGAAGTACAAAGTAAATATACCCTGGATGTAAGGTATAAAAACCGAAGCTGCTAAGCGCGCAGAAACCCAATAAAATCGTGCATCTTTTCGGATATTACTAACCAACTCACTACCAAGCACAATATTTCTATTTGACCAGGCCCACCACAGCTTTCCGTTATGATCCTAGAAGAGCTAGCAAATCACACTTTCACTCAGTGATACTTCCAACTCAATATCGAGCACAGGCTTTTCATGTGACTCGGCGAAATTAGACAAAAAAAAAAAATTCAGCAAGACATCCGAAAATCGTTGCCAAAATCAGTTCCACACCCTATCTTGCATGATTTGTTGGCACTATCCATCTAAACAATCAGCAAAGTATTTCCGTGCGATCGAACCGCAGCTTATAACGGACTCTGGACAAGGACTTATAAAACTGATATACAAAGTTCAAAATGAGACATCAATCACAATGCACTTATTGCTATTATGCACATACTGTATCCGGGTGTAGTAAGTATGCTTCAGTGATGGGAATACTTCTTTTCGATGAAAGAAATTATGAACGGCTTGTACTGATTGAGGAGGCCTTCTATCATGTAAGTATGTCTACAGTACTGAGAAAGGTAATTTTACATGATAAGTTATCGATGATAAGGTTTCCTCAGCGATTACTCACGACGAACAATAAAAGGATGAAGATTTCAACTTCAGAAATGTTTTTGGATGAAATGTGAGGAACTTCTTGAGGCGAGTCGTAACCGGTGAAGGTAGCTATACAAGCTACTTTTTGAAACATTCTTGTATATACCGGAAATAACAGAGAGAACAAAAACAGTTCCTAATGATACTGCACTGTACTGTCCACTTTAAAATAACTTCTGCTTTGGCCTGTTTTTTGCGCTATGATAATAAAAACAACTTTTGCGGAAAATGAGTTTTTCCAACGCTAAAATATTATTGAAACTCAACGAAAACTCTGTGAAAACTCAACGAAACTCAAAATTATAATAAAAAGCGTATTTGCTCGCAAAACCGCACAAAATTTTGATATTTAGCCATCTAACCAGGGTTGGGCAGGAAGGCAGCCTGTCATGCGGTATAGCAATTGGGGCAGCCATTTATGCTTTTAACTGCTGCTGCTGTGCAGTATAGCGCAGTTGTTGAAATTACATAGTGGTTCTTACGTTTTAATTTCAACAGCAGCAGCAGCACATCCAGTAAAAATTAAATGAGTTTGTACTGAGTTACGTTGAATTTTGCCACATTATTCCTTCGCTGTTTTTGGTTCTTTTTTTCTAACCTTCCGTGTAGACCAACACAGTTGGTTTTTATGAAAACCACAAAAATGTAAAATTTTAATGGCTCGCTATTTACAACAGCAGCGTCATATTGGTACTTATTTTTTCAAGTGTAATGGCAGGGAGCCATAAGGTGATGTTGACTAATTGGATGGTTTTATTCGACGGAATACTCAATTAAGATTACTAGTTGGTTTAATTGAGCAAGGTAAACAAGAAGATTTTTTCATGAAAGTATGAGAATGACGACTACTTTTGATGTTTAAACAAATAGTTGGTTTGAATGACGCTCATTTCATATTAACAATAGTCTTCGAGCTGGAAGACGTATTAGCCGACGTGTTAAGAAAGTGCGCCTTAACGCTAGCCCGACCTTAAACGATCTCCTTATTATTTTCTATACTTGTGGTGAATATGAATTAGACCAAAATCTGAAATAGGGTGTCAAGAACGTGAGATAAAAATTTTTTTGAAAGTCATTTAGAAGTCGCGAAACGGTGATTTATGCAAAATCTTTGCCTGGTGTAGTTCTTATTTTATTACAATCTCGGAATGAGTTTTGGCCGTAATCACGGAATTTCCAAGAACAATTTTTTATAATCAATCTAATATGCATATTTCCAAAAAGACGAGGTTATTAACCTTAATATCCACCAACCTTTTGTGACATATAATTCGCTCTCCAAAGTTATGGAAAGTGTTACAAGCTCCCACATTTTGAATGAATTACTTAATGATCTCGTGATATGATTTCGGCATAAACCGCTCTGTCGGAGACTGTAAAAAAAAAAACTAGTAAGGGTGTAAAATTTGGCGTGGCCAAACATTAAATACCCTACACTGCAGTATTTTTAAAATTTTGCTCATATGGCAGGTGCTACGCTCTCTTGTCCGAGTTCACCCAGTTTTTGTCCAGAGCTTGGATTTATAGTTTTTAGTGTCTGAGTGAAAAACGTTTTCAGTGTAGTGTTTTGAAGCTTTTGCTTATATAGGAGGTGCCACGCCCTCTTGTCCGAATTTATCTAGATTTAGCTGAGAGCGTGCATTTATAGTCTTTAGTATTTGAGTGAAGTTTGGTTGGATTATCTCAAAAATCTCTTTCAGTAAAGCATTTTAAAACTTTTGCTTATATGGGTGGTGCCACGCCCCTTGTCCGATTTCACCCAATTTTTGTTGAGAGCTTTCATTTATGATTCTTAGTGTTTGAGTCGAATTTGGTTCGAATATCTCAAAAAACGCTTTCAGTATAGCGTTTTGAAGCTTTTGCTTCCATAGGAGATGCCACGCCCTCTTGCTCGAATTCGTTCAGTTTTTTTTCAGAGCTTGCGCTTACAATTTTTAGTATTTATGCGTCACGGTGTGCCTTAACCCGTTCTAAATCGGACGTCGTAGCACATCAAATTTTTTTCCAGATTCTGTTTATTTATCGTTCAAATGATGTATAAAAAAATTTTCACTCGTGACTCCTCGACTAAATTTTGAGATAATCGCTTTTCCAATTGGGGCATTTTCCCATACAAAAAGAAAAAATTTTTTTTTTTAACTACTTTAAACAAAAATTAAAATAATCACATTCGATGTGTTTTGCAATGCGTAACACGAATCCAACCTCAGAATTGCTCTATCGTTTATAGTTTATGAAATATTGTAACCTAAAGACCAAAAAAAGTTGTTTTTTGCCATTTTTTGAAGCAATATAACTATGTAACATATCATTTATTCGTCAAATGTGGCTTAAATACTTGAAAGCCCTAATCTTTTCCGTTAAAACCTAATTTAAGTTATATTTATATCTTCATGCTTCTAAGAGATATCGTAGACCGAAATATTGTCAAAACGGGTTTTTTGCACTTTTGTGTCTTTTTAGGTTAGGATATCTTTGAGAAAAAAAAAGAATTCAACATAATTTAAATAAGGTTTTAAAGGCAAAGATTAGGACTTTAAAATTGCTTACCAGATTTAACGAAATTAAAATTTTTTTCACATTTTAAACATGTTCAACGAACCGACTACTTCTAAATTCAGCAGTTTAACACCTCTAGTGTTGTTACGTGTATGGCATACGGCTGAATTTTGAAATGGTCGGTTCGTTGAACATGTTTAAAATGTGAAAGAAACTTTAATTTCGTTAAATCTGGTAAGCAACTTTAAAGTCCTAATCTTTGCCTTTAAAACCTTATTTAAATTATGTTGAATTCTTTTTTTTTCTCAAAGATATCCTAACCTAAAAAGACACAAAAGTGCAAAAAACCCGTTTTGACAATATTTCGGTCTACGATATCTCTTAGACGCATGAAGATATAAATATAACTTAAATTAGGTTTTAACGGAAAAGATTAGGGCTTTCAAGTATTTAAGCCACATTTGACGAATAAATGATATGTTACATAGTTATATTGCTTCAAAAAATGGCAAAAAACTACTTTTTTTGGTCTTTAGGTTACAATATCTCATAAACTATACACGATAGAGCAATTCTGAGGTTGGATTCGTGTTACGCATTGCAAAACACATCGATTGTAATTATTTTAATTTTTGTTTAATGTAGTTAAAAAAAAAATTTTTTTCTTTTTGTATGGGAAAATGCCCCAATTGGAAAAGCGATTATCTCAAAATTTAGTCGAGGAGTCACGAGTGAAAATTTTTTTATACATCATTTGAACGATAAGTAAACAGAATCTGGAAAAAAATTTGATGTGCTACGACGTCCGATTTAGAACGGGTTAAGGCACACCGTGCGTATTTTGGTTGCATTGTCGTGAAAAATACTCCTAAAATTGCATTTTGAATATATTCTTTGTATGGGCGGTAGGCGTGTCCGTTGACCGATTTCGCTCATTTTCAATACCCCGAGCTATCTTTGACGGCGAAGGCAGTGTACCAAATTTCATTGAATTATATCACTCAGTTTTCCCAAAAAGTGTATTTCAACACACAGCCAGCCAGCCACCCAGCCAGCCAGCCAGCCACCCAGCCACCCAGCCAGTCACCCAGCCAGCCAGCTAGGCAGACGGACATGGCTATATCGACTCAGGAGGTGACGCTGATCAAGAATATATATACTTTTCTATATCTGCCACGCCTCCTTCTCTGCGTTACAAACGGAAGGACAAAGTGAATATACCCTGGGTGTAGGGTATAAAAAGTGGAACTGCCAATTAACATAATTCAAAGTTGTTGAAAATGAATTTGCTCTTTCACTCTGTAACGGCTTAGATATAATGAGATCAACAACTCTTGATGTTCAGAACATTTTGGTTTAACCAGAATTGTCGTGGACAACTCAAAGGTATATTCAATGTGTTGAAAGAAGTAGCCAAGTATAAAATACTTCACTCCTATTGATCTTTGGGTTTCGGAAGTGGAAATAGGTAGGACATACTTACCGTAAACCATTCAAAAAAACTGGCCGGGAATCACTTGTACTTCACAAGGCAGTAGAAGACATGGTAGGCTAAATTTCTCTTGAGAAAGATCGTTGAAAAAGAAATTCAAGGTTAGAGAAAGTTGTGGAAAGTCAACAAAGTCATCTCAAAATACCTTATTAGATGTAGACTTCTAATTTCTTTCCTAAACTTCCAAATTCCAAATTCAAAAACCAATTTCTATCACCCTTTAAATCAGCTCCTTTTCTAAGGAGTCAGTCTGGCGCAATGAATTCTTAGGCATTTATGTCAATACATATTTCATAGACATTAACTAAAAAAAAAATTCCGAATTCAGGGTCCAATAAATTCGAATTAGCTTTTCTGATGCTTAACTCACTATTAATCTTATTTTTGATGTTTTAGAAATTTTTGGACCCTGAATTGGGAAATTTTCTTTTGGTTAATTGTCTATGAAATATGTATTAAAAAAAATGTCTAAAATCATGCAATAAAAAGTTTCACATTATTGCGTCCGTAATGTACATTAGAATTAGCGTCTGTCTGTGGCATTATTCTGTTATTTTAATTTAAACACCAAAAAACAAATATCAATTCAAGGATCCAAACAACATTCATTGAAAATAATGGCACTCTTTTTAACTTTTTCTTGTCAAATTCTTTTCCAACACAAAGTAACCAAATGTAACTATTTTCAACCATTTATAACATTATACTGAAATAGTCTTTATTTAATACGGCCTACCATAACATAATTTCTCGCAGTATTCACGTAATTTCCCATAAAAACATTGTCTTGGTCATACCAAGGTTTACTCTGGTAAAATTGGGCATACGAAAGAGAGAAATCAACACACAAACGAAACCACAAAGTTAAGTTTTTTCAACAAATTAAAAGAAAACTAAGGCAGTTTCCTGTCGGCATGTACTTCTTTGGATACTTGGTTAGCTGAAATGACTAGTGTTGCCAAAGTACCTTAAAAATATTTCGGATCATAAAATGCAAACACGTGAAAATGAAATGAGAAACGTAGTTGGAGAGATCTACATCCACAGAAAGCTTCCCATAAAACTGTTTAGAATAGAACAGGAAAAAATTTTTGGGAAAATTAATTTTTAAGATTTTTCAAAACATGGCCGTCATTTCGTGAATATTCTTATGATTTATATGGAAAATTTTGTTTTTTGTTTTTTTTTTTTTGTATTCCTTGTGACCTAAACGGACACACTAAAAACTAACTTGCTGAGCTGAAACTTTTTTTGGTGGTTTTTTGAAGAGTTTTTGATCAAGATTATTGCCCTATACTTTTTTTTTAAAAATTTTATTTTTTTTTTAAGTTAAAAGCATGTGAATTTTTATGTACGTCTTTTTTCAAATTGCGATTTCTCCGTAAACATTGGACGAAAATTTATGAAACTTTTGTGGTAGAACTTAAAATAATTCAAAATTTAGATGAAATAAAGTTTTAATAAAAACTTTTTAAATTTCCCATAAATAATGCACTTTTTAATAAACAAATGGATATTTAAGCTATACCTATAGATAAATACAAACAAAATTTTTACACAAAAATGTTCTCTGAAATCTGCACAACATTTTTATTGAAAAAAAATTGGAACTATCATTAATAAAAAAGGGTTTTGTAGAAAAAGATCAGGAATTTAAATAACTGTTTCATATATCAGCCTTTAATGCTAAAAACTATCTATCTCTGTTATATAAGTAGCTTCAAAAATAGCAAAGTGCGTTGATCGTTATTCGTCGCCGCTGTCTTCCAACATCGTCGCGAAAATCACTTCTTGGTGCGAGCGTCTTTGACGTTTACTGTCGTACGTAGGATTTATCTGCGCGTATACTATATTTCCCAACAGACTCGACTCGCGGCTGAGCATCAGTCGTATGGGGGGAAGACGTCTAACGCGCATGACGAGGAGGGTCATAAACGGATTTTATGGTCCCTAGAGCGCTGTTATAGCACCTGCACCCCCCTCCCCAAGCGTTTATACGCTCCGGCCCGTGTTGAACCAACTTCCCAGAAGGGCGCGCTAAACGGGATTTGAGTGCATAAAAACATTTGCATTGGAAACATTGTAAAATTTAACATAAAAAATATACTCATATTTTATATGTAATAGACGCTGGAAAATGAATTGAAAAATATTCTTTTGTTTTGAAATAAATCGAAAAAGAAAAAAAACTGCTACTAAGAAAATGGTAAAAAAATGGTCATTTTTGCGATTTTAGGGCACTAGATGAATTTTTTTTGGTTAAATTTGTTCGGCATTGTTTTTCTTCTATTCAACAACTACAACATTGCTGAAGTCATCAAAACAATATTTTCGGCTCGTTACAGAGATATAGCCATATGAAAAAATCGAAATATCGCTCAAAATCCAATTTGAGGCAAAAAACGGATTTGGCAATAAAATCCTTATATGAGCCAACTTTGCAAAACGCTCTGGCAGAATTACTTGTTTCGGCGAGTACTTTCGACGCCTTATAACGGATTTTAGTTCACCGTCAATGACTTGAAAAATTTTGCACTGTGTTATTTACTATCCAATGACGTTTTTAAAATTTTTTTGTTTATATTACTCTTGCAAAGAAGAAAAATAGAAAAATAATCTATGCTGGGAACTACGACTTTGCGTTAAGGTACAAGAGAGGCAACTCGATATAACGTAATATTTCAAACGCCAAATCATGCGCTGATCTTCTCTTTACAAAACTAGGCTGAAAAAATAATCGAAATCGCAAGTCGATTTCACGATTTTTAGCCAGCCTTTACTTCGATTAGCACCTGTGTGGCCCAGTGTTATTACAAAAATCCAATTTTTAATCATTAAATTTAAACTCAAGCAACTTCTCTGCCACAGAGGAAATTGTGAAAAAATCTTACCTCTCCTTATAGATCTGCTCATTGCCTTAGCAATTAAATTTTGTATTATGCGAAACTTCACATAGATGGCAACACTGCTAATTTAGCAACACAACCGCCATCATCACGATAACCAACTCTATACCAGAGACGACTTTTCCAGTGGTAAATGAATGAAGTGAAACTTTGTCCAGCAATTAGATGCTGCCTGCTGCTGCTGGCTGTGTAGATCAAACTATGAAAATCTTGGTCAAGAAAACGTGCAACGGTTAACAGAGATAGCACTTACCTACTTGCAAGTAAGAAAGAGATAGTACAAAAAACTATAAAGTTATCTAGAAAGCTTGAAGATAGCGCAGCAAAGTTTTCTTTTCTACTTTGCTATTTTTTTCCAAAGACTAAACTTCAACATTTGAATATTTAAACAAAGTTCATCATAGGGGCGTCGTTTTTGGGCATCTTAGGGAGGAACTATTGTAGTAATGGTTAAAAGCTGTAAAAGTTTTTTTTTTGCCTTTTGCATCGCATTTGTTTTTGTTATTCTTCTTCTCGGGTATATGAGCGTATGTAGAGCTGCTATTGACCAAAATCTCATTAAACTAACCGAAAAGCTACGCATGCATGCATTTTCAGGTTCAGTTTCTTTTAAAGTGGGCGTTAAATAAAGTGGGCGTGCTCCTTCTGTAGTAAATGCGCGTGTGTGTATGTGTGGTTAAAGCTCAAGCTCTAGAAAACTAATTCAAGTGTTTAACAAAAGAAAATAATGGCTTAAATGCAAAAGCAGTTGAAAATGGCTGAGACGCAAAGACGCACTCGTACATTTTCGGACTTTGCTTTGGACGCTCTCTCTCCTTCAGCATGGACTTTAGATAGTGGAGTCACATTTAAAAGCAAGATGAATGGCTAAAAGTCGAAAAGTTTTACTTTGCCAGATGGGTAAAGTTTTTTTTTTTTTTTTTTTTTGTTTTGGTGTCCAAGATGTTCAGGCCAGCAGCAGCAGAGCAACAGCAATACGAATGGCAAAAGCGAAAAAGTTTTATAATGAATGTACAAACGTTTTAAGTATTGATATGGTAGTGGAGGAGCAGCGACGGGCGGGGATTGCGGCAAGTGGATGGCTGCAACAGCGAAAGAAAAAAGGGTTCATTTATAAGAATTACTTTAAAATTTATGAGAATAGCATAAAATTAGTTTGAAACGGTTTCTTACCATTTTTTTTTTTTTTTTTGTTAGCCATGTTTAAAAAGATGTAGTAGGTAATAATTTGCAAAAGTTTTCTCAAAAGTTTTTGAGTAGGCAAGTTCATAAATTAGAAATAAATTTTATTTTTATTTCAGAAAAATAATCGAAACTATCAGATTTAACCTTTTTTGCACAAATTTTAAATATTTTTGTTTTAATAAATTTACACAACCAGATATTAATCATTTAAAGAGGCAATCCTTTTAAGGTGTCTTCTGAACATACATAAATATTAATTTCATTGATTCAAAATCAAAACCAGCTAAATGAGTGTGGGATTCAACGAATATTCGTCCTTTCTTTCCGAGTTAACAACATTGAAGTAAAGGTACTATTGTGATAAGTACTTCAATGCAGGGGCGTGGAGAGAAAATCCGGGCCCGGGGGTGATTATATACCGGGCCCCCTCCACTACTAGTTTTTTTTTTTATTCGATACTAACCCACAGGATGCCCAAGAGATATATGAAATGTGCAAATTTGTGATTTTGTTTGCTTCCCGCTAATATTCATAATATAAGTCAAATATAAGATTTCGACCGGTCTTCGATCAATGCTTGAAAAATACACTAAAAAAAGACAAATCATTTTAACTGCTCGAACTTCGAGACTATTGGTTTTTTTCGGAGATGTCATTAAATCAATAACTAGACCAACATTATATTCTAAGGAGATTTCGGTCCAAACATGAAACTTGATGCTGTTTTGGAACAAAAATAACAATTTTGTAAGAAAATTTTTATGAATTGAAATTGATTTTTTGTAAATTTCAAATGGCGAAATATTTGTTCTGGAAATCCTATGTATTTAAAAATACATACTAATTTTTAAGGTATGGGTTTGCTTTCAAAGTACTGATTTTTGTCTTCAAAATAAAATGGGCTTGTACAATTTTCCTTTCAACAAAAAATATTTTCCTGAAAGCAGGATTCGGTACCTTAAAATTTTAAAGTTAATTAGCGTGTAAGAGGTTATTAATTTTATAAGTTTTACTTTTTTATAGTTGAGAGTAAAAATGGGCGTTGGCTCTAGTTTTATTCACGACCCGTGGGGCTCTACTTAATTTAGAGGCCCGTGCGAACCCGTAAATCACACGAAGGTTTAGAAGCACGAACTGGGAAAAAATTCTGTTCTTACCCAGTGTGCCAAACGGGTTCGGTTAGAAACCGTAACGGGTTCATATTTTCGTACTTTTTATCCGTTACGGAATCCGTTACTGATCCGTTCGCGCGAGGGATTCCAAAAAAAAAGCAAATCTTTTTTTCTTCTTTTATGGATCCGTTTCGAATACGTAACGTACATCAAAAACGAATTCAAAACGGATTCGCTTTTAATAATGTTAATGCTGCTTATAATAAAAAAGGAAAATGGGAAGCGCTTATTTTTAATTAAAAAAAAAAAAAAACAAAAAAAAAAATACTAACTTGGCCGAACCTACGCCCCCGGGGTATTAATTTTCAAACACTAGACGTTAGACAACTAGGCTATTGACTGATATGATGTAGACTAATCTGATGCAAACTTATCTGATGTTGAGATTTAAAGTTTGTATATTAAGGAAATTTCTGTTGTTTTTTTTTATAAGTATTATGTTCTTTTTCTTCCCTTCTTTTGATAAAAAATATTACATACTCAAATTTGGAATCAAAAACGTTTCTTCAAACAAAGTTTGAAAACTTTTCAAAAAATCATACGCAATAAAATAAAAAGATAAAAAAAAACAAATCAAAAATGTTTTTTTCATCATCATTAACATTAATTAAAGCAAATCCGTTTTGAGTTCGTATTTGAAGTATTTACGGGTTCGAAACCTACCACAGGTGGATTTTGATCCTTCATTTTTCTTCTTTTTTTTTTGCCTTTTATTTTACTTTAATTGTTAATAAGCGCATCAAAACGGTTTTTTCTGTAAATATACAGCATTAACATTTTTAAAAGAAAATCCGTTTTGAATTCGTTTCGGATTCGAAACGAGTCGGTAATGAGGAATTACCAGGGCTCGAATCCTACCATAGGCGTATTGATAATTTTTTTTCTTTTTATTTATTTTTTTTTTAATCGCTAAAAAGTGCTTCAAAATGTTTTTTTTTTTACTTAAACACAGCATTAACATTAGTAAGAGCAAATCCGTTTTGAATTCGTTTTTGATGTACGTTTCGGTTTCGAAATGGATCCGTTACCGCGGATAACGTTTTTTATCCCTTTATGAACTCGTTACGGGTCCGAAACGGATCCTCATCCGTTTTTGTGCACATTGGGTAAATAAAAAGATGGAAAGTAATGTCTAAGTGAAGTATTTAGAATGAAAATGGAGTAAGTTAAGTCAAACAAAAAAACTTATTAGATTTTTCCAAAAAGTTAGCAAGCCATGTATAATCTATGTTTTTTCTCGTTTGAAAAAAAAAAAAAATTATAATAATTTTGCGGGCCCGGGCTTCTTCTTAAATGCTTGTTTCAAGTTCATCGGTTGGGCCCGTTTCCTCTAGTTGAGCGCAAATATCATTTCACAAGCTTGCAAAATACTACTATAAATTTTATTGATGAAGATTTTGTTTGTGCTTAAATCCGGGCCCTCCAAAAAACTCCGGGCCTGGGGGGAATCCCCCCCTTACCCCCCCCCCCCTCTCGTCAGGCCTGCTTCAATGGATGATAACTTGAAGTGTGAGGATTCATTTGGAAAGATATAACGCATATTTTAATTACGAAGTTTGTGGCAAAAATGAATGACTCGAAATCCATGAAGTGCGCCATACGTTTCAATACAGCGTTTTCTGTAATAACTCAGAAACTTGAAGCCATACAAAAAGCCAAGTTTAAATTCTCAATTACAAAGTCCATGAAGAACATAATCGTTAATAACATGAAATTTTGAATGAGATATCAACCAATTTTCTTTGGTTTGTTTGCGGTAGCTGAATCAGAATCTGGCAAACGTTTTTTCCTATCAGGTCTGGGATCCGAGTTAACCTTGATCTAAAATGCAGAAAAAACATTCCAGGAATTAGCGTAATTCAATTTTGTTGACGGCATTAAATTGCCCTGACCTTCTTCACTTAACTAAACCTTTTAAGTTTTCAATTGGATCATCACTTTCTGTGAAGTAAAGAACTAAATTTAATTTGTGTGGAGTTGAAATAACTTCACTTCAATGGATGATAACTCAAAAAGCATTGATTCAGTTGGAAATATCAAAGGGTAAATCTAAATGAGAAAAATTATGGCTCTTTTTGATGCCAACGGCAATAGTGAAAAAAAACGGAAAAAACTAAACCGTAAAAATTCATTGAAAATCCCAATAATGTTTACTGATTGTTTCAGTAACTGTGCGCCTTTAAAGAAAAGCTTAATTTGTAATCACACAGTAAGTTTTTTTAAAAGTATAAAAATAAATAAAAAAATCTCATGTTGACGGAACGAGCATCGAACTTAAGATCTTCGTGGTTATAGTCGACGCTCTAACCCACTGAGCTACTGTGGCACTTTCATTTCTATCGCTTATTATTTTATTTAAATTATTTTTGAATATTATTTTTACCAATCTCAATCAGTAATAATTGAAGAGTATTCGAAGCAAATATTGCAGAGCTTACTAGTATTTTTTCAAGTGCGCACGTTTTACTTTTCTATTCAGCATTTTTTACATTTTTTCACTAAACTTTTTAAGGTTTAAATCGTATATTTTACATTCGCAACATTACATTTTCATAAGAATTCAGTAAAATAATCAAATTACTGGAACAAAGTGTAATTTTTCATGTGATTATTAGCATTTTTTGATGTTTGAAACTTACATTTTTTTCCATGTACTTCCTGAATATGCGCCATAAAGCTTAAAGCTGGGATAACTCAGACTACAGGCCAGATAGTGAAAAACAATTGCCAGATTCGCAATCAGCGCTCACAAAATAACTAAAAAAAAGTTACTGAGATCTCATTCAAAATTTTTTTCCCTTAATTTGTTGTCAATATTCACCAAAGTAAATACCCTTTCAATCATTATAACAACTTGTGATTTAGTTTGATTGCTGCCAAAGCTCTTAACTACAAAATTAAGTATTCTTGAGAGGTTTGTGGATTCAGATTCTTCTTGCTATGTTAGTGTATTGGCATTGTTACATAACGATAAAGGTAACACCTAATGCGTGGCCATAATTCACAGCAAGCAAAGAACAAAACATGCAGAGCCAAAGCTGAACAACAGGGATCACGATACAACAGGAAAAACAATAAAATCATAATCTCAGGATCAACAACGTCATCAGGATTGTCAAAGTTTCAAGCTTTATGCTGCCAGCTTTCGCTTGCTACTCCCGCTGCTGATGCTGATGGAGCTAAAACTTTAAGAACAACGCAACACAGGGGCAATACAACGATAATTGTGGTAATAACTCAAATGAGATTTTCAAACAAAAATTTTCTATTGCTCAGCAGACTATAAAGACGACGGTGCACGATGCATCACCACCACCACCACTCCACATCCTTTCGTCCCGCAGCGTGAACGTGCGTCTTGAACGAACAGCGTGGCGTAGCACAAGTCAGACATCCATGAAATTCAGTAGCGGCATTCAAACCTTCAAATGGGTGGATCAGGTGCAACCAAAAATCCACGACAATGAAAAATGTGACAATGAAAATAATTCCACTGGATAAAAAAAAAAAACAAAAATTCGCTATAAAACATTCTGCTGGTCTATGGAAAACTTTGCGCACAGTGGAACAAAAGTCTGTTGGGACTTGCTGCAAAGATAAAAGACGGCTCCCTGAAATAACGATATGGAAAATAACGCCAGAAATTTTTTTGGAAATAACACCAGAAAAGTCTTCATACAAAATTCTGGTGTTATTTACATTTTGTTTTGGAAATAAGGCCAAAAACTTTTCTGGTGTAATTTCCTAGATAATTTTTGGTTTGATTTCCAAAACAAAATGGAAATAACGCCAAAATTTCGTATGAAGCTTTTTCTGGCGTTATTTGGAAAAAAATTTTCTGGCGTTATTTCCTATGGCATTATTTCCAAAAATTCTGGTGTTGTTTCCTTATTAGTTTTTGGCTTTATTTCCAAAAATTAATGCCAGAAAATTTCTGGCGTTATTTCCAAAAAATTTTCTGGCGTTATTTCCGGGAGCCATGAAAGACCTGTTGTGTAGATTTCGAATATGAGGGCGTGGCACCACCAAATTTGATTAAACACTTTCATCGCTATATCTCTACTACACATATAGCAGGTATTGCTGTGAAACTTGATACATAAGTAGATATATATTGTGCTTTTCAAACATTTCGCAAAAAGTGGGGTGAATCGACCAAAGGGTTTTGTAACCCCCCGCCCTTCCCCTTAAAACAAAAAACACTTAAAAGGCGATCTCTTCACAGCTATCATTTTGAAACTGGATATATGAATGTGTACTTTGCTCGTGAAAAGTTTCGCGAAAAATAGGGACGATTGGTGAAGGGGCGTTGCACCCTTTATACAAAAAAGACACTTAAAATGCAATATCTATGCACCTATAGCATCTATAGTTATAAAACTTGATATGTAAAATACGCACTTTAAAAACAAATGAATCGTTTGCTTTGAAGTGGAGTGATTCCACATTTTCGGTTATTGCACCCACTGTACATACAGACTGTATGCTGAATACAAAGCACACAAAAAGTCAATGGGGCCAAAAACTACAAAACACCCAAAGAGTGGGAGTGCAGCCTTCACTACGGTCTGATGGCACAACTAAGCTGCGCAGCGTCAGCGTCTCACATTTCAATACTGAGAGAAAGTGTGAAAAAGTTTAAGTGGCTTCATAAAACCATGGATTTATTTGGGAAAATGCAACTTTGTCCAAAAAGGTGGTGACTTCAACTCACACAAATTCCCCCCAAAAAAAAAGTATCATCTTTCAATGGTGCAACATTAGTGGAGCAAAAAGGAAGTTAACACACTGCAATAGCGCCCGTCCCGCTCCAGGGGTCTCCCCCTGAACTTGCATTGTATTGTCATGTATTGTCTCAGGCTTAAGTGTCAATATTGCATTACGACATCACGTTTGCCGTTTGGCATCATACCTGATGTTGATGATACTGCCGGATTAACCGGCACTCCTCGCCCTTCTGGCTGATTTCTCTGCTGTCAACAGCAGATTTTCTTTTAACTTTTTGGCTTTTTATTTCCATTTATGTTTGCATTTTTTATTCGTAAATGGAGGAGAGCAGAGCAAAATATGAAACTTTGTGTCATTTGGTTGATGTCTGGCATTTGCTATGGTCCTTGGTTTTTTGGCCGCCACCGTTACGATCGCTTTAGCTATGATGTCTAGTGAGCGTAACGAACGAACGAATGTCACTTTGCGAAAAGTTTACTGTGCGCGCAAATGTTGGCAATAAACAAATCCTATTAAACAGAGGTATCAGGGTATCAAAATACTACTATCTGGATACGTGCGCTGAATTGTAGATTTACTGAAGAATTTGGCTACTTCTGTTACATTGTTGGTGGGGGTGCATTGTGAAGTTATGTAAAGTGGGGTTTTTAGTATTACGTTCCTTATGCTTTCAAACGGATTTTGTGACTTTTCATTGGTGCATTTTTGGGGGAAAACTTTGTTTTTTGGTGCAGAAATACGAAGAATGGTCTTCAATAAAAAAATGTACACAAAAAAGCGCTTTATTGGAAAAAAATTTTTATTTCAAAAAAGATTTTCGTCACTTTTTTCCTTAAGTACAGCATTTTGCTTAATAATTTTTAATTTTAATTTTGGGTTATGGGTAACGTTTCCATTTATTTATTTTTTTAACCGAAAAACGGGTAAAATTACTAAGACTGGGCATTTGACAAGTTTGAGAAGTTTTCATAGTAAAATAATAGGTTTTTTGATAGGAATTTTTTATTTTTCGAAAAATTAAATAAAAATTTATGAATTTATTTCTTATATTTTATGAAATGATTCATATAGTCAATAAATTCTGTTCTCGGCTCAAAGTCAATGAATTTTTTCATTAATTTTATGTTTTATTTTTTGTGTGTAAGCGCCTCTGAGTATAAAGACCATGTGGTGTCAATTGCAAGTAAATCGATGAAGTGAATGCGATTTTAAAAATATATTTGTATGAGGGCCACCGTAAATATACATCCTTAATAAACTTTTTTTTTTTTCATATAAACCTTATTCTGACAATTATAAATACAATATATAATAAACAAGGCAAATCGGTTGAGCCGTTCTCAAGTGATGCGGTTACAGGTGCGGTGACATAGTCCCCACGGACATAATCCCCATTCACGAAATAAGGATTATGTCCGGCAATAATTCGGACATAGTCCCCATTTCTATAATATATCCAACACCTAGTTTGCTAGCTACAGTAATTTTACATAAGGGTAGGGGTAAGTGGGCGGCCTGCGGCCGCAGCTCAGGATTTAAAACTCCCAAAAATCCAACACCGGCTTTGCGGCGGCCTTCGGCCGGGGATTAGTCTATAACAAGTAAAAACAGGTTTTTCACAATCAGGGTAAATGAACACGTAAATTACGGATGATGTTTCCCACCATTACATAAAATAGTTGACTCTCTATTAGCAATGTCTAGAATGTCTAGGCCTCAAGTTGAATCGAAATCCCACCAAGTATCGAATAAAAATGACACTCTATAGAGCATCGTTGAGATGAAAATTGAGTTGGCCTGACAGGACGGCAAGGTGTTTCGAAAGAATACAAGGACAGAATTCTTTAACATTGCAAAACAGATTCTATAACATTATATATAGAAATCTATTCGACATCTAACATAACGGCGGTGTTCAAGATATCCAATAGAAAAGATGGAAAAGGCATACTCCATTTATTACAACATAGGTTGTAAAGCTTTGTTAAGTAGCTCTAAATCAGATTTTGGAGCTACTACGCGGTCTAACAAACTCCAAGGGGGAGCATAGGGCAACAATCAAACGTCTCTAACTCATGAGATCCTTTGGGATTCCTTTTGTATTCTTTCACGACATCCCCTGTTCTTGTATTTCCATTCTAAACAACCTTTACCAGGGGGGTCACTCTGTAGTTCGATCCGGAAAAAAGACAAAGCCGATAAGCCAAAAACTAAGTATATATGAAAAACGAATTTTAGGTTAACAATTTTTCGAATCCGAACAGATTTATTTAGGAATCGAAATTCACACAAAAATAAACCGATAATGGCTGGTTAGAGTCTTGTTTCAAAATCCAGCACGGGTTCCAACATCAGAAGCATTTACCGACACGGAGAATAACTTTCAGATATACTATTCCCTTTAAATATAGATTTGTTAAGAATCACATCAAATTAGAAATTTTGAGTTAACTTTATTTCCTTAATGCTATAATTCTAAACCACTCTATGCAAAAAGGTGAATAAACTATGTTTGAAAGTTCTTCTAGCAAATGTGGTCTATTCTAAAAGCATTAAAATAATTAGATTATGATGGAAATATATAACCATTTTAATTAGATTAAAATCAGCTTTTCCTTATAAAATTGCAGTATTTTCAAAAGTTTATACAATAATTTTGTCACATAAAATCACTTCTTAAAATTCATGATATTCATGATACATGCGAACAGTATACAATTTTGTCATCATTAAGCTACATACAAACCCAAGCGATTAACTCATTAAACACAAATGGGCAGGCATCAGTTACGGAGGTATAGATAACCTACTTTCAGAGTACATCCCCCTACTCTACTCTCCCTTTTCCAAAATCAGTCCTTACAAAACTTAATCATCACTTTAAATTCTACTCACATACACCAAGTGCACACGTAACGAACCATTTGCCATCAACGTCACCATCCGCCCCCCCCCCCCCTCCCCAACTACTACTTGGCTCATATTCGACGTCACATTAAAAGATGGCGTGTGACGAATTCAATATGTCTTCCTTAACTTTCACATCCGCTATCGTTATACTCCATACTTTGCTTCCATAGCAGAAAAACCAAACAAAAAAAAACAACTCAAGAAGCGTAAATCGGGAAAACGCATGTTTTTCAAATTCACAACAACTGAATGTCGTTGATTTCATTTGTGGAATTTAGAGCTTAAATTCTCGATAGAACATTGAGTGAGTGAGTGCGTGTTTAATGGCCAAAAATGTGTGTACTCGTGTTCTTCAAGGATTCTCGTTTATCCTTGGAACTAGAAATACAGCAACCAAAGTCATTTATTAACGACGTGGCTTGTTTTGTCGTCTTAAAAGGAGCACACTTTGGTTTGGGTTATTTTATTGCCAAGGTAGATAGCGGCCTATAGTACGCCGCGGCGTGTGACGGAATTATTTGGAGTTTTAAGCATGTGTCAAGCATATGGTGGCATGTTTATACATACATATGTACGTACGAATGTATTTCACTGCCAAAAGGCATGCTTTGACAGCATTCTAAGTAAATTGTTGTTGATTAATTACTTTTGCGATAACTTTATAAATGAATATTTGGTTAGAGTGGTGTTTTATGACTTTAATAATCTTAAAATATGTTTGATGTTGAGTTCTTATAATAAAATCTCTAAAATCAAGTGTAAGATGACAGTGACATCTGCCATTTAATTCTGTAGCATTAAAAAGGATTTTCGTAAGTAAATACCTTAGGCATGTCTTAAGGCTATTCACCTTGACAATACACCGCTAAATATATTTCTTCCATTGAGTGAAATCTTACGCCAGATATTCAACCAAAACCGTCGACCAAGGACCCATTTCGCCAAAGAGTCTTTTCCCTGTTTCCCAAAGTCTAACTGCAATTCCGAAGTCAGCGTTTTTACTTTATAAAGGTGCACGTTTTACTCCTAGAAACTAGAATACTCGTACTTCATTCGACATAGCTAACACTAAATTTGACCAACTCAGATCCTTCTGAATCGATTGCCACATAACGTCAAGAGTTGTTGAACTGAAATACTTATTAACGTTGTCCATATCGAGAAGTCATTGAGGAATATTCACACCTCTTGGTAGAATTAAGAATAATCCTTGGGATTATTTCAAAGCAAAAGAAATCAAACACAATACTGCCCTCAAAAAAGAAATGGATCGGAAAATTGAAGATGACAAATATTGAGGTTTTCACTTTCAGAGTAAGCGATCAGGAGATATTCTCTCAAACGTCCATAAGCTTTCTCGAGGAGCAAATGACACGAAAATCTTCTTTAAAGAACATCTGACTGTGGTTCATGCCAAATTTAAATGGAGCATGTGTGAAAAACGGAAGCTACTAACAAGGGTTACAAGCTCCATTCACCTTTGCGCTGCGCCAGTTTGAGCCGAAGCATCATGTTATCCGGCTGGCTAGTAAGAGGGTTGTCAGAGACTTGATTTAGCTTTATTGTAAAAGAAACTGTAAAGGATATTTATATCCGGTTTGATCTTATGCTATTCTTGCAATATAAGTGCGGTTTTTGGAAAACACATCTGATGTTTTCGAGTTGTTTAATAAAGGCCAGATTGCTTTGGAAATACTGCATGTTCTCGGTGAGGAAAGGCGAGAAATTCATTTCTTCACTAGGCCTATCAAAGTATATAAGTACTCTGAATAGGTCTACATGAAGGAATAATTATATATGTATTGCTAGTCTCATCGATTTATCGCTTAGGACAGAAAGTCGTGCCGTTAGGGGCGAAATTTCGCTTCATTGGCCTAATCGCCATCAGAGATTCGTTGTTTATGTTTGAAAGCTAACTAAACCTAAGTAGGTACAGAAAAATTTTCAACTATTATTGAGATCAGATGTAAGGAACCAATTTTCTAGGTTTTCCCAAACTTCACTGTCGACTACATTGCCAACATGTAAAATCTCAGTTAGACAAGAAAATCTTTCAAATAGAGTCAGAGCCGCAGAACTGGATCCAAATAATAATTTTATGAACCATCAAGTTAAAGTGAAATTATTAAATCCAATATCTAGCAAATTTTTTACAAAAGTCAGATTTTTTTGGTAAATTCAAAAACAACTCAATAAGAAATATTAAATTTTATTTATGAAAATAATGACACAACTATTTTTATATGTTAAATCAAACCATATTCATATGGCTTATAAGATAAAACTTAAGTTAATAAGTTGTCAACTTTTCATTGTTGCTTCTTTATCTTTATCATTTTCATCCTTTCCCTGATGTCACTTCTGTTTTACCATCATTGTTACAACTAACTTTTATTGCAAGTAATTTATCATCCAAAAATATAAGACGCACTCCGGTCCACTTAAAGTTCCTAACTACAAGACAAAACACAGAAGCATACAAACTAATAAATCCAACATTTAAATACATCCAACGCTGTATGTGTGTGTGTGAGTGTGTGTGTTGGCGATAACGTATTTTCCAGTCCTAATGACCAATGTTCCACAGAATTTATTTTAACATCCACCCAATTTATACACACACACAGTTGGAATTACTTACATTCACCTGCTGCTTGAGCTGTTGCTGACTTAAGTTTTGTAACATTTCCTTTGGCGTAATGCACATACATACATGTTTGTTAGTAGGAGTATTACACTGGAAAAAATGTTTGAAATACAAAATTTTACAACGATACTAAGAACTAGAAAAAGGTTGGGATCCAGTCGCCAAATGTTACCGCAGCCTATACGATACTTAAAGAATGACTTATATTGTCCTCGAAACACACACAGTGGGAGATCGAGATTCTCTGGAGTAGAAATTTCGTGTTCAGATCTCTTTCATAATATATGTTAAATTTATTAAGTGCGGGTATTATGAGTACAACAAATTAAACATCAGCTGCAATTACCTGCAACAGACCATAAAATACCATTTTTAAAATAAACTTAAAAAAAATGTTGGTTTCATTTTTAAGTAGACTTATAAAACTGGCTGAAACGTGCCCAAAAAAACATAGTTTTAAGCTACTAGAATATTATTAGACCACTTTTATATGTTTCAACTGAGCTATATTTCGAAATTCGGCTATAATGGCATCTCTTACTTTATTCATACTTTTAAATACATTAACATAACATAATAACCGATTTTGCCGCCGCTTGATTGTGGCGCATGGAGTGGTAGCACACTTCACCCCCCCCCCCCCTCGGACTTCGCATACCAAAAACGAAGGAACCACTAGAAAACACCGAAAAATAACTAGTAAGGGTGTAAAATTTGGCCTTGCCAAACATTAAATACCCTACACTGCAGTATTTTTTTAAATTTTGCTACGGTGCTACGCTCTCTTGTCCGAGTTTACCCAGATTTTGTCCAGAGCTTGGATTTATAGTTTTTAGTGTCTGAGTGAAAAACGTTTTCAGTATTGCGTTTTGAAGCTTTTGCTTATATAGGAGGTGCCACGCTCTCTTGTCCGAGTTCGTCTAATTTTAGCTTAGAGCGTGCATTTACAGTTTTTAGTATTTGAGTGAAGTTTGGTTGGATTATTTCAAAAAACTCTTTCAGTATAGCATTTTAAAACTTTTGCTTATATGGGAGGTGCCACGTCCCCTTGTCCGATTTCACCCAATTTTTGTTGAGAGCTTTCATTTATAATACTTAGTGTTGGAATCGAATTTGGTTTGAATATCTCAAAAAACGCTTTCAGTATAGCGTTTTGAAGCTTTTGCTTATATGGGAGGTGCCCCGCCCTCTTGTCCGAATTCATTCAGTTTTTTCTCAGAGCTTGCGCTTACAATTCTTAGCATTTATGCGTATTTTGGTTGCATTGTCGTGTAAAATACTTCTAAAATTGCATTTTGAATATATTTTTTGTATGGGCGGTAGGCGTGTCCGTTGACCGATTTCGCTCATTTTCAATCCCCCGAGTTATCTTTGACGACGGAGGCAGTGTATCAAATTTCATTAAAGTATCTTGCTCAGTTTTCCCAAGAAGTGTATTTCAACACACAACCAGCCAGCCACCCAGCCAGCCAGCCAGACAGACGGACATGGCTATATCGACGCTGATCAAGAATATATTTACTTTTCTATACCTACCACGCCTCCTTCTCTGCGTTACAAAATACCGTTAGGACGGTGGCAACCCTATATGGCAACGCACGTGCGCAAAAAACTAATGATAAACATTAAACAACTTCAAAAACTTATAACTTGGTAACTATAAAAGAAACCACGACTTTGAAGGTCGAAAACAAATTATAATGAAATTTACTTTTATATAAAAATATTTAAAAATAAAATAAAAAGTGTGCCCCCAAGCCCCAAAATGGCTTTAAAAAAGAAAAAATCTTTTTTTCCACATAAAAATTTTTATTTTTTTTCAGCGTGAATTTTTTTCAAAAGCTCAAACCTTTCTGCACTAAAATCAAAAATTTTATTAAAATCAGATAAAAAACCCGAGAAGCTATGAATTTTCAAATATGTATGTGAGTATCCAAAAGTTCGATCGAACTTCCTATGACCGCCATCTTGGAAATTTTCGGAATTTAAGAAAATCATTTCAACCCAAACCTTAATCAATTACGCGAAGATTTACACAATACCAATAAATGATTCCGATTCTAGAAGAATTATTCATAGCTGTGCGAGTATTTGAGTACTTAAGCTGCGAAAGCATGTACATTTTCCATATTATGATGGGTTAAAGGTTTTTTGGTATTTGACCAAAAAGAACTTTTTCCATTACAAAGATTAAATAAAAAGCTATCTATCGGTTTAGAAGTTATGATTTTGATTATGATCAGCATTTTAAAATAAACAGTTAATATTTCTTATCCAACTTTCATATTAGAAAGGTATTGAATTGGTACAAAGTAAGTTTTCTGCTATTCAAGTAAAAATATTTTTTTTTTTTTTTAATATTGTTTCGATCTGAGAGGAATTATTTATGTATAGATGCACATTTTTCCTGTAGGGGAGATGTGTGTACCTTGGTCCGCTTTTCAGTTTTTTCAATGTGCTGGATTTTCCAAAAAAGTTTCTTTAGTTTTTTGATTAAGTTATAATTCAACAATGCTTGCAGCATCAAATGACATGACAATGATATTTCTATGTCTTACCGTTGAGTAGCAATTTTACTTTTTTCGTTGCAATCTCAAACGGTCCAAGGTACACCATGCATGTGTACCTTGGACTATCAAAAATAAAAGAGAATACATTGTACATAGGTAATAAATTATGAAGTAACCATTTATTATGTAATCAAATGTAACACTTTTTTTCAATAAAAAAAAAAAAAATAATCAAAAGCAAAAATTATAACACAAAAAAGTGCATTTAGAAAAAACAATTAATTAAACAAAAATTGTTGCAAATAAATACATTAATCACGTAAACAATAATAATAATATTATATTGAAAGGCGATTATTGCTTCCTGGTTGCCCGTCGAAAAAGATTCGCTGGTCGATAGGCATAGGTCCAAGGTACACACAGACAGCATGTTTTGAAAACTGTCAACACCCATAACACATGTTAATGTGAATACATCTAAAACACACTAAAAGCTTAAAACAATAACTAAACTTCCTTCCTGATGTTGTAAAACTGAAATATTTCAATTAAGTTTCTCACAAAACGTTTTGCAGTTTACTCCAAAAACTAATTTTTACACACCAAAACCACTTTTTCCGTCACTTTTAATACACGCATACAGCTTAACGGTTTAAAGTCTACTAATATGAGTCAGCGGTATAGGTGGAAAATTCCATAGGAGAACATTATCGTACACGTGCAACTGTTGAGTGGCAACCGATACTCGGACCGAGGTACACTCGGACCAAGGTACACACATCTCCCCTACCTCCAAATCCTATGAGCATGCTGTGAAAGCAGATAAATTTTTCACATTATGATTATGATTCCATCAATGACATAATGTCCAAAAATTAAAAACTAAATAACGCCACAATTACTTTGATATCATTTTATGCGATAATCATTTTGGAAACAAAGCCCAAATTTTTGAGCATATTTCGTTGAAAATATGGGCATTATTTCATTTTAGATATAGCCCCAAAATTTAAAGAAAAAAATCGAAATGAAATAGCGCCCAAAAAAATAAACAAAAAAACGAATTAACGCCCAACTATTGAAATGAAATATCGCTCAACCAATATGAAAAACAAAAACGAAATAAAAACCAAATTATTTTCATTGCGACGTTATTTTCAACCACCTAAAGGTTTGGGCGTATACTAAAGCTTTGGTGGCCTCGCACTTTATCAAATGACGAGCTACATCCAAAATGCAATCAGAGAGCTATATCAAACGAGGTCAAGCTGCGCAAATGAAGATGGATTGGTCACATTCTCCGGAAACCACACAGCAAAGTTTGTCGCCAGGCTTTTGAGTGGAATTCACAAGGCAGTAGAGCAGACCAAAAACCAAATGGAAAAGGTCGCTGGAAAAGGAAAAACAAGAATAGGGAGAGTCGTGGCAATAGATCAAAGTCATTGCAAGATATCGCAACAAATGGAGACGTTTCATATTGGCCCTATGCTCCTCCTAGGAGTTAAAAGAGAAAACATACATACAATTTTCACATAAATAAATTATGAG
Organism: Calliopum simillimum; assembly: GCA_951812925.1. Lineage (NCBI taxonomy): Eukaryota > Metazoa > Arthropoda > Insecta > Diptera > Lauxaniidae > Calliopum > Calliopum simillimum. The sequence goes on along the minus strand of OX638369.1, from coordinate 51,228,330 downwards.
CGTTTTTTCCGAAATGGTTATCGCCCTCATTTATATGAAAATAATTTCGCCGTTATTTCTTCCTTTTTTTTCAGTTTTGGGCTTTATTTCGTTTTTCATTGCATTTTGTTTGGGCGATATTTCATTACAACAATTGGGCGTTATTTCGTTTTTTTATTTTTTTGTGCGTTAAATCATTTTTTTGAGTTTTTTTCATAGGGCGTTACATGTTACCGCCATCGATTGAGTGACCATATTACTCTAGGCAGTTCTTAATAAGGGATAAAGCTACTATATATGAGTTTTACCAAATCTAGAGAACAGATGCTGAGTTCAAAGTTGACTTTAGTGAATCCCTGAAACAAATATGCCAAAGTGGTTACATCAAACTTCCGGCTCTGGCTAGCTTGGACTTGGAACTCCATTCTGGTTGGGTACCCCATCTTCAACCAAGTTACTTCTAAAAATTCATTTATCGGCAAAAAACCGCCATTTAAAAAATCAAAAAAAAAGCTTTTACGAGTATCTCCCATATACATTGAAATAATACAAAAAAGCTGCTATGTTAAACTTTTTTTCTCAGTGTATCATTCCTGTTGCTGCAAAGATCTGCTTATGTCGTCTGTGCAAAGTTACTTAGTTTCTTTTATTCTTCTTCTTTTTTTAGCTTTCGCTGCTTCTTACAATTCTAAACGTTTCTGTTGGCAAAATACAAAAGTTAAACTTTTCCGTAGCGCATAGATTTCTTGAGCAGCAGCTATACAATGTTGGTTCATTTATTCATAAAGTGGGATTTCACCTGCTTTTGCCAGCAATGTCGCCGCTGCACCAGCAACATAGCAGTGTGACATTCACTGTACTTCTTGGTCATTCTTTCTTACTTTGAATAGAGGGAACAACTTGGCAAAAAATAGAGAAAGAAGTAAAAGAATTAAGTTCAGGTAATTAAAGTTGAAGGTTTTTGTTGAAAGTTTGCTCCATGCATTCAGTCAGAGACAGAACTTGTAGACTGTGATTGCTGCTGCTGCTGCTGCTGCTTCAATGGCTTTGTGCGCATTAGTCAGGCAGTCAACTCAGAGTTGTGCTGTGCGCTCTGGATCTCACAGACGGCATATGGATTACATATGGAAACAAAAGTCATATTTAATGTAATCCACTTTTGTGCTTTCAACAGACCAGACCAAAAACAAAGACGTAGGGGGGCTAAAGTCGAAAGATCAGTTGTTGACTTCTGCTGAATGTCAAGTGATGAAGGTGTTGACTTTTCCATATGGCATCGTTGTGATATGTACAGAAATTGAGAAATAATTGGTTGAAGCTTCAATAGTTTTAAATTTAAAGTGTAGTAAGGTTTCCCTTCTTTTTCAGTGCCCAGTAAAATAATAAATCAATTTTATTAAATTTCCGAAAACAATCTTTACACAATATTGCAGCTTCTACTTCTTGGTCTGCGTAACCACTAAGCTTTTTTAATGAAACCCCAAGATGCCCTGCAATAATTTGCAGCTGTGGCTTCTTTATGCCGCATTTCACATTAAAATGTGACCGACCCTTTTAAGCTGAACTGAACCGAAATGAACATGGGGTATTCAGCGTGCACTATCGCTAACAACCAAAACGAATGCGATGTCAAATAAATAAATTATGAGCGAAATTTCAACGCATATTTTTGCGTTGAACTCATAGAAAATTCAATCCTTTATCCTGTTGCCATACTTCTACATACACATAAAGGATAAATAAAAAAAAATACTAAGGGTTTTCTTATTAATATCCAAAAAAAAAAAAAAAAATGCTCAAAATGTTCGTGACGTCTGCAACTGGCATTAATAATTTAAGCAGCAATCAAAAATGCAAAGAAGATTCTGACATTTAGCTGGTACGGTCAATAGCATTCTTTATATTAGCAGGTTATGGCTAAGAATATTTAATGGCGCAATTTTAGAGAAAGTGTATTTTATAAGAAACAGCTGGATGAATATCCAACCTATAAATATGAGTATCCTTGTAGATTGCAATGCGATGCGATTTTGTATAACTACTTACTATTTGCATTATTTTCATTGATTTTTGGGAATTCGGTCAATGGACTGTAATTTACTTTATTTATAACTTTACTGGCTGTAAACGGTTTTAAAAAATCGCTCATATAAAATTTTATGACAGAAATTTACTTAGAACACACAAGGGTCGTTTTAACTTTGTTTTACCTCGATGTCCTCCCACTCCACGTTTTTATGGTAGTCATTTACGGATGTCCAAATAATCAGATAAAGTTTTTATTAAATTGGTCAACGAGCTAATCGATTTTCAGGGTCGAATTTCGGTTACAAAATGGTCTGTGACATTGTTTCTGTATCACAAAAAAAAGATTTGACAAAAATAAGCTAAACTACCGAGTATGGAGTTAGTTTTCTGTTTATTTTTAGATTTATAACTGGTATTTTTGAAAATTCTAGCTGAAATATTGTATTTTTAGCAACAAACAAAAACAAGAAAAGTCATTTTTAATGTAAATTTTGATGATTTTGATTTTAATTTCGAATCCGGCATTGGATGGCTTTTGAAAAAATCACAACCTGAAAATTTGATTTTTCCAGATTTTTAAGGTTATCACATTATTATTTTTTTTTTTTTGTAACTTTGAAGTTATATTATTCTGTTGTGGTAATCGGCTTTTTTATGTAAATTTACTAAAGTTATATTATTCTATGGAACAATGAAACCGTTAGCCATAAAATCATATAGGGCACCATATTTTTTCATTTCAAAACCCAGTTTAATATAAGCAAAAAATGTTGCCAAGTTGTCAAAATCAAACGCATTTGAAGAAATGAAAGTAAGGAATGAGATCGAAAAAATCTTAACATATATAAAATTCAATAATTTTTAAACGGTTGATCTTAGAGTTTTGATTTTTTTTTTTTTATTTAATTGATAATATCTTACAAATTACAGAAAAATACAACTTTTATAGTTCTAACCACTATTTATGAACTCGTGGTCCTTTTTTGGTAGTTGTTTCAGACACCTTTTTGGAACAGTTTGCCCATCTCTTTTTAGAACCTTCCATATTTAAGGACACCTTTTTTGTGCTCTATAAGTTTCTTTTCACAAGAGCCCAATATCTCTCCACTGGTCTTAGCTCCGGTTAATTTGGATGATTGGCCTCTCTTGGTACAAAAACTATGTTATTACTTTGGTACCACTCCAGAGTTTTTTTGCCGTAGTGACATGATGCCAAATCGGGCGAAAAATATGTGGACACATTGTGCTCTCTTATGAAAGGAAGAAGTTTTTTTTTTCAAACATTCTTTGATGTACATTTCGGTTTTTATAGAGCCCACTATAACAAATGACTTGCTTCTTTTGCCGCAACTGCATATAGCTTGCCATACCAGGAATTTTTTAGGAAATTTTGTCTGCTTTTGGATTCTAAATTGTTCTTCGACATTTTCTCGAGCATCAGCAACATACAAATTTTGACCCGGAAGCTGCGTAAAATCTGCCAGTAGGTACATACGTTTCGTCGTCCATTATACAACATGAATATTTTTGTATGAAATTCGATTTTAATTTCCGAACCCTACTTTTGGCGTCTAAATTATTTGCAGCATTCCTGTCTGGAACTTCTTGGACTTTGTATGTTTTCAACCTGCATTGGCTTTAGCTTTTCGCCCCAAATAGTCATAGCAATGGGCTAACCGGGCAGCTTTTCTAGCAGATGTGCTTGGAGATCTTTTCAATATGCTTCAATTTTCTTAGCTTTCCCAACATCATGTGGTCATACTTTCCTTCCCGAACCAGGTTTCTTTTCGATGGTCAAATTTTCTTGAAACTGTTTAATAACATTGGAAACGAGTGTTAACATGTCTCAAAACCAGAGTGTGTTACCAACTAACAATTTGGCAATTTTTCACAACAGACGGCGCTAGTGAGCCTTATGAGTTATGCATAATGGCGATCCTGCTCAGAGAGTTTACTCGTGGCCTATAGCACAATCGCTTAAGCACCGTGTTCTCTTTCATTAGAAAACCGGAGTCACGAGTTCGAGTACGGTTTCTGGCAAGATTTAACTAAAACTGATCTGATGAGGCTATATACATGTTTATATATGAAAAATATATAAATATGTATGTGGAAGTAGCCGAAACATATGTAATCAATTTCCATGTTAACACTTGCTTTCGTCTGTTGTTGAAAAATTGCAAAAATGACTGTTTAATTAGTTCAATATAAAATTATCATACTTCAATTTAGAAAAAAGCGCGTTGGTACTTTCATTAGTACTATACAAGCAATAAAAAACAGTCAATAAACTAACTTCATAATTTATCTAGGGGAACCTGCCTATCTATCATTAAAATTCTCGTAATTTCGAGAGCCTGCATTGTATGTGGAAAACAAATCCGCCCTTGTAGGTTTTAATTGTAGCTAGCGTAGCATGTCTCAAAACCAGAGTGTGTTACCAACTAACAATTTGGCAATTTTTCACAACAGACGGCGCTAGTGAGCCTTATGAGTTATGCATAATGGCGATCCTGCTCAGAGAGTTTACTCGTGGCCTATAGCACAATCGCTTAAGCACCGTGTTCTCTTTCATTAGAAAACCGGAGTCACGAGTTCGAGTACGGTTTCTGGCAAGATTTAACTAAAACTGATCTGATGAGGCTATATACATGTTTATATATGAAAAATATATAAATATGTATGTGGAAGTAGCCGAAACATATGTAATCAATTTCCATGTTAACACTTGCTTTCGTCTGTTGTTGAAAAATTGCAAAAATGACTGTTTAATTAGTTCAATATAAAATTATCATACTTCAATTTAGAAAAAAGCGCGTTGGTACTTTCATTAGTACTATACAAGCAATAAAAAACAGTCAATAAACTAACTTCATAATTTATCTAGGGGAACCTGCCTATCTATCATTAAAATTCTCGTAATTTCGAGAGCCTGCATTGTATGTGGAAAACAAATCCGCCCTTGTAGGTTTTAATTGTAGCTAGCGTAGCATGTCTCAAAACCAGAGTGTGTTACCAACTAACAATTTGGCAATTTTTCACAACAGACGGCGCTAGTGAGCCTTATGAGTTATGCATAATGGCGATCCTGCTCAGAGAGTTTACTCGTGGCCTATAGCACAATCGCTTAAGCACCGTGTTCTCTTTCATTAGAAAACCGGAGTCACGAGTTCGAGTACGGTTTCTGGCAAGATTTAACTAAAACTGATCTGATGAGGCTATATACATGTTTATATATGAAAAATATATAAATATGTATGTGGAAGTAGCCGAAACATATGTAATCAATTTCCATGTTAACACTTGCTTTCGTCTGTTGTTGAAAAATTGCAAAAATGACTGTTTAATTAGTTCAATATAAAATTATCAACATTGGAAACAGTTTGACGGCAGACCTTCAATTTTTTGGCCAATTTTTTGTAGGACCAATTTGGATTTTTTTTGAAAATTTTTAATAATTTCAAAACGTGCTTCTTTTTCTTCACTCATTTTGATCAAACTGACAACAAATCAACATGTTTGTCATTAAAAATAATAACTGATCAAACTGAGATCAAAGAAATTTTTAAATTTTACACCCAAAAAAAATAATTAGGTAAAAAGTGTGTTAAGATTTTTTCAATCTCACAGTTGTGTTATTCGATATTATCAAAAGTACGAAAACAATTCTAGAATGACTAACACTGGTTTACAGTCAAAAAATACCAAGAATGAAATTAATGTGGTTTGATAGAATAGGATTGTCTAAGAACAATAATTATGAAATCCCAACAAAGAGTCTGATCGAAGTAAAACGTATATCGTTGGAAAGGTTATCTTATTACCTTTTTTTAAATATGATTGGACAACAAATGGCTGAGTTATGACTCCTTAAAATTTTGATCTTGGTAATTTTTCGAGACCAAGACCAAGACGCTGATTTAGTTTCAAGACCAAAATCAACACTGCTCTGGTATTGATCTTGGTCACGATGATAATCAAGTTCAAGACAACATTTTAGTATTGGTAATTTTTAGTTAATAGGTGTGCCACGCCCCTTTCAAGCATGAAATCATCTATTAAAAAAAAAAAAAAAGGTTTGGAAATTTTTAATGCTTAACAATCTATAGAAATTTTTTCAATACTAAGACTTCTTGCCCAAGATCACTGTCAAAACTAAGACTAAGACTCAATGTTCATGGCCAAGACTGCTATGGTCTTGATTGTGATTTGCTCATCTCTACCTTTAACAAGGAATTTAATCCACTTAATAACTTCAGATTTTTTTTTACGAGCAAAACAAAACCGCATTATGTACTGAGTCAACCGCAAGTTAAAAATATACATATGTAAGAACTATATGTGTTTTATATAATTAAAAAAACATAAAAAAAAACATAATAAATATATGTATGCACTCATATTCATGTGGTGGTTAAAAAAATCACAAAGAAACAAACGCAGCAGGATACAAAACTCTCAACTTCCGTTACCAATGGATGGCATTGCCAAGTTGCCAACTGCTTTCATCCTTTGCATTTCCGCTTCTGCTACAATTCCAATTGAAAAGAAAACTTTTACAACTTAACTCCTTATTTTAATTAAAATTCATAATTTCGAGAATAAAAAAAATACGAACAAAACGCACGAATTCGCTTGAGACCCGGATGTGACCCCCGGCCACCACAAACGCAATGCCAATTTCATTGTTTCGATTGTGTTACCCCCGCAAAGCTCGCTCCCTTTGTGAATCCGCATCATAAGCGGATTAAAGACACACACAACAACAATGAATATGGGATACAAAAAACCAAAAAAATATGAGCACAGCGGGATGTTAAGAAGAGAAAAAAAATTAGGCAAAAACCCACAGCATTACTCACAGGAAGCCATCATAGTGCGCGCTAATTAGTGATGTTGCAAAAAACAATCCTTATCAATAAGCGGTATCTGTTAAAATTTCAAATAACGCACTATATAAAAATGATCAGTTGATTTGAGGCCAAAATTCGACCATTTCGATTTGCCACACAATTGTATACTTCAGCAAACAGACTCACATTGATAACAATGCCTGCGTATTTTCTGTTTAAGGGCGTGGCACAGCATACTTTAAAACAAAAAGTTGTTATGAACTTATCATTATTTTCCATTAAACTAATTTTTAGCCAATCTGCAAAAATTATTTTATTTGTTGATATAAAGTTTATTCCCAACGGGAAGGAATGAAGCTGCTTCCAAAAAGTGTGCAATAGAAGCACATCTCTGGTAGCGTACAAAATTTTTCAAATTCTGTATTTTTTTATTGCTTATAAAAGTTAATAAATCTACCAAAAGTTACAAAAAAAAAGTAATTTTTGTGAAATGAAACTTAAAATTTTGAAAAGCTTCCACGGAAGCAAATCATATGCTTCCAAATGTGTGCTTCCACGGAATCTTATTTGAAGCATATTTCATGTGCTTCTGAAGATGTACATCTCCGCTAGGTCATGCTGTGTTAAAAAAAGATAAACAGGGAGAACAGCACTGGAAGCAGCTTCCTGCTTCCCTAGAAGCGCAACTGAAGTCTTTTCAATGCGCTTCCATTTCCCGTTGGGTTTTAAGAGTAGTTGGCATCCCCTGAATTCAAATCCCTCATCAAAATATTTTTACCCCCACTCGTTTTACCGTTATGTCGAAAAATCAAGTGTTCGATTAATCGAACGTTTACCGCTAGCCCATATCACAAGATCCCATACAAATACGTCCAAACTTGGTTGGTAAACACCTCATAGTCTGTCAGCCGGAAGTTAAATATCATCGATGCCAGTTGAAAAAAGGCGGCCCATTAGCCTCATGACGCTAAAATTCTCCTTTTAACTGGCATCGACGATGTTTACCTTCGGCTGACGGATTATAAGGTATTCACCAACCACGTTTGTCATATTTTGATGGGATCTTGTGGTATGGGCTAACGGCCAACGTTCGATTAATCGAACACTAACTTTTACTCATACCTTGCCCTTTCAGGTACCGACAAGTGTTGATTTTTAGATTGCAAATGATAGTTTGGATCTTTGCCTATGAAACCTAATCATTAATTTTTTTTATTGTCATTATTTTCAATTTTAAATATTTTTTTAAAAAAAAGTCTATTGACAAGGTACTTTTCAACCACCCCTCTCAAACAACTGGAGGGGAAGACGGAAGTGGTTCATAATATTTGCGAACAGCCAAAAGATCAAAGTTATATTAGTCACTAACTATTTTTCTGATCATTTAGTTTCAAAGTTTTGAAAAATTATTTAAAATTTAAAATTCGATTAACCGAACAGTGGCCGAAAATGCCCCTTACATGATACCTTCCACTTTAAAACATAAAGCTTTACTCCATACCGAATTTCATAACAATCTATGAGAGCATTTTTTTCCATTGATGGAGGTGGCACCGCCCACTTCAAACAAATTTTGGGCACTGCTTCTCCTCACAACATTTCAAAAAAAAAAAAAAAAAATCAAACAAATATGTTGTGATTAAAGCGTATGTAGGGAAGAATACCGTGTGTGGGCACCTTTTTGTTTTCGACTCATAGCTTTTGACCAAATATATAAAGGGTGTTTTTTTTAGAGGTTTGTTTTTCGAATAGAGATAAAACTGGCATTTTGTGGTCAAATCTGGCAACTCTAATGTCATTTATGTTCAGTTTGGTTTGCCATTTCATCATAAACAGGTTGACAAAAGAACAATGCTTGCAAATCGTGCAAATTTATTTCGAAAATAATGGTTCAGTTCGCGAAGTTTACCGCAAGCTCCGTCCATTTTATGGTCGACATAATCGTCCATCAGAGCAATTAATTCGGTTAACCATGGATCGTTTTCGCACTACGTTTACTCTATGTGATAATACGCATCCGCAGAGACGTCGAACAGTGCGCACCGAAGAAACAATTGCCGCTGTAGAGCAAAATGTTGAAGAGGACCCGAATGAATCGATTCGCCACCGTGCACAGCAATTGGAGCTTTGTCCATCAACTTTATGGAAGATTTTGCGCAAAGATCTTGGCTTGCGACCTCACAAGATCCAGCTTGTGCAAGAATTAAAGCCGCGAGACCATGCAATGCGTCGTGATTTTGGTGTATGGGCCGAAAATGAGATTGATCTCGATGCTGATTTTCATCGCAAAATTTTGTTCAGTGATGAGGCTCATTTTTGGTTGAATGGCTACGTCAACAAGCAAAATTGCCGCATTTGGAGCGAAGAGAATCTACATGAGACCCTTGAGACGCCATTACATTCACAAAAACTGACTGTTTGGTGTGCTCTATGGGCTGGTGGAGTCATTGGGCCATACTTCTTCCGAAATAATGCTGGAGAGTCAGTTACCGTTAATGGAGACCGGTATAGAGCCATGATAACCGACTATTTTGTTCCCGAATTGGATGGCATGAATGTGGATGAGTTGTGGTTCCAACAAGACGGCGCTACATGCCACACAGCACACAGCGCACGTCACAATCGATTTATTGAAGGAAACATTCGATAAGCGCATAATTTCGCGGAGTGAACCTGTCAATTGGCCACCAAGATCGTGTGATTTGACACCATTGGATTATTTTCTTTGGGGATATGTGAAGTCGCTCGTCTACGCCAACAAACCAGAAACGTTAGGGGACTTGGAAGCCAACATTCGTGGCGTTATTGCCGACATACGGCCCCATATGCTCGAAAAAGTGGTTGAAAATTGGACCTGTAGAATTGGCTTTATTCGAGCCAGCCGCGGCGGCCACATGCCCGAAATCATATTTAAACATTAATGGCATAAAATTATCCTTCCAATAAAGCCAAATTGATGGACATTAAAACGATTTTCTTGTGTCTTATTTCAATTCGAAGTTCTATACCTCTAAAAAAAACACCCTTTACATATTATGCAGGCATATAAGTATCAATGCAAAGGTAGAGACCTTAGCTAATTAATTTTGAAGAAAGTAAATTGATTTCGTCAGTTGGAAAAATTATATCTAAAAAATAGTGAAGTGATCATTTTTGAAAGGAAAAAATTTTTGGTTCGGTTGTGGGCACCCTGAGAAAATCGGCTAAAAGTGGAAAAATATGAAGTAAAGCGCAATCAAATGGAGAAGGAAGCAAAATTAATTTATTTTGGAAAAATTGAATTACACAAATTCAACAAACTCTGCTCAAGGGCTTCAACAAGATCAGCGTCACTGAACACGTCTGGATCGAATGACATCATGCCTTTTGCCCTGAAACCAGACTTGATTGTCTTCGGCGTCAATGCCAGATCAATTGTTTTGCAGGCTAAGCCGCCTTGGTGACGTAGTTTCTTACCCTTGTTAACATCCACGGCAGCCATCTGGTCCACTTGTCTGAAAACTCAATAACGAGATTTTTTGCAAAGTGGTATGCGAGCTTATCACCCATACTTAATGAAAACAACTTTTTTTCTGCGATATCTTTAAAGGGCCTATTGATTCTTTCCATTCCACTAAAAAAGCGTAAAAAGGCATAAGAACACTATTTAAATTAGTAATGTTGGCATCCACGACGATATTTAAGTAAAACATATGCTTTACTTAAAAAAAGAGGGGAGCCCATACCTGAACCAATTCGGGATCCACACTCGACTTTTACAGCCACTTTGAAAAGCAATAAGCACATTGTGTTGTGTGAACATTTTGGTTGCATTCGGTTTTGAATCACGAAATATAATAAATTTACTTCATAAATATAGATTGCATTCAGCTTTTCGATTGACTCGCTTCGATTTATCACACTTGGAAAATTATTAAAAAAAACTTTTGCGTTGACTTCCACTTACTCAAAAATAATTTTTTTCATAGCACAAAGCAAATGAGTCTATTTGCTCCGGTAAATGCACAAAAACTTCGTGCTGTCATAACACGTGCTTGATATTTGCCAGATCAGCCGCATTTGTTTTATGTCAAAAGTTACGGGGGGTGCCCACACCCGAACCATGCCCGCAGGCGGCACTCTTCCCCTACTCGAAGAGATATATTATCAAGAGACGCAAAGAAGCACTGGAGCAATTTTTTGAGGTTTGTATTGTTCACAGTAGCTTTGGTAGCTTTGACGAATTTAGAAGTTGAACGGCAGCGTAATTCAACCAAAAAATCTATTTATATCTCTTCGCTTCCGGATAAGATAAGGTGTATACAGATTTTTTGGTTGAATTAAGCTGCCGTTCAACTTCTAAACTCGTCAAAGCTACCGTTTGTGAACAATACAAACCTCAAAAAATTGCTCCAGTGCTTCTTTGCGTCTCTTGATAATATATCTCTTCGCCCTACATATATGTGACCGTCCAGACGAAAATGGATTTTATCTTCACAAAATCGAATCCGGTTTTTATGCATTTTCTAAAATTGCATATTATTTTGAATAAAATGACACCTCGATCACTAGAAAACTCCAAAAATTTACTGAGTTATGGCGTTTAGAAATCGTAAAATGAAAAACCATTTTTATTGATAACACAGGTTTACAAAATAAAAAAATGTCATGGCGTTTTGACCAGACTATGTGTTTCCTAGGGACTTTGACTCCCTGAATCCAAATCCGGGGTCCGTTTTTTTCCAGAACGTCTGAGAAAAAAGATTTCAAGGTCATATGGAGGTCAAAATGGTCATGTGTCGTTTAGTGATAAATTCGCTACAATTCTGAAACTAATTTTATATCATTGAATTCTTAGTTCTAAAAAAGAATATGTGATCAAAAATGGTCTCTCCGGCCTAGTTTCGGAGATATAGCCATCGGAAGATCCGGATATATCTTCTATGAAAACCGCTATAAGTTGGGAACAACTGGATGGATTTGGAAAATATTGGTGTCATATGAGAGGTATTTTGTTGTTGTTGTTGTTGGTTTTGTTGGTGTATTTGTTGTTGTAATTGAAAAATTTCTCAAAATTTCAAAAAGGTCATATCTCCAAAATTATGAATCCAATTGAAAATATTTTTAGAGATTGTCAAATTACCTTTCATATGACTCCAATTTTTTTCAAATCCATCCAGGGGTTCCTAACTTATAGAGGTTTTCATAGGAAATATATCCGGATCTTCCGATGGCCACATCTCCGAAACTAGGCCCGAGATACCCCTTTTGATCACATATTCTTTTTAAGGACAAAGAACTCAATGATAAAAAATTAATTTCAGAGTTTTAGCGAATTTATCACTAAATGACGCATGAACCCCATTTTGACCTCCATATGACCTTGAAATCTTTTTTCTCAGACGTTCTGGAAAAAAACGGACCCCGGATTCAGATTCAGGACGTCAAAGTCCCTAGGAAACACATAGTCTGGTCAAAACGCCATGACATTTTTTTTTTTTAAACCTGTCTTATCGAACAATTGAGGGGAAAGGCGACAATCTCCTTTTTTTTATGAACGTGTTTGATAGTGTTTGATCACAAGCTACCATCAAATGCAACTAGATGTCACTATCAAACATGTCAATGATCAAAGAAGAGACTGTCGTCTTTGATTCTGTATCTCTTTGATCGTATCATCTTCTTGCATTTGATGATGCTTTGTGGTCAAACACTAAGAGCTACGCTCAAAAAAAAATGGAGATTGTCGCCTTTGCTTCTATACCCCTCAATTGTAAAATGTTCAGAACATGTCTAAGCACTAAATTCCACCTTAAATTCAAAACCGGTAAAATTGACCCAATCTCTTTTTTAAGCTGTACCTACTGCTTAATTTTGTCATTGAAGATAAGGTCTCTTTTCCTGTGGACGGTCACATATGCTGTTGCTCTTTTGGGAGCATTTGTGTCAGGCCTTGGGGCCCAATGAAATCATATGCAAAAAAGAAAGGAACAAAAAAGGGGAGACAGCAGGGATACTGACCCTCTAATATCATGTCTATTTGACCGCTCTTTCTCCTACTGGGTTGATATCTGAGAAATTTTTTGTTTTGGGTTTACTTCGGAATTGGTTCCTAAATTTGCATATGCATATGCCACACTCTCTTAAAAAATGGCTGTTATTAAGAACCCGGTTAACTGGACATAAAAGAAAACCGCAACAATATATTTAACATCACCAATCCAAGTACTACATATTCTACAACAATAACAATACAACAGAGCATTGCCGGGCTTCTTCGTCTAGCAGCGAACGGCGAAACCATGCGGCTTTATTGATTAAGCTTGGCGCGCGAACCATGTAGCGAATCCGGAACTTTCTTAATTTCCAAGTGTACAGCTTTGGTTTTTGTTTCTCAATGCGTTTTTGTTCAAAAAATTTTCTACACTTTTATTTCATTACTTGACGGAATTTGAACTCCTTAGCGGATGGAGGAAGCTCCATCGGAACTATTTATTAGATTAAAATATTTTTGTGCTTTCTGTTTAATCGGATTTTTACGCTTTCTATCATAAACTTTCCCTTTTTTTTTTCGCTCGCACTTACTATTTTTTTTTTTTTTATATTGCTCTTGTGTTTTATTAAAAATTGTTCGTGCGTAAAAATTACTCAACAATTTGTGTTTTGAGCGTAGTTGTTGCTTTTTATTGTCCTGTAATTTTGTGATTATCCTTGTTGGATTCCTTGTTGCATTACGCAGTGTTTGTGCATTCATTTTTGTTGTTGCTATTTTGGCTGCTGTTGTTGTACTTTCATTATTATATAAATTAAGGATATTTTATTATTGCATTATCCTTTTTTCAGTAGAGTGAACAGTAAATTAAATAATTTTGCAATTATACTTTTGTTTCTGATCTCTTTCATTATAATACAAAAATATTTTCTTTGATATTTTGCATTTAAAATAATAATCCTATCAAATTACTTGAAAACATTTGGAATGTGTCCCGAAATCAAGATGTTTTGAGTAAAAATAGCAGAAGTGAACAGTAGTTTGAAACAAGAATACGCAAATCAAGAAATATTGGAGAGAATTCAACGCACTTGAGAGGCTCCGTGCACTACAGAAGAGTTTTGTGAAGATCCTATCCTTCAGAAAGAGATAAAATACAAAAAAAAAAACTGTTGTTCTACGCTTAGTAAAATTTTTTAGATATCTAAACAGCTACTTTTGTTTGATCAGCATGGAGAAAGACAAAATAACACGTTGTACTTTATTTAAATTTTACCAGAATTTCAAGTCAAAATAGTGACAACTCCCCAATGAAGTAAATTTTACCTTACTTAAATTTTCACTGTACACTAGGTTGTTTCAAAACAAAAATGTTATTCCGATTTTTAGTGCTCAACTCAGAAAATATACCTTTAGGCTAAAAACCTTTGGAGACAAAATTTCTCCCGAATCGGAGCACGTAAAAGTGTACCAATATGTCGATTTATTCGCCCAGTTTACTCGACCAAAATCATGTATTTTTTAAATTTTTCAGCCGGGACACTTCTCTTTAACATCGAAAGCAATATTTAAAAAGTAAAGGGTGTTTTTTTAAGCCCGATAGAACTTGGAGTTGTACACGGAGAGAATTTTGAGCTGAAAACAATCCCAAACCAATCAATTTTGGGTGTGATTTTCAGCTTGTCCATAATTTCCTTGATATCAAGTATGTGTAATAATGTGATTGTTTATCAAAAAAGTGAATATGCCCAGATGAGCTCAATTCAATTCAATTTATGATTGTTTATCAAAAGTTTATTAAATTCATTTGTGCTTAAACTCAGCCATTTTGTACTTGTTTATAAAAAAAAAATAAATATTCCCATTTGTTCTTAATAATTTCTTATTTATCAAAATATGAATATGTCCATTTTTGCCAAATGCAAGAAATATCATTTCATTTTCTAAAATCAATGTACCAAAATGTCCATTATGGGATGTCAGTAGTATTTACTCTATTATAAATACCCAATTCGACTGTCGAGCAGGAATTATTTAAGCAGTAGGTAACACACAGATAAACAAGTATGTACAAAATGGAATGAATTGAGTACAATTGGTCTTAATTATCAAAATTTATATTATGCCAAAATTTGAGTTTGAATTGCGAACAAGTTGGGCCTATCTTAGGATGATTTTATGCTATTTTGGGCTGAATTCTGAATATTTAATTTAAGAACGATTTGAGCTAGATTTTAGAACATTTTTTTCTCTCCGTGTAAAAAAATAATACAAAAAATTAAATTGTAGTCAAAAATTTGGCTTTTATTTGAAATATTTGAAATTGATTTTGGGCACCGCGGCTGGACGTCCAATTTTGGGCCACTTTTTCGAGCGTTTCTGACCAATTTTAGAAGGGTATTGAATCAGGCTATAGGTGTCACTAACGGAATAATCTTTATTAATGCTTGAAAAATACAGTGTGAAAATTGTATAGCGAGATTGTGTTCGCATAAAAAGTGGATTGCAGAAATCAGTTTATTCCAAATCTCTCGCTTGCGGTTTCTTCTACAAAAAAATATAGGCCTACAATTTGATAGCTTAGGAAATCACCTATCAAAAAATGTAACAAGTGTTTTCGTAAGACTTGTAGATTAGAAGATATCCTAATTAAAGATATATGGCCTCGCACAAATTTACAGATTTATTTGAATGTTGATTTTCAAAGTGTTAAATTTCATGAACATAGGAATACTACCCTGACAGCATTCTATAGAAAATTTTTAGAGCTATAAAATGGTGGGCAATATTTTTCTGTATAAGTAACCGCTAGCGAAATATTTGCAAAAAACTGATTTGTGCAACCTTTGACATTGAATAACTTTTAATGCGAACACAATCTAGCGATATACTTTGTACTAACATCGCCAAAATGGTCAAAATTTGACCACCACTGTATTAAATAATTTTGGTACATTTTTGACAGTCTTAGTACTTTTTTGCTATTTGGTACAAAATGGAAAAGCTCATTTATCGTCCTTTGCTTGGAATGACACATGTAAAACGAAAAGAAAACAAAAACATGAAGTCAGTATCAGTCAGCTTTTGTTTTCCTTTTTCTCTCTATCCCCCTGTGTGACCGCGTTTTTTGTCGCTGTTAATATTGAAAAATTTACATTTAAATTTGCCTGGCTTAATGGCAAAATATTAAAATAATTTTAGCTTTTTGTACATTTACACACAAATACCTTTTTAATGGTGTATAATTTAAAGTCGTGCTCTATTTCTAACATAATAAAAAAAGTAGGACAAATTTTTGTCTTGCTTACTAATACATAGATTTCTCTGTTAAAAACGTTCTCTTGAAATTTTTTCTCAGAAAATTCCTCACGGTGGTTTTTAAAAAATTTCAACTTTTTGAAATACCACCCGCGATTTTTTTCGGGGATAGTGTTGGGGGACCCTTCTAGTATCAGAATCCGGGATCCGCGAAATCGAACGTCCAGCCGTTTTTTTTTTTTTCGACATTTTAGTTTTTTTAACGATTTTTGAGAATGTCTCGGATTTATATACATATTATGTACACATATATATGTATGTACGTACATATATATACTTGTATATGTATATATGTGTAATATATATACATGTATATATATATACATACATGCATACATACATATAAAAGGTATCGTTTCCGCACCATTTATTTTAAAAAAAAATCGGTTTTTTCGTATATAAAAAAACACAAACAAAAACCGGATACAGCAATAGTCACTCCAGATGTGATTTTTGATGCTTAATCCGAGTCCGGTCTTAGAATTGCTCTATTACTTCTGGACTTTGAGATATCCCTACATATATGTATAAAGGACACCACTTTTTTTCCTATTTTTGAAGTTATATAACAAGATAAGATAATATTATGCCGTAAAATCTGGTATGACAGTTATTAGCCCTAGCTTTTTTCTTGAAAACTCTGTCAAACCGATAACGATATCTTTTTTTTTGTCGGAGATATCTTTACCTAAAAAGTTAAAAAAGTGCAAAAACACGATTTTTGGCTATATTGGATGTTATATGCAGGACACACAAAATTCTTCTGTGAATTTCTATCACCAGAAGCATTTAGTGCTTTCTTTTGGCTTTCAATTGAGCTATTAAATGTTCATCTGCAATATTCCTCTACAAAGTTATGACCATTTAAAAATTACATTATGAAGTTCAAACTCACAGGGGTGCCACTAAAATATAGTATACGAGTATTTCTTATATAAGTACGTATTGCTGCAACATGTCGTCTTAAAATAGTCATAACTTTTAAGAAAACTATTACAAGAGACCACTTGTTAGCTCATTTAGAAGATAAAGAATGGTTTTAAATGCTTCGGTTGGTAAAAAAGATCAGAAAAATTTCGTCCGTACTGTATACAACCTCAAATATAGCCGAAAACCGAGATTTTTCGCTTTAAGTTTCATGGTGTGATTTTAAAGTTAACATAACTTTGCAGAGGAATATTGCAGATGAACATTTAATAGCTCAATTGAAAGCCAAAAAAAAGCACTAAATGCTTCTGGTAATAGAAATTCACAGAAGAATTTTGTGTGTCCTGCATATAACATCCAATATAGCCAAAAGTCGTGTTTTTGCACTTTTTTAACTTTTTAGGTGAAGATATCTCCGACAAAAAAAAAGATATCGCTATCGGTTTGATTGAGTTTTCAAGAAAAAAACTAGAACTATTAAATGTCATACCAGATTTTACGGCATAATATTATCTTATCTTGTTATATAACTTCAAAAATAGGAAAAAAAGTGGTGTCCTTTATTCATATATGTAAGGATATCTCAAAGTCCAGAAGTAATAGAGCAATTCTAAGACCGGATTCGGATTAAGCATCAAAAATCACATCTGGAGTGACTATTGCTGTATCCGGTTTTTGCTTGTGTTTTTTTATATACGAAAAAACCGATTTTTTTTAAAAATAAATGGTGCGGAAACGATACCTTTTATATGTATGTATGCATGTATGTATATATATATACATATATATATATTACACATATATACATATACAAGTATATATATGTACGTACATACATATATATGCGTACATAATATGTATATAAATCCGAGACATTCTCAAAAATCGTTAAAAAAACTAAAATGTCGAAAAAAAAAAACGGCTGGACGTTCGATTTCGCGGATCCCGGATTCTGATACTAGAAGGGTCCCCCAACACTATCCCCGAAAAAAATCGCGGGTGGTATTTCAAAAAGTTGATTTTTTTTAAAAACCACCGT
This sequence comes from Calliopum simillimum, assembly GCA_951812925.1. Taxonomy (NCBI): domain Eukaryota; kingdom Metazoa; phylum Arthropoda; class Insecta; order Diptera; family Lauxaniidae; genus Calliopum; species Calliopum simillimum. The sequence goes on along the minus strand of OX638369.1, from coordinate 51,210,215 downwards.
GTCCTCTTTTCCCTAGGCTTAATAAAAATAAATGAAAGTAAATCAATTTTGTTATTATCGGATGGGTAAAATGCACTAAAAATATATAGTACTTTCTTCGACAAATTTTCTCCAAACTCACCAAACTTTACATTTTTTTTTGTTTTGCCAGACCGCTTAAATTTCCTTCCATACAAATTGTCCCATCTTGTGCACTGAACTAAAATGAAGCAAATCAAAAAAAAAAAAAAAAACTAGTAAGGGTGTAACCTCTGGCATGGCCAAACATTAAATACCCTTCATTGCAGTATTTTGAAAATGTTGCTTATATGGGAGGTGCCACGACCTCTTGTCCGATTTCATCCAGTTTTTGCTCAGATCTTGTACTTACTGTTCTCAGTGTCTGAGTGAAATTTGGTTGTATTATCTCAAAAAAAGTTTTCAGAATAGCGTTTTGAAGCTTTTGCTTATATGGGAGGTGCCCCGCTCTTATATCCGAGTTTGTAAAGCTTTAGCTCAGAGCGTGCATTTATAGTCTTTAGTATTTGTATGAAATTAAGTAGAATTATTTCAAAAATCTTTTTCAGTATAGCATTTTGAAACTTTTGCTTAGGTATATGGGAGGTGCCACGCCCTCTTGTCCGATATTACCCAGTTTTTGCTCAGAGCTTGCACTTACAATTCTTAATATTTATGTGTATGTATTTTGGTCATGAAAAATACTCCTAAAGTTGCATTTTGAATATATTTTTTTTATGGGCGGTAGGCATGTCCTTTAACCGATTTCACTAATTTTCAATCCCACGAGCTTACTTTGACGACGGAAGCAGTGTACCAAATTTCATTTCTTGCTCAGTTTTCCCAAAAAAATGTATTTCCACACACAGCCAGCCAGACAGACGGACATGGCTATATCGACTCAGGAGCTGACGCTGATCAAGAATATATATACTTTCTGTATATGCCACGCATCCTTCTTAGTGATGAGCAACATTAGTCTTGGTTATGCGTCTTGTTTTGGTCTTGGTAATTTTTCGAGACCAAGACACTGATATTTTTGCAAGACCAAGGCCAAGACTGTCTGTTTTGAAGATATTTGAATTTTGTCATCTTAAAAACCCAACTGCTCTGGAAAAATATGGTTTTGAAATTTTTAATGCACAATATTTCTGAAAATTTTTTCAAGACCAAGACTTAATGAGCAAGATCAAGACCAAGACTCAATATAGAAACCAAGACCAAGATTGAATGTGCAAGAACAAGACCAAGACTGCTATAGTCTTGGTCTTGGTTTGCTCATCACTAATCCTTCTCTGCGTTACAAACGGAAGGACAAAATGAATATACCCTGTGTGTAGGGTATAACAAGTCTGTGCAGTACTTGTTTTTTCTTCTTTCATATCCTAGTGCTGTCAGGACATTTGCATACGACACTGAATCGATATATTTGATGAAAAAAAGAGAGTAACAGACAAAGTATCTTGAATCGATATATCACAAAACTGCACTCTTTTAGTACTTATGATGGTCCCAAGCATTGCGTGATGCATCTAAAACTTTGACAACACTTTTTGAGTAGCGTACCTTGTAGTCAATCCATCGGGTACCGCTTTTCATTCCAAATTCAATAGAATGTAGAATTTTGCTCAATATTAAGTGGCATACCTGCAGGATCGGTTTCAGTTAAGGGTTACCTACTGCTTAAATTTTGTACCAAAAAAAAGAATTGGTTTATTTAAGTTAATGATGCTATGCTAAAAATATTAATTAAATTATTTAATTCATATACACATAACACATATTGTCAATTTCTTCGACACCTTCATCGCATATGACTTTGATTAAATTTTTAATAACGCAAATTTAATGTGTTCCCATTAAATTAGAACCTTTTAATTTAAGCACATTTACGCTGTTTAACCTTTTTTTCATCACATGTGGAATATCATCTCCAACGCACCCATTCCTACAGAAGTATGTGTATAAAAGTCATTCTTAACATGTGAACCCTTAAATGTTTTCACCTTTTGCTGCCAAAAATTTTCTTGCCAAATTTCGCATTAATATTCCTTGGATACCTTTTTTTTTTTTGTATTCAACTACCTTTTGTTCAATGTATGTACGCTACCTTTTGCCCCACGTTTCCTAATTTTAACACAACTTAGTCGTATCGTCGTAGGTGTATGAATGGTTATGGATGGCGGTTATATGGCTGAATACCCATCCTCCGCCTTCACGCAATCTTCTGCAGCTTCATCTTCATCTGGACGCAGGTGTTTCTTACGTGGCTTGGCTTTTGTATTACCACATTAAGTTAACTACAACAACGAGAACAACAACAATAGCAACAAGAGCTTCATTGAATGTAAAAATATATGCGTTATTTTATGGCAAACAGCTAAGCTTATGCTTTTCTCTCTCTCTATCCGTCTCTCTCGCACTCATATTGTTATCTCATTCTTTACAAGTAACTCATATGAGTTTTAACTTGACTTCTTTTAGAATTTTTTTTCCTTTTTTTTCGTTTTTTGGCATTTTTTAAAATTTATGTGCATTTGGCACAAGTTGTCGTAATTGGCAACACTGGCTGTGGGCGTCAGATTGTTGCTCACCTTCTTCAGCGTGTATCTGTGTGTGTGTGTGTATGTGAATGTGTGCGTTTATAATGGCGTTAAGGTGCAAATTTATTTTTATAAATCCTTTTGTAATAAGGCGCTTTTTGAATGTAATATTTTTTTCAAGTTGACAGCTGGGTTTTTTCTTGTTTTTTTTTTTCCTTAGTGTTGCTGCTGTTGTTGTTTTTGTTGTTGTTGTTGTTAAGAGCATCTACTTTTGTTGCAAAGCTTTGCAATTTACAACATTTTTAAAATGTTCATAAGCATTTAAGCCTGATTTAATGCTTTTTTTTTTTGTTTCATTAGAGGTTGGAAATCAACTTAGGGGCATTTTCTAATTAAGGAGTGGGATTGAAAAAATCTTAACACACGTTTTACCTAATAATTTTTTTGGGTGTAAAATTTAAAAATTTCTTTGATCTAGTTATCTTTGAAAAATATATCAGTTATTATTTTTAATGACAAACATGTTGATTTGTTGTGAGTTTGATCAAAATGAGTGAAGAAAAAGAAGTAGGTACGTCTTAAAATTATTAAAAATTTTCAAAAAATCGACATTGGTCCTACAAAAAATTGGCCAAAGAATTGAAGGCCTGCCGTCAAACTGTTTCCAATGTTATTAGATAGTTTCAGGAGAATTTGACCATTGATAGGAAACCTGGCTCGGGAAGAAAACAAGGACCACATGATGTTGGGAAGGCCAAGAAAATTGAAAGCATATTGAAAAGATCTCCAAACACATCTGCTAGAAAAGCTGCACGGTTAGCCCAGTGCTCTGACTATTTGGTGCGAAAAGTTAAAGCCAATGCAGGTTTGAAAACATAAAAAGTCCAAAAAGTTCCAGGGAGGAATGCTGCAAAAAATTTAGACGCCAAAAGTAGGGCTCGGAAATTAAAATCGAATTTCATACAAAAATATTCATGTTGTATAATGGACGACGAAACGTATGTACTGGCAGATTTTACGCAGCTTCCGGGTCAAAATTTTTATGTTGCTGATGCTCGAGGAAATGTCGAAGAACAATTTAGAATCCAAAAGCAGACATGTCCATATATTTTTGGCCCGATTTGGCATCATGTCACTACGGCAAGAAAGCTCTGTAGTGGTACCAAAGTAATATAATAACATAGTTTTTGTACCATGAGAGGCCAATCTTCCAAATTGTCTGGAGCTAAGACCAGTGGAGAGATATTGGGCTCTTGTGAAAAGAAACTTAAGTAGCACAAAAAGGTGTCCCAAAATATCGAAGATTTTAAAAGGAGATGGGCATACTGTTCAAAAAGGTGTCTGAAATATCTATCAAATCTCTAATGGAAAGCTTACCAAAAAAGGTCAATGAGTTCATAAATAGTGGATCGAATTTTAAACATTAGTTATATTTTTCTGTAATTTGTAAAATATTATCAATTAAATAAAAAAAATCAAAACTCTTAGATCAGCCGTTTAAAAATTATTGAATTTTATATATGCTAAGATTTTTTCGATCTCACTCCTTAGTTCTTATGGTTGGCTTTTATATTCCTGTTAATGTTAGCTTCTAAGGTAATTTCTAGAAAAGAATAAGTTTTCCCCAGAACAAACTAGCTCGTCCCTGATCTAGGATGAAAATGTTCTCAATTGAGTCTGCTGCGAGCATTTAATCGTCATGAAGTTATCTCTACTAAGGCCATCAACCTATCACATGCTCAATACGTGTTTTGTGATACGCCCGTTAGAGTTACTTATTCTCAGCTATTCCATTTTCTCTTTATTCTTGACGACTTCTTCAATACAAGTCTGGATCAAGTCAAAAAAAAAATCTTCTACAATTTTCTTCAACATACTAGCCCCTTTTATCCACCCCTTAAGGGGCCTTTGTGCAAGAAAAATGTTGAGAAGGAAAATGAATGGACGTCAGTAGACATTGTTTCCTCCCCCGGCAATGAGGAATTTTTTGGATTTTTTAATCAAAATTTTGTATGGGAGCCTCCTTAAGCAGGGGAAAAACTGGAGTAGTATGTTTGAAAGAAATGTTGGAGAGGAAAAATTAATGAGAGTCTGTAAACATTTTTTTCCTTTCCCGGCAACGAGGAGTTTTTTTGATATTTTTATAAAATTTTTGTAGGGGTGCACTCTTAATTAGTGGAAAAGCAGGGCTAATATGTTAAAGAAAATTATTGGAGAGGAAAAGTTAATGAAGGTCAGTGAACATTTTTTTCCTCTCCCGGCAATGAGGTTGCAGTTTTTTATATTTTTATAAAAATTTTGCATGGGAGCCCCCTTAAGGGATTGGTAAAATTGGTTAGTACAATCGAAAAAATGTTGGAGAGGAAAAATTAATGGGTGCCGGTGAATATTAGAGCTCACTTCACTTTTTTTTTTAATTAAAAAATTTAAATAGTTTTAAAATTTTTCAAATTCATTAAAGTTTTTTTAGAAATTTTTTTAAAAAAATCGACGAGTATAATCATTAATAAAAATAAATAAAAGAATTATTTAGAAAAAATTTTGGGTTTTTTATAAAAATTACCTTAAAAAACAAAACTATTGACGGAGTTATGAGCATTTCAAAAAACTACTAAATTTTGTTTTTGCAGCTTTTTTTGTTTTTTGAAAATGTATATTTCTGAAACGGCTTGATGAAAAAAATTTAAAAAAATCACAGATGCTAATCTCAACTAGTACTAAAAGACGAAAAAGGTTTAAAAAAAATCGGAAATGCAAAAGCAAAATGCTATCCGGAATGGTATGTAATGACCCATATGTAAAAATCATCAAGACAAATAATGTGTACTGGAAAAAATAGCGGTATTACGCCCCAACGAAAATCACTTCAATATCACTATAATATCTGTGAAAATACTTAACGGACATGAATGAGATTTGATAAATATGTACAGAGTGCCAGGGCAAATAATGTTCACTGGCAAAATGGGCGATGCCACGCCTCTACACAAAAATTAATCATTTATGAGATTTGGTACACATGTAAAATGGATCGGGACAAATAGCATCCTTTGAAAAAATTGGTGATGCCACGACAACTTAACAAGAAAAGGTGAAGCAACGTTCAACGAGAAATCCTGGTTTTTTTTAAGATTTTCAATTTAAAATTTGTATGGTGAAAAAAATGTACCGTGCGATACGTCCCGTTCGACTCTGATTAAAATTTATTTAACAAAACAATTATAAATCATTTTTGGGTATAATCAAAACAATTTTTAAGAGACACAAATGAACAACATTCTAATAGGCGAGGAGCCGGCAATACTAAAAGTGCCGTCATCGCGGATTCTGAAATTTTTAATGCAGAATGGTAGTTTACACTAAGACGAATAAGAAAAGCTTGGTCAGCATGGTTGTAGCCTGGCAGTAATATTTTTAAATGATTTTTGAATTATTAAATTTTCGGAATGTTTTGCCGTCATCGCGGATTTTGATCAATCTGAATATTAATCGATGGTAAATTTCATAACCATTCAGAAAAATCCGGCCGACCAAATTTGTTTGGCCGAAAATGACCGGCAGACCTATCTAATGGTGCGACAGTGGTACTTCCGGCAGTTTCTAAGCTCGCATACCAAGATATTTTTAAATTTGACATTAAAACACGTAAATTAAAAAAAAAATAATAAAATTTCGGTGATAACAGAGAAATTGTACCCACCATTAAAATAGGTCTGCCGGTCATTTTCGGCAAAAAAAAATTGGTCGGCCGGATTTTTTCTGAATGGTTATAAAATTTATCATCGATTAATATTAAGATTGCTCAAAATCCGCGATGACGGCAAAACATTCCGAAAATTTAATAATTCAAAAACCATTTAAAAATATTTCTGCCAGGCAACAACCATGCTGACCAAGCTTTTCTTATTCGTCTTAGTGTAAACTACCATTCTGCATTAAAAATTTCAGAATCCGCGATGACGGCACTTTTAGTATTGCCGGCTCCCGGACTATAAAATTAGTCACATTGAAATATTGTCACAGATTTCCCTGAAATCGTCGATTGAATTATTGGCCACGAAAATCACTTCTGTTTTTGTCCCTTGCGACCGCCCTGTTTTTTTTTTTTTGCAATTGTCTTGAATTTCACAATTTCTCAAAATCAAACTTAGCATCAATTATAGCGCTAATTAACGGCTATAAGTTTTTTTTAACTTCAAATGTATTCGATGGTTACGTGCGACACCATGGAAATGGCCACATAAAATTTTTAAACGAATATAACGCAGACCAATTTCTTTAAAAAATTTAGTGTTTTCTGCCAAATTTTTTTCTTTAATTTTGTGATCACATATTACGTATCTACATTTCCCAAATTAGACTATTGGAAAAATTTGATTTCTGACCCAAGCTAAAACTAAGCCCACGAACTTATACCTAAGCCTAAAGTTAAATTTTATTTTTAATGACCAATATATTTCTGTAAACTATTCGATTTACATACCTTCTGCTTTGCTCATGGATATTTTTCAAATTCTAACGATTTTCCACATTACAATCTATTTCGAAAGTCACAATAGTATGAGTGCGGGGGTAACACCAAATTTACAACTTACTCTTACACAAGTTTGAACCCACAATATCTTAACATTGAGCAGACCTCAGCATTTCCTCAAATTTGTGCATTTTTCAAAAAATAACTGAAGCCTGAAAATTTAATCATAATTCGTGTTGTAACAATAAAAACCATATTCAACAGCTGTTGTTGTTCTACAGTGTAATTATATAAACCATATTTACACAGCTACACTTACACAAACAACAACACACACACTCACTCACGCGAATAAAAAGGCAAATTTTTGAAAATTTCACGCTTTCGCAACCAATGCGTAAGGTAAACAAAAAACCAAAAGGAGGGTTACAACTACATACAATGCGCAAATTTAACATGTTTCTGTTGTTGTCGTCGTCCTTGTTGTACATAGTTGTTATTGTATTTGTTGCACTTTTGCAGCTAAGCGCCATTCAAGTGGGCAATTATTTCCTAAGCAGACGGCGAAATGGATCGTCTTCCAATTGTTACAATAAAAACATCACCGCCGCTATTTGAACCCCAATTTTCTTTAACGTGACTTGTTATGTGTTGTTTTAATAAGGATTTTAAGAAAAGAATTTTGTATCTTTAAGGGGAAGACATTTATTAAGAACAAAATTTTTTTAAATTTTTAAAGGTTTTGCCATAGAGTCTATCAAGGTTGGATGGACACACATCTTTTATGAGTATCCATATCCATTTCAATATCCAATTTATATTCGTTATTCATTAAATACATCCATATCCATATCCATATACGTATCCATATCCATATCCATATCCATATCCATATCCATATCCATATCCATATCCATATCCATATCCATATCCATATCCATATCCATATCCATATCCATATCCATATCCATATCCATATCCATATCCATATCCATATCCATATCCATATCCATATCCATATCCATATCCATATCCATATCCATATCCATATCCATATCCATATCCATATCCATATCCATATCCATATCCATATCCATATCCATATCCATATCCATATCCATATCCATATCCATATCCATATCCATATCCATATCCATATCCATATCCATATCCATATCCATATCCATATCCATATCCATATCCATATCCATATCCATATCCATATCCATATCCATATCCATATCCATATCCATATCCATATCCATATCCATATCCATATCCATATCCATATCCATATCCATATCCATATCCATATCCATATCCATATCCATATCCATATCCATATCCATATCCATATCCATATCCATATCCATATCCATATCCATATCCATATCCATATCCATATCCATATCCATATCCATATCCATATCCATATCCATATCCATTACACATATTCATAATCATTATCCATATCTATTAATCGTATCCATTATCCACTATCCATAACCTTAATATCCTGAAAAAAGCATTCCTAACGTATAACTCCCCTTAAAAACTTTTTAAAATTTCAACGATTATTATTTGTAAATACGACACTCCACTTGCTGCTTAATTTTAAAATAAAAACAAAAAGAATATCTTCGTCCCCCACATTATTTGCTTAAGCCTCCTGCTTCTCCATTTTTACAGCAGTTTTTGGGGTGCTGGCAATAGCCAATTTTTATGTGCCACTGTTCTTTATGCTGCAATAAGAAATGAGTTATTTGCTTATCGCTTAAAAGCTTGCCAACACTTACGGCTAATTAAGATTTATGTCCGCATAAGACAGTGAACAACATTCGCTAGGTACTTTGCACATAAGTATTTTTGGAACAGGAAATCTATGAAAAACACTTTTAAGGATCCATTTCTACAGTCAGAGACTGTATAAATACTTAAATACTTATATAAATTTTCAAAAGTTATATTTTAGAGTGTTTTAACGCTGAGTTTAATAAAGTATATGGATCAGTCATTATTTTTTCCGATTTCATTTGACGAAGTTTTGGGGTACGGACGAAATATTTAGTTACCGCTAGCTATTATGGTTTTGTTCCAATCCAAAACATATAACTTAATGCTGTAAAACTGAAGTTCTATTCACAGGTTACAACAAACAGTTCACATATTTTACTCTTAAAGCTTAGATATTCGCACCTCAATGTTAAAACTCAAAAGCCTAGAGAGGACATTAACTCAAGAACCTCAAAAGCGAAAGATAGCAAAAATATGATTCTTGTGTCCGAGTTTTTTTCGTAACGGGTTTTTCTTCATTAAGAGAGTTCTCAAAGAGATTTAGGAGCTGACAAAATCTATATCTCTACGCTTTCTTTCTCTCGAGTTTTAAGACATGACAGAATAAGACATGACAAAATATGACATGACTGATTTTGTATGATTTAAAGCTTAAATTCTGTCTTCTGAAAAATTCATAAAAACGGACATATTACATTTTGCTATCTTTTTATAAAGATATAGCAAACCAGACCAAGTTACGCATATGTGTATAGAGTATACTCTCCCGAAACAATGCAACGAAATTTGCGTAGTAGACCGAAGTTATAGACGAAACCCATGAATCAGGAAAGTTTTGGAGCGAAATCAAAGGCATCTGTGGAGGTGATTTATATCACATTTGATAATTTGATTATGAACCTTATAAGAGCTTAGCGACATTGGGCGAACGAACACAAACGCCTTATCTTGTCAATAATTAATTTTGATTTTGAAAGACAGACATGTGAATTAAGATTACAAATGAAAATTCCATTCATTCAAATATAAATTTGGTAAGATCTTCCTTCAAACTTTGTATTCGCACATATGTATGTGTTTCTTACAAAAATGTTTCTTTTAATCAGTAATAGCGTACCATATTGTCGACCCTCATAATTTATGTCCCGTTGTCAATACAAATATCATTACGTTAAGCATCGACCTACTCTCGCACATTTGTTTTTCTGCACACATCTGGCAACATGCCAAATGGTTCACATCAACTACAACAACAATAACAATGACAGCAAAAATTGGCAACCATTTTAAGTAGAGAGTTTTTGCAAAAATAAACAACAAAAAAATACAAATGTTACTCAATTTAAAACATAAATTGCAAATGAAACAAAGTGAGAGGATGAAGAGGCGGTTAAAGTTGGTAGAACAAAAAGAAAGAAAAAACAAAAACAACATAATAATAAATGCCAGCGTATTAAGAGGTAGGCTATATACCACCACCACCGCCCCTCATTCTGCAACAACAATACATTGGAACAGAGTAATAATAAAAATGGCAAACACATCAAGTAGAATTTTTTTCTCTTAACGGACAAAGACAAAGACAGCTGCCAAAAAATTATTGCAACGATAAAAAAATAAAAGCTTTACCCCCCTCTATGACCCCCAAAACTCTACGTAAGGTCTCAGGATACTCGAAGGATAGTGTTGTCAAAATTATGTTGTTTTGGAAAAGTAATCGGATCAATTCACAGGGACGCATTGGATAGAAACGATTTATTATGGCCATATGCCGAGGAGTTACAAGATCTCGAACAAATTTTCAATTCTTGCAATATAACAGGAAAAGAAGAATTTTTCTGTGATAAACTTTGTTCAAAGTTGTGGTAAATACAGCGTGAATAGCCCAATGTGAAATAACAATTTATTCTAGATCAAAGGGCGCGAAAAATAACTATAAGATAGCTTTGAGTTACTTTTCGGAGATATCTCACTTTGAAATATTGCAGACTAACCGCTATAGCGGTTATATTCGTATTATTTTTTACTTCTATTCATTTACCAATGTAACACACTTGCTTAATTTAAACTCAACAATGCAATACTTGTATAAATTTATCAATTATCCTTTAACATTTAATTTTTTTTTTTATATTGTTTGTTATGGTCTATATGTAGAAGAATCTAAAGGGGTGAGGTGCCGCTGTGAGGGTCGCAACCCCCATATAAAAAAGTACACAAAATGATATATTTATGCACATATGATAGCTATCGCTATGAAACTTGGTACGTGAATGAATGTTTTATCTACCATTCACCTAGTAAAATTTGGGAAGTTTTAGAAGGGGTTGATCTGCACCCTCCATAAAAAAAAAAAAAAAAAAAAATGCTATATCTCTGCACCTATGGCAGCTATCGTTATAAAAGTTCATACATAAATGTATATTCTATCTACCATTCACCTTGACAAGCCTGGGGGATTGAAAGATAGAGGGACGACGGTGATGGATAGGACTTGGTGCATAAAGGGCATCGGGAACGGCTGAACGAAGTCGCTACCGGGCCAGCTAGTTTTCATCATAAGCAACAATAAAATAAAGAAATTAAAAAATAAATAAAGAGATTTATTCTTTACTTGTGGCGCCCAACGTGAGCGTTGAGTTTATATTAAGCAAGTGTATTAGTAAATGAAGCATAAAATCATATAACCGCTTGACTGATTTCACTGTTCGACAATTTCGAACTTTTTGAAAAACACATTAGAAAATCCAAAAAATTCTTGAAGTAGACGTTAAAAAAGAATACCCGTGTCTCGTGGTTTTTCTCCAGCATGTCACATTTTATTTAATGGATTTTTGAAGTTTTTTATCCACTGTACATGAAAAATTAATTTAACTATATGATCCTTACATCTGAAGTTTATCATGTGTTCAGCAAACTTATGCAGGATATTGCGAGAAATATTTTTGTAGAAAATTTTAATCCTGTACAACCGCCCTGAGTCTTTTTTGCCCTTTTCTTAAAAAGGTACAAAAATGACACCTAAAACAGGAGAATATTGAGTCAGTATGTACTACAGAAATACTCGCCATAAAATTATACTACTAGTTTTTAATTTTATTTATTATTAGTTTCGAAGCTAAAAATAATATTCGGACAAATTTTTTTAACTCATTGTGGCTCAGTTTTAGAAAAAGGGGTCAAAAAGACTCATAAAAACAGGACATAATGGGTTAATGTGTTCTAGGAAAATGATTCTTGTGTGATTTCGTTATGATTTTGTGAGAACGAGTTTTGTCCAAAATGTAATTTTAGAGTTTTACAGTGGGGTGAAATTTCGAAAATATTAATTGCTAGAAATGCTTACTGATCTTAACGATTTTTTTGCTTTCGGGATGAAATTTTGCTTTTTTAGTGTTCAGCAATTATTAGTGAAATTGTATAGCAAATATTTCTGTAGTACATACTGACTCAATATTCCCCTGGTTTAGGTGTCATTTTTGTACATTTTTAAGAAAAGGGCAAAAATGGCCCACATGTGGGGGTTGCACAGGGTTAAAATTTTCTACAAAAATATTCCCCGTAATATCCTGCATAAGTTTGCAGAACACAGATGTAACTCAGATGTAATAATCGGTGCCGTGACATAATCCCCATGGACATAATCCCCACGGACATAATTCCCATTCACGATATGGGGATTATGTCCGCAAGTGTTTCGGTCATAATCCCCAGGAAAAACGGAGATAGTCGCCATAACTATATTTTGTTATTGACAACAGAAGCAGCTCAGGATTTGCAACTCCCGAAAATTCCAATACCGTTTCCGCGGCGGCCTTCAGCCGCTGATCAGTCTATAATATATCCAACACCTAATTTTACATAAGAGTAGGGGTAAGTGGGCGGCCTGCGGCCGCAGCTCTGGATTTAAAACTCCCAAAAAGCCAACACCGGCTTCGCGGCGGCCTTCGGCCGCGAATCAGTCTATAACATCCAACACTATATAAATTTTTTAAATGGATTATTGCAAAAATTTTGTTCAATCTTAATTAAATTTTTCGGACTTAACCCCCATTGGGATTATGTCCGAAAAATTTGCGGACATAACCCCCATGGCCAAAATGAAGGTTATTTCCGAAAAATTTTCAGACATAATCCCCATTTACGAAATGAGGATTATGTCCGTTGGGATTATGTCCGGTAACCGTAATAATCATATAGTTAAATTCATCGATTTAACACAAGAATGTGGTATTTTTGTTTTTTTCATGTGCAGTGGATAAAAAAACTTAAAAAATCGATTAAAAAAAAATGTGACGTGCTGGAGAAAAACCACGAGACACTGGCATTTTTTTTAACGTCTACTTTTAGAATTTTTTTGATTTTCTAATGTGTTTTTTTTTTTTTTTGTGTCGAACAGTGTTTTCAACTGGTTATACCTTAAAAATTAAAACGTGAATTGAAACTTCAGTATACGAACACGCCGTCCCTAAACCCGTTTTTAAATCGAAGGTTGTAGCACATCAACATTTTTTCCAGATTCTGTATAAAACACCTAACTTAAATTATGTTGATATCTTTTTTTATCAGAGATATCCTTATAGACGGAGAGCCAGCGCTTGGCTGACCCTTCTCATATTTATTATCAAAACTGATTGTTTTTATGGGTGTTCTTTCAATAGTAGATATGAAGTTTTGTTCTAGTCAAATCTTGACAGGTGGTGCCTTTGTGAGATATCGGGTGCAAAAGGTCGAGAAAAACGGCTTTTTGCAAATATCTCGCTTACTGTTATATATACAAAAAAATTTTGTTCCACAATTTTGCAGCTCAGCAAATCTCATCGAAAAATGGTGCAAATTGTTTTCGTGCAACCCACAGTTTAAGAGATATCCTATTTTAAGGTATTTTCCGCACACAAGTGTCCATAGTAATATGAATGTTGATTTTCAAATTGATAACATTTTTGAAATCAACGGTGTTAAATTAATAGAAGTTGATTTTGAAAAAAAAATTTCCACCACGCCCTAAATTTATATGGGAGGTAGGCGTGTCCGTCGACGGATTTTGTTCATATTCACAAATTTTTAGTCTCCTAATCAAAAGCTGTACAAAAGAAAGATAGCATGTAGCTTGTAGAGCAATCAATTCTACATATTAAATGGTATTCATGAAATTTTGAGTGAGAAATAACCGATTACTTTCCATTGTTTTCATTATGCAATTCATAACCTATCAATGTATAATGCTTTGAACTCTTCAGTAGTCTTCTTTTAACATCCATACTTCCTTGGCATATGCTGCTGCCAAATTGTGTTGTTGTGAGTGTTGCCTGTCCATAGGGCGCAATTGCTTAGCATCAGCTGCTGTTAAGTTATTGATAGCTGTCGTTATTTGTTCCTATTTCATGGTGTTTTTTTTTTTTTTTTTCTTTCGACCAAACCCATCCCCTTCTACTTTATTCAATTTCATTTAGGCTCCTAAGCAGGCCATTGGGTTCAGTGTCGGGTTCTCGATGTCAGAGGGCATCATATCAATTCATTCACAGTGTTGCTGCTAAGGAGGTTTTTTTTCTGTTCCGTCTCTTAAAATTCTGGTGCGCCTTATTTCAACAATTTGCCAACATTTTTTTTTCTTTTTTGTCCTCTAAATCTGTTGCTCGTCATTTATATTTGGTTTTCAACATTTTTTGTTCGTTTTCCATTTTGGCCAATTTTGCTCGTTAATCATTTCGGGGTTATTAATTTCTGGCTCTTCTTCTACTTTGGTTCATTTGTTAGGTGCTATTGTGTCATTGTACTGTCAATGTTGCCAGTTTTTGTGTGTCATTCATTTTGTTATTGGCTCTCTTTTTTTTGGGGGGGGGGAAATTACAGTCATTATGCACTAAATTGTATCAATTGATATTGGCTACTTTTTTGGCATATGAGTGTTTGGGAGCAGAATGGAGCAATGCTATGGAATTATTCAAGGAAGTCTTCAAGGAAATTGTGGATAAAGACTGTTAAACAATGTTCAAACAATTATACAAATGCGTAGTATATTTTAAGGCTTTATTTTAAACGGGCGACAAGTTCGAAATTTGAAAGTTTTCAGCATAGGCAAAATGTTTTTTGAAAAGTCTAACAATAGGGAAAGTAACATAATTTTTGCACGTCCTCTAAGTTTCATAATGCTTATTATAAAAGAGGTGAAAATAATCTGTATTGTCATCGCAGTGGGTCATGAGAAAAGTTATCTGGGATGTTTAAAGCAATTGTAAAAAGGCCTTTTCATCACAAACGCTTAAATTTGAATCAAGTTCAAGTGATTTCAAAGCACATAATTGTAAGCCTTTAGGAACCATATCGAAATTTTTACAAAATAAAAAATGGATTTTTAACTCTAAGATATCTCCATTAGAGTCGAAGAAGTAATTTTTGAACGCATACAAATAACGTCGATTTGTCAGAGCTGGGCATTCACAAAGGAAATGTACTTAAAATTGACTATTCGTAGTCAGGATCTTTACAACTTCTATGAAGATTTCCTTCGTCAGTAAACCCCTATCTTGAGACGTTTCTTACTATAAAATAGTGTCCTGTAGCGGTACCAATTAGATCCAACAAACTAGAAAAAATCCCACCTAAGGTTGAAGAAGATGGGTAAGTAAAGTTGAAATCCTTTTATTGTTAAAACGATCCTATTATATCGAAAATAAATGCCTGAGGGTGGAAACTTGCAGGCAAGATAAAGGCAGTACTCATCCGATTTCCTTTTTCTTCTTTTTCCAACAAAGCTTCAGGAACTCTTCTTCTCTAACTTTCCTTATGATGAAAAGTTAGTATTTGACACACATATGACTGTGGTAAAATGATTTTCCAAAAATCCAAAAAAATCTAAGATGACGGCCATAGGAAGTTCCATGCAACTTTTGGATACTCACATATGTATTTGAAAATTCATAGCTCATCGGCTTTTTATCCGATTTTGATGAAACTTTCAGGGTTAGTGTAAGAAAGTATGAGCTTTTGAAAAAAGTTACACTGAAAAATTTTTTATTTTCGGTGTAAAAAAAAGCTTTTTTCTTTTTTAAAGTCAATTTCGGGCTTTTTTTTCATATATATGTATATTTTTATATTAAATTAAATTTCATTATAATTATTTTGCGACCGTGGTATCTTTCACAGTTTTCATGTTATGAGTCTTTGAAGTTGTTTAATGGTGTGTTTATCATGAGTCATTGTTGCACATGCAAATAGGGTTGCTACCGTCCGGTAGGTATTTTTTCGGTGGTTCCTAGTGAAATTTCTTTTAGAATATTTTTAGAGAATGTTTTAACCCATTTCAATCAAGTTTTTGGAAAAAGTGGTCAAAGATACCTATAACAACGTGATATAATGGGTAAAGATATTCATGGGACTTCATGAACTCAAGCAAAGAATAATTCCAAAGAACATCTTAACCCATTATATCCCGTTTTAAAGGGTCTTTTAGACCTCGTTTCCAAAAACTTGGTTATAATTGGTTAAAACGTTCCACAAAAATATTTAAAAAAAATTTGTTTATACCCTAAAAAGAGGCGTGGCAGGTATGGGAATGTATATATATATTCTTGATCACCCGTCATGTCCTGAATCGATATAGCTATGTCCGTCTGTCTGGTTGGCTGGCAGACTGTCAGTCTGTGAAAATATTTTTTAAAGGAAAACTAATTAAGATAATTCGATGAAACTTAGTGCACTACCTCCGTTGTAAAAGTTGGCTTAAGGGATTGAAAGCGAGCGAAATCGGTCAACGAACACGCCTGCCGCCCATACAAAATATATATTCAATATGCAATAATAACAGCACTATATGCAATAATAGAAGCTAAATACACATAAATACTAGGAATAGTAAGTACAAGATCTGAGCAAAAACAAGACGACTTCGGACAGAAGGGCGTGGCACCTCCCATATAAGTAAAAGTTTCGAAATGCTATAATGAAAATATCAAAATATCACTCCAACGTTAAGAGCTGTAAGTGCAAGCTAAGGGCAGAAACTAGGCAAATTCGGACAAAAGGGCGTGGGCACCTCCCAAATAAGTGCTATACTGAACATTTTTTTTTGCGATAATTCACTCTGACACTTAGAACATTAAATTCAAACTCTGAGCAAAAACTGGTCAAACTCGAACCGAACAAGATGGCGTGGCACCACCCATATAAGCAAAGGATCCAAAATTCTATACGAAAAGCGTTTTTTGAAGTAATCGAACCAAAAACTAAGTGAATTTGTTCAAGAGAGTGTGGTACCACCCGTACAAGCACTGTTTTCAAAAAACTGCAGTGTAGGTTATTTAGTTTTTGGCTAGGCCAAAAGTAACACCCTTACAAGTCAATGTTGATTTTGAATCTAGTAGCAGAATTTTCCTATCACATCTGGATTTTGAGATATTCTAGTCTATGAGTTGAAAAAACTGTTGTCATTATATCATCTTAAAATAAAAATTATGAAAAAAAAAAAATATTAAGCTTCAAAGCTTGGGAATAAAATGTTTTTCCAACTTTTCGAAAAAATTTAATTTTTATTGAAATGCTAAAAATAAATGAGTTAAAATTCAATATTTTTTAAAGGAGACCAGTTAGTTTACTATATATTAACATGTGTGCAACTTTCTAAATATTTATAGCGTTTTCGTTTCGTACAAAAATTCTGCATTTTTCTGCACATTGTGCCATACTCGACTTACTTAAGACAACCTCATTTACAGAATTCTCCTAAACTTTTATAAAATTTAACTTGCCGGGGGACGGTGTGTGGAAATTAAAGTTATATTTTATGTGATTTATTGTCTATTTTGAATTGATCTTCCAAACAGACTGAAAACCCATTTATTATTCACTTCCTTAAATTAAGGATAACAATCCTTTTCACCTAAAATTTATTGCTTATTTATTTCAATTCATGGCTTGTGATCTCTTTTCAGTGCAACCTTAATGCACTCAATGTTATTCACCATGCCAACGAAATGCGTATTTGCCTGAACATTTTGTTTGTTCAATACGACTACAAGAAAACCAACTACAATAACAAAATAAATTTCCGACAAATTTAACGAAAAAACATCATTTATTGTTTGTATTTTAATGGGAAAATTTCGTAAATTTCGTCTGGCATAGTTAGCGCATTGTTAAGTATTTTTGTAAAAAAAAATATATAAAAAAATGGACAACGCCGAGGATGCAGCAACTGCAACTTCAACAGTTACAGTTCCAAGTATAAATCCATTTAAACGCCCAATGAATACTTTACAAAAACAATGGTATCGTGTGCTTATCGCACGTCGTGTCGGATTTGGAACTCCACGTCGTGGAGATGAAAATCAAGAGCCAACATAGTGAGTATACCATACAGTTCAGTAGCCTTTTGTAATACCCCATTACTTACATTACATTTTACTTTAAAAAAATTTACCATATTCATTGTCTTCGTGTTTCAAAAGTCCTGCATGAAATGCTTAGCTATACATAAATTTAAGAATGGATTGTATTTGTTGGATATAGCAACATCTATAGTTTATATATGTACTTTGTGTTTAAACACTTGTTATAATAATATTGAGTATTCATGAAAATTGTATTATGTCAATTGTAAAATACTTAAAATATTTTTTAGTCTCAAATAAAAACTTCGTACAATTTAACAGGTTATGGGCGCCACATTTTAAAATTTAAAAAAAAAAAAAAAAAAAAAGTTTTAATTTTTTTTCACAACGCGCATTAATAAAAAGAAAATTCTAAAATGGAAAAATCTTCAAACGACAAACTTAATGGAAGCAATTACCAAACATGGAAATTCCGAATGGAAATGCTGCTTTCCCATGCCGAAGTTTGGTATGTTGTAGATGGGGAAATACCAAATCCTGAGACAACGACTTTCAAGAAGGATAACCGTAAGGCAATGGCTACAATTTCATTAGCAGTAGATGACGAACAATTGGTTCATATCCGTACGAAAAAATATGCCAAGGAAATGTGGTTGGTGCTTGCCGAGATCTATGAGCGTAAGAGCTTATCATCAAAAATGTATCTGCTCCGAAAAATGTACAGCCTACATTTCCACGAAGGTGCCGACATGCGAGAACATATTGCTAAAATGTTGCAGATGCGAAACGAGCTACAAGGTCGCGGTGAAGAGTTCAAAGACAGCCATATCGTTGCCATGCTCTTATGCAGTTTACCTGAAGACTACGGCAGTATGGTTACAGCTTTAGAAGGACGATCCGAAGACGACTTAAGTATTGAGTACGTCACAGGAAAATTATTGGACGAAGCAGAGCGAAGAAGAGAATCATGCACAGGATTAAATGACGTGCAAGTATTGAAATCGGTGCAGAAATATGAAAAAGGGAAAGGAGTCATATGTTTCTGGTGTAAGAAACATGGTCACTTCATAAAGGACTGCCCAGCGAGGAAGAAATCATTGGCGGAAATTGCTGGAACCGCGGGAGAGCTATGTTTGCAAGGCGGAGCAGCAGAAGTTGTGGTGGACAAATGGATAATCGATTCAGGTGCGTCTTGTCATATGACAAGTAATCGATCACTGTTTATTTCCATAGACACAAAGGCAACAAGTTCGATTTTTATCGCGGATGGGAGCTGTTTGACCGCCGAAGGAATGGGAGATGTTCTTCTACAATGCTGGGATGGAAACAGAAAGATAAACCTTCGACTTCAAAAGGTATTATATGTACCCGGACTAAATGGAAACTTATTTGCAGTTAAACGAGCAACTGAACAAGGATTCGTTGTATCCTTCGATGGCAAGAACTGCTATATTTCAAAGGGCGAAAAGTGTTTCATGGTTGGGAAAATGGGAGCAAGTTTATATGAGATCGAGGTGCTGGAAGAATCCAGAGTTGCTAATATGGAAACGAAAAGCTGTATTCATCGTTGGCACAGGCGATTGGGACACAGAAACTTCAAAGATATTGAAAAAATGGAGTCACAAAATATAGTGGATGGCCTGAAATTTACAAAATGCGATGAAGATTATAAGTGCCGCACATGTATAGTTTCAAAATCCGTTCGCATTCCGTTTCCGAAGGAAAGCCAAACAAAAACGCTAAATCCTTTTGACCTGATCCACTCCGATATATGTGGACCACTTGAAGTTAAAACTCCGAGAGGTAAACGTTATTTTTTAACCTTTATTGATGATTTTTCCAGATACACTTTTACTTACCTCCTGAATCACAAAAGTGAGGTGGCTACAAAGTTTAAGGAGTTCGTAGCAGAGGTGCACAATATATACGGAAGAAAGCCTAAGGTACTCAGATCGGACAACGGTGGAGAATATGTGAGTGGGGAACTTCAAGAATTTTTACGTAAAGAAGGTATTAAGACTCAAACAACAGTTCCTTACTCACCTCAACAAAACGGTGTTGCGGAGCGCAAGAACAGAACACTGATGGAAATGGTTCGAGCTATGCTGGAAGATGCTAAACTTGGTAAACAATACTGGGGTGAGTGCATTATGACTGCAACATATTTGCAGAATCGCATTAGTACTCATATATATAACAAGACACCATACGAGGTTTTAAATAATCGCAAGCCAAATTTAGATAACATAAGAGTATTCGGTTGTCAGGCATTTGCTATGATCCCAAATATCAAACGGAAGAAGCTTGATAATGTTTCGAAGGAAGGAATATTTGTCGGATATAGCTTGGAGTCAAAAGGTTACCGAATTTTATTTCCAGAGACGAATACTATCATTGTAAGCAGAGATGTGAAATTTGACGAAGAAACAAAGGGTCCTTACATTAAGGAAAGTAAAATCCACAAAAGGGTTACGATATCATTGGAAAAAGAAAAATCAAGTGAAGATTCAGAGTGTATTGATATTGAAGAAGTTTCTGAAGAGTTGGATCAGTACGAATCCGCGGACTCTTCCGAAGAACAAGAGCAAGCTAGTGTTCGGAAATCTAGCGAAGAACATAGTGAAGAATGTAGTGAAGTTGAAAATCAAGTCTCGGCAGAAGAACGTGAAGTTCATAATGAAGTAACTTTGAGGCGTTCTAGTCGTGAAAGGAAAGTAGCATCAAGATTTACTCATTCTGCTTATATAGCTGAGCCCAGATCTTGGAAAGAAATGCTTAATCTTGAGGAGGAGGAGCGTAAGAAGTGGAATATTGCAACTGATAAAGAAATAAAGTCAATTATGGACAATAAAACGTGGGATCTCGTAAAATTGCCTTTAAATAAGAAACCAATTGGATCAAAGTGGATTTTTAAAATTAAAAAGACAGCTGACGATAAATTGGAGTATAAAGCACGACTTGTTGCAAAAGGGTATACACAGAAGTTTGGCGAGGATTACGACGACACATATGCACCAGTTGGTAAATATATTACTGTCAGAATTTTATTAAGTATTTCAGCCAAAAAGAACTTGCAAATTTATCATTTTGATGTGAAAACTGCATATTTAAACGGCAACTTAGATGAGGAAATTTATATGGTTCAACCGGAGGGATATGCAATTAAGGGACAAGAAGATTATGTGTGCCGATTGCGAAAATCTCTGTACGGCCTTAAGCAAGCAGGAAGAGCTTGGAACAAGAAGCTGGATAGCGTTTTGCAAGCAATGAATTTTAAGAAAAACCCAGCCGATAACTGTCTTTATACCAAAGAAGGAAAAGACAGCGAGCTAATTTATTTATTAATATACGTAGATGATATTTTAGTCTGCGCACGTCATTTAAATGAAATTAATGATATTTTCCAAAATTTAGCTTATAACTTTGAGATGAAAAATTTAGGGATTGTTTCGCTATTTTTGGGAATGCAAGTGATAAGAGATAATAACGGAAATATATTTTTATCACAGCAAAGAAAAATCGCTGATCTTGTAAGCTCAGTTCATCTTGAAGAATCCAAATTTTCTAGCATTCCGATGAACGTTGACTATCCTACATTATTAACTGAGAATAACAAGTTTATGGATAACAATTTATTTCGAAGTACTATTGGAACCTTACTTCATATTTCGATGACCACCAGACCAGATATTTCTGCTGCAGTTGGATATTTATGTCGCAGAGTAAATGATCCTAGGCAATGTGACTGGGAAGCTGTGAAAAAGGTGATTAAATATCTCAACTTTACCCAAAATAGAATGCTCAAATTTATGTCAAATTCTGATTTATCAATCAAATGTTTTGTGGATGCTGATTGGGGAGGAGACCACTCAGATCGAAAATCAACAAGTGGATTTCTATTTATGATGGGTGACAGCTTAGTTTCATGGAACACACGAAAGCAGACAACTGTTGCTTTATCTTCGACTGAAGCGGAGTTCGTTGCAGCCTCTCAAGCAGCACAAGAATTACTATGGGTCAAACAATTACTAATTCATATTAATTTCAAGTTTCAAAAGCCTATCGTTATGTATGAAGACAACCAGAGTTGTATTCGCATTGCTTTGTCTGAGAAATTTAGCGCCAGAACAAAACATATCGATGTACGCTACAAATTTATAAAAGACCTAATAACAATGGATGAAGTAGATATGCAGTACTGTCCCTCAACCGAGATGCTTGCTGATGTACTTACAAAGCCTTTACCTAGACCAAAATTCGAGTTCATTATCTTCAAATTTATGACGGAATAGCTGTTGAGGAGGTGTGTTGGATATAGCAACATCTATAGTTTATATATGTACTTTGTGTTTAAACACTTGTTATAATAATATTGAGTATTCATGAAAATTGTATTATGTCAATTGTAAAATACTTAAAATATTTTTTAGTCTCAAATAAAAACTTCGTACAATTTAACAGTATTAACAAGTTATCAGTGCAAAGTATCGATAAACATACACAGACATGTACTCAATTCCGACTTCGATCGGAATGGAATCAATCTTAAAGTGCTCTGCGTTTCGAAAAACAAAATGTATTGGGAATTTAATTGCAATAAAAAAATTGGCTACTGATTTCAATCTGATTTACTGAAATGCAATTCCGATGTGGTATTCAACATATTCGATATTTATCGAAACACAGATCACCTTAAAATTGATTCCAATCCGATTCAACATGCCTGATAAATTGTTGTAATGAATGAAGGCGGCTTAAGTTTTAAAATAATTTTTTTTCCAAAGTTTCATATCACAGTTATCCAGAGTTTTTATATTAGGAATATGGCTATTCTCTCTGCCAATGGTGAAAAATCAACGCAGAAAAGTTAGTAGTTATTAATTTAACATGTTCAAAATTTTAATTGAACATACTTAATGTTATTTCAACACTTTTGGCTTGTTAAATTATCAGTTTTAGCATGTAAAAAGTATAACATATTTGAAGAACTTGCAGTTCTCTTCCTCGAAAAGTAGAATGCAGTCGGATTTTGATAAGCACTTGCACACCGAGAAAATCCATGCTTATTTCAGTTACATTTGAAAAATATCGAATTGTAGGTATCAGAGTGATAATGTCATAAACAATGCTCAAGATAATATCTTTTCAAATTATGATGACCGTTGTTGTTCTTTTTCCCAGCGGTAGAAAAGTTTCATCTCGAAATTTGAGGTTTTCTATAGCGCTCTTTGATAGATTCAGCAAATATTTTCATTTCATTTTATTCTGCTTTCAAGCACTCCATTTTCATCTTATGTCCTTTCCAGCTGCATTACCTACTCATCACTCACTTTAGTCATGCATTTCGGCTTTTATTTATTCATTCCATACTTTTTCCGCTGATGATATCCATTTTAAATTGTCTTCATCTTATTCTTCTCAGCGCTGTTTCTGTTTTTGTCTCTTTCTTCAACTAAGCATTAATATTTCTTTTTCTTTTATTCCGACATGAATGAATCTAGTGATAGTATTTGCCAGAAGCGTTATGTGTCTGCTTTCCGCAGTTATAACACGCAGTTCAAGAAGGAAATTCAGCAGCATGTTGCGATGCAACCGAGCGCAATCGATGCAATGCGAGTTCACAGGTTTGTTCTCAAGAGTTAGTTACCTATCATGCACTTTAAATACGTAGATGCCTTTTTTTTTGCTTATTACGATATTATTTTGAAATCGTTTTATTTAGGTACACTAAGAAAAATGTTGGTTGAAACATTTTATATGCATACTAGGGATTCCAATTTTTGGACTTTTTGCGATCCCGGGATTTCGGGATCAGAAATTTTTGAATCCCGGGATCCCGGGATTTTTCGGGATTTGTATGAATTTTGTTTTCTTCGTAAATAGAACAGAATTTAGTATTAAAAATTCCTAATATTTTGTCTTATATACCCCTACTGCAAAGATATTTTATTTAAAAAAGAACAATTTCTTAAAGCAGGTACATTTTATTAAGCAATTCACGCCGTTTTTAAAAAACAAAAATTCATAAATATATATTTACCTTAAAAACAAGCATAAAGGTACATTGCTGCATTATATGCTTAGTTAAATACATATCGATACCTTAGAGCGCTATAGTTCTGTCTCCATTTTTTCAATTATTGGGAAATGCAAAAAGAATACTTCAAACAGTGGTTATTTAGAATTGGCTGCGATTTTGAAAAAAACTACACATGCAATAATTTTACCTTAGTATATTTTAACATAATTTTGTGTTAAAAACTAATTTTATTAATTTTTAACAAAATCAATTTAACAAATTATATGGAATTGCACTACTATTCAAATAAACGACACATTTAGTAAATTTTATGAGCGACTAGCATTTCCCGGTGTGCGTTGCGATACCTTCTTTTGAACGGAGGGCAGAGCATTTCCAATTAAACCAATGAATGTAAATTGTTCCGATGCAATTCATATGCGCACCAAAACTCATCTATGTGCATTAGATAGTTTCAGAGGTATGATACTTTCTTAAGGACGTGGGACCGCCTATGTTTTCCTTAGACATTTTTTGTCCCGTGACTCTTAATACACATACCACATCTCATCCATATCCTTTAAATGATTTCAGAGACATGAAAAATTTTTTTTTTTCGAATCATGAATAAAACAAGAAATTTTCAAAAATTTCTGGTTCTGAGCTTTGGGTGAAAAAAAAAATGTTTCCACTAAAAACTAGTAAAATGTCATGAAGAGTGTAGAAAAGACGAAAAAAATTAAAAAATTTTCTTAAAAATGTGACTTATTTGAATATTCAGAGGAGATAGCACAGTAGCGCTCTTCAAAAAATTACAGTTTGGAGATAGGATTTTTCTTAATTCTCGAATATTTCGGTGTTTTAGTGGTATTTTGACATCCCACAGGTTTCACTCGGTAAAGAAGCCCACATGGATACCATAACTGCAAAAATCGCAAAAAGTGGAGATAGGACTATAGCGCTCTAAGTTATTGATATATAAAATATCATACATATTTAATTATATAAAATAGTGAGATCAAAGTTTTAGCAAGTGTTGGACTTGGAAGAATTAACTTTTGTTTTAATCAGTTTTATTATTATTAAAATATGATTTTACGAAAATTAAAGCATTTATTATTTTATCATCCAATTTGGATCTAAATTTATTACGTATATAACATGCACACGAAAAGCATCTTTCTGATTCAACACTTGTTGGTTGAATTTAAGAAAGATAATCGAAAGTTTTCTGGAGGAAATAACCCCTAGCACCACATTACAAAATATATCGATTTCTTTCACTAAAACGTTGGATAAATTATAAGACTTTCTAGAAAACAAATTTTTTGAAGTGGTATTCAAAACTAGATTTAATTTTTCTTTCAAGTTTATTGATGAGTTTACTTTAACTCTATGGCTATTGTCCTCAGTTTCTCAAGAAGTTTCAGTTTCAAATCTAGAGGGAATACGTTTTATCTCTACTTTAACGCGATTTAAAGATGGAGCTTTACAGAAGTCATTATTGTGACTTATCAAAAATGAAAAAATGTCAGAAAAAATCCTTTCCACAAGCTTAAAGCCGCTTCAGACTATCTGAGAAGTCATACAGAAACTCGTATGAGTTGTCAAATATGGCAACTTTGATAGTGGGAATGTACATTTATTACACAAATGATTTATCAGAAGAAAACTCATATGAGTTATTTTGGCATTAGATTTGAGTCTATTTGAAAATAGAAGTCATAGGAGTTTTCAAATTTTTAAATGTTGTTTGAAAAATAAAAAAAAATTAAAACAATTTCAACAATATAAACTAAAAACAATAAAAAATTGACAGCCAGAGAAAAAATCATACAGAAAAACAAAAGAGAACTAGTCTGAAGTGCCTTTTAGCAAAAATGATATTACACAAAGCAGATTTATCTTTCTTTATAATATCAATAGTGATTTTGATTGGTTGAAGGGTACGAGCTAATTGTTTAATAATTTTAAATTCGCTACAGTGGATCGAAGAAACCTTTAAGTCAATACAAGCTGTTTTTATGCTACTCTCAAGCATAATAAAGCGCTGCAGTATATCTAAAAGACTACTTCATCTCGTTTTGCAATTTAAGATTAACTTCAGCTCTTTATTATGTTCAATTTAACCATAATGTTGTAAGACTTTTGTTGGTGATTTTTAGAACATTCTAACAATTTTTCTAACCTAAAAAACTTACAAAAGAAATCCCGGGATTGGTAGCACTAATCCCGGGATTTTCGGGACTGCAAAAAGGCTCGAATCCCGGGATCCCGGGATCCCGGGACTGAAATCCCTAATGCATACATATATGGATATCGATACATCCAACGTAAAAGTTGGTAACTCAAGTTATCAAGGACGGATTTTTAGGTCAGGATGTCTCATAACCATGATAGAACACTTATTTGGTCGGATTCGGAGCTCTCGGAAATAACGCCATTAGAAATAAAGCCATAAAAATCTCTACATAAATTCTGGCGTTGTTTTCATTTTATTTTGGAAAAAAAGTCAAAAACTTTTCTGCCAAATAAATTTTTGGAAAAAAAAATCAAAATTCTGGTATTATTTCAGTTTGGCTTTATTTCCAAAACAAAATGAAAATAAGGCCTGAGTTTTGTATGCAAATTTTTTTGGCTTTGTTTTTAAAAATTCTATTTTCTAATCAATTTTTGGCTTTATTTTCAAAAATGAATGCCATGTAATTTTCAGCTTTTTTTCCAAAAAAATTGCAATGATTTCCAGGATCACGGACTCGAACTCAACTTCGAAAAATACATCGAAAATGACTGTTCTTATTTTTACGCAGTTTTTATTTTTAGGTTTTTTGTATGCTATTGTAATAAACGTATACAATATTTTCGTTTTATTCCCAAGTAGGAGTTGCTTCGATTCTCATTTTCATATATTCCGACTCAGACCAAGTCAATGAACAAAACACCATGGAAAAAGCTTCAATTGTCTCTATCTTCCCGGAAGGTGTGAGTTCATTAGTATGAGAACTTGAGTATGACATGAGTGGAAATCGAATGGGACACTTCCATGGTGATCATTAGTTTTTTTCTCTAGAAAACATTACAAAAATGAATATTATTTGAACAGGAATTGAAGGAGGTAATTTTGGGAAGGATAATTTGGTCTTTCGTGTAGAAAACTTAAGGAAATTTAACATTGTATCCGAAAATCCGTTGAAGCTTCAGCTTAGCAAACGTATTTAAATATATGTATAGTAAAAAAAAACTTTTTATGGCCTCCACTGTGTTAAGCAAAGAGTAAAAGTATGCAAAAGAGTTTTAAGTACCAGCGTCAACAAAGTCTACCACAGCAGAAATCATGTGGTGAAAATGAATTATAGAAATGAGGGTGAATGTCGTGATATCCAGTTGTTGCTGAAACAATCAAAGTGGTTCCCATTATATTGTAGGTGGCAAAAATATGTTTAAAGAAGAGATATGTTATATTGCAGTAAAGAGTTGGTTTGATTGCAGTGCTGTTAAAATTTAGCGTTCAAAATAATAAACAAAGTAAAGCAAATATAGAATATTTGCGCAAATTCTGATGGCAAGGTCTGACATGAAAATATAGAATAAATTTGCGAAAGTCAGAAGGAAATTTTTTTTATTTAAAGATAGGTTTCAGCTCACTTTAAAAATACACAAGCTATTTAGCGATCCGAATAGCGCAAATAGGCGATTCCACAAAAAGTGGTTAAAATATGAGTCCAAAACTTTTCTTCAACGTTTTCATATTAATTTTTTTTTTTTTTTGAAAATTACCAAAAACTCCCGAACGTGCATGGTCGAGGCCGACCATATTTTTCGAAACTAATTTTCGACGTTCTCAAATCTAAAGCTTTTCTGTAAGATAATTTCAGCCTGCCTGTCGAATCTTCTTAAACAAATTCATGGCAAATATCCAAAATTTGCTCGAATTGCTCTCCTGAAAGTAGCAAAAATGAAATTGGATAGTTGACTATACAGTTGACTCAACGATATACATATCCACTTAAAACAAACATTTTTTTCTTAGTGTCTGATTATGCACTTAAATAATATCCTTTTGAGCAATGAATATTTACATTGAGATTTGGAAAAGAAATCACTTCCTTCTAAGGCACTTACAGTTAAATTTTTTAATGGACTTTCCTGAGGATAAAGTGAATGATTTAAAGAGCGAAAACTTTTTCATATTTTTACAAGAGGTTTGTAAAATTCTCTCCAAAACTTAAAAAATATCTAACACTTGTAATTGCAGCCCTTTTAAGAAACTTAAAATATCGAAAAGTAAATGAACTTACCTATAAAAGGGAATAACTTCAAAAACAAAAAGAATTAATTAAGGTTGCACACTTTGTAAAAACAACACACAGTAGTAAACTTTTCCGAACCTTAGCTAAAAAAAAAAAAAAAAGCGTTTACAAAAATGTTCAAGTGTCTGCAGCAATGTAACGAATTTTATCCGCATCAAAGTTCTCACCTCTTCCAGCAAGGCAATTAACCCAACAACCCACCCACGCAAGTTGCCAAATAGCACACAATTTAACTGTATCCACTATAGATAACCCCGTAACACCTTAAGTTTATGGCGCAACATTTTTGACATGTTTTTGACATTCTCTTGTTCTTGTTGTTGTTTTTGTTTTTTGTTTTTGCAGAACCTTTGCTATCACAACACTTTGGCTTCCATTGCACTCAAAACGAGAGATCAACCTGACGCTCGAACAACTGGAAAAGGTTTTAAGTATCAAAGAGAGACGTCGTTTGGAGGAGATACTTAAAAATCGTGGTATGACAGCAAAAAGAATTTAAAAAAGGACAAACAATGTTGGAATTCACTGGATTTAAGTTCAAAAGTGAAAATGTGTGACTTTAACAATAATATTTTGTTGTATGTATTTAATCCTTTTGTACTATGCTTAAATGAAATAAAATATAAATAAATATTACGTATGTAAGTGTTGTATTGTATTGACTATTGATAAAATAAATTTTCATGTATCCTTCATCTCTATAGAGCATAGGGCCTTCACAATACCTCTACTAGTGATAAGCGAAATCAAGCACGGTCTTGAATCTTGATTATGGCCTTAGTAATTTTTCGAGACCAACACGTTGACATTATTTCAAGACTTGGAGTCTATAAGGGTCTCACGACTCTTTCAAACATAAAACCATCTCTCGATACGGAATTTGGCATCTTAAAAACCTAACTGCTTTTGAAAAATCACGCTCGGAAATTTTGCGTACTCAACGCCATTTAACAATTTTTTTAAGTAATTTTATATTTTTCAGATCTTAATTAAGGCCAAGAACAGACTTCATGTCCAAGACCAAGACCAAAACTCAAAATCAAAACTAGGACTCAATGCTGAAAACTGCTGTGCTTGGTCTTTGTTTTCTCATCACTAACTTCTAATTTATTCGACTTGGGCATTAGCAGGTGCCTTCAATTCTCTTCGGCATTTCCCCGATTCGCTTATTTCTTGTTCCAGCAATCACATCTACAATAATTTAGGACTTTCGTTTTTCTCGCCGGTGGAGATTTGCATATTGAGTGTCTTCCTTTGACAATTTTGCCAAATGAGTAACAAACATTGGAGGCGAATGCAATGCTATTTCAGCATTGTATGCTCCTCAGTTGTTGCGGTGCATTGTTGATGGCGTATTGGAAAATAAGACCACGCCTTTCATCATTCAATATTGGGTGCTGGAGCTGTTATCTACTGCCCTGATCTCCCGCTCCCCATCAAATGTAGAGAATCTAGTAATAAATATGTTGAAAGTGAAATGTCAATGGAAATTTTCTGGTACCATGGGACTCAGTGATTCGTTAGAGAATACAGATTGTTGGGTCTTACAGACTGACTATTTGATCAACTTTTTGTGACGATTCGTGTCGTTACCTTAAGAATGACAGAAGTATTAAGTAAATAGACTTTACTATCCACCACTTGGCCTATGCTCCTCCTAGGAGTTAAGGGAGAATACATACATACATACATACATCCTCCACTGCGGTGCATTCGTGGCAAACTCCACTGTTCCGAAAATGGTTATCTTCAAAGCAATTTCGTGTGTCAATAGAAATCGAGGTTTTTTCGAATATTTGGGGTAGGATATCTCAGAAACCACACAAGATATAGAAATTCAGATGCAAGATTCGGATTCTGCATTGACAAGTACATCGAAAATGACGGTTTTTTTAATTATTTCTACTTTTTTAAAAAACCGTTTTTCGACTTGTTTTCAAAATTTGTAACTGTTTTGTTTGTTTCTTAGTTGAATTACTAACAAACTGAGCCGTGTCGGATAAAAATCCGTGCTTGTTCAACAAAATTAGATAATAAAGCCTTTTTCTTACGTAATTTGCCTGCATTCTTTCTTCAAACCAACATAGTACTATGCATTTATTTGGGATACCCCCTGAGAGTTGATTTCAACTAAAAAAATTGTATAAAACGTCCTAGTGACTAAACGCTGTGGCTTTTTGTGGGGAAAGCTTTATACAAATAGGTTGAGATTGACTGTCGATAATCTCAAAAATAGGTTCACGTTTAAGCGGGCTTCCCTTAACTTGGCATTTTGTTTTCACTCATTCTGAATAGAAAATCTAGTTCGATGTACATATATTCTAAGTTCAAGATGGGCGCCAATGTAGGGCAAAAACTAAATGGGTTCGCCATCGAATTGTCCTACCAAATGAATCAATAGAAGCTTGTATTTACACTAAACTTAGTCAAATGAACTAACTCTTAGTAAAGAAAAACTTAAGGTTTTATCAATAAGGAACCATCGGGTGAATCTTGTTTGTATAACATAAAGTTGTTTAAGTATTCGAAATGCGTTTTGCTTTACTAACAATATCAACTATCGGCATTCGTAAATTCAATTGAAGACATCATCGATTTATACAGTCACAACTTCAGGAAAGACAAAACGGAAGTGCAAGTAACGGCACCATTTGTATTCGAAAGCGCCATTGTTATTTCCGCTCAATGTAAACTTTCACTAAGCAGGACAACTAAGTTTACCATCACTATTACGTTTACTTTCCTTCTCATGTCGACAATTGTCTCTTTCTTCTTTTTTTTTTTTTTGTTACGCTTAAAGCCAAAACAAGCGCAACGTGAGCAAAATATCAAACGGAGTTCGAAAATACCGAAATATGGCAGCCCGAAGCCTTAAGCAGCAGTAGAGAGCAACCCAATAGGCAAACATCCTTTGAACTTCTTCCTTTAAACTGATTTACGTGCATTGATTCAATCGCGTATGAGTGCGAACTTACTGATGAACCGAACGAATTGTACGTTAAGTTGGTGCAGAATTGAAATTGCGATACGGCTCGTACTCCAACAACGAAAGACCAACAACGAACAGCGAAAATGACAACAAGCGCAAAGTCATTCAACAAATTTGATATTGAAAATTCAATTCACACATTTTGCAGTTGTCGATGATTTTCAGTGATTTGCAAGAATGAAATGAAACAACAAACAACAACAAAAAATGAAACGAGTCCTGGCAACACAAAAATGAAAGAATGAAATTCAAACCCGTAAAACACAAAAATTGCGAAATGTTTGCTAAGCGCCTAATCACCAAATAATTCCGATAGTCTGCAAAATCAACGGAGATATGCGATATATGAATGTGGCTTAACCCATTTAATGCCGCTGTCACTATAGAAAAGTGAGAAGTGTCAAGTGAAACGGACTGTAGATAGTATCGACCCCCATACAAAAAAAAAAGTTTGAATGACTACCCCCAGTTTGAAAGCTAATATTGAAAGAATTTTAAGGAAAAAAAAAACATTTTTTTTTGGGCCTCTAAATTCGATGCGGTTTTGGTTTTTCTTATATCTTCGCCATTTGACGTTCGATCAACAAGTATAGTATATCGTTGTAAGTGTCTCAACATAGACTACATTTCATTCATAGAAGTCATTTATCTCAGAGGAAACTTCGTAGAGATGAATTTTATGATCTTTTGTGGGTTTTAATTTAATAAGGTGTTCTTGGCACCTTAGTGTGGTAGAAACTGAGATAATGAGTACAACTAGTTGAAATAAAAATCTGAGAATCTGAGATAAATGATTTCTATGAATAAAATGTAATCCATATTGAGACATTTACAACGATATACTATTCTTGTTGATCGGGCGTCAAATGGCGAAGATATAAGAAAAAAACAAAACCGCATCGAATTTGGAGGCCGAAAAAAAATTTATTTTTGCCTTAAAATTCTTCCAATGTGAGCTTTCAAACTGGGGCAGTCATTTGAATTTTGTTTTCTGATACTATTTACTGGACACTTCAATGCTAATTTAAAACGATATTACACCAGTATCATTCCTAGTCCGATAAAGCACTGCACCTTTTGTCACACGAGACAGATAAAACGACAACCTCGTGGCGTTCCGAGGTTGGGGGTTGTCTGGGCAAGCGTCACGCTTTCTGTATTTTTACTCCACGCGACCGTCACAAAGGAAAGGAGCGGATACATTTTTGAGTCATGAGGTTTATGGACAGTTCCTAACAGGAACATCTACTTGTGGATTCTATGTGGTTCAGTCATAAGCAGCAAATAGAAAATGTGTACTATTTAAAGTTAAGGACAAACTTATTTTCCAGCAAAAAGTGAGAAAATGTCACAGAATAAGAACCTCTGAAACAGCCCAAAAATTTATAGAAAAAAGGAGAACTGGAAAAAATGAAGGGCGTATAAGAGACTTGAGGCACTACACGGATTTACAATTCTCTTTACAAAAACAATTGGCATCCAAAATTCAACAAACAGTAGGAGTGAGAGACTTTCGCATGACTTGCACTAGCACGTAGTATGTCTGGCAAGAAGTTCAGACGAAATCACTCAATCAAAAGCTAAATGGGAAACTTCTAACTGCTACAGATGACCAGCTAAAGCATTAAAAGACATCAGCTCTCTAGCTCTAAGCCATGTGCCCTTCACTCAGAGAAGACCACAGCGACGGTCCTCAGGCCAACCTTTGTTAATTGACATTACCTATATATGAATGTACAATATTGTAACATTTTTCCACAATAAAGCATCAAATTTCGCGGTTTTTAAGTTGTACACCCAATATATGGGTAATTCTATTCTAACGCGTCAAATCATGTAATCGTCCACTAGAACACCAATATGAGGTTCTAAAATTATAGCAAAATTTTTTTTATATATATGTATATATACATTTAAATAGCCTTTATAAGATCCACCACTTAGTATATCGCTTATTTTACATAGCTCTCGTGGAAAACCAAAAATATGAATAAAAAAGTAACTCCCCTGGCTGTAATCATAAACAATTTTACTAACTTAACGTATATGATTACAGCCAGGGGAGTTACTTTTTTACTCATATTTTTGGTTTTCCACGAGAGCTATGTAAAATAAGCGATATACTAAGTGGTGGATCTTATAAAGGCTATTTAAATGTATATAAAAAAAATTTTGCTATAATTTTAGAACCTCATATTGGTGTTTTAGTGGACGATTACATGATTTGACGCGTTAGAATAGAATTACCCATATATATGTGGGAACAGAGCCAGACGGGCACCGGTTACTGAAGTCGAATTAAAAACCATTTATTTAAATAAAAGAGATATGTTTGCAGTGCAAACTAAGAAACAGCAAATGAAAGTCTACATATCCATTTTCAAGCTTTGGAAGAAAAACGTCAGAAACCTGGGCACAAATTTCATCTCACCTGAACCAATGAAAAACTGAAGAAACTTGGGATGCATTAAGCAGTTGAGGGGTACCACAAGCAAACTCATCTGATATCAGTAAAAAGGTTAAAAGAAAGGGTGTCAGCATTTTAAAATCACGAACCAAGCAGTCTGCTTAGAATTTTGGCTCATCTGCAACAAAAATAATATTTCCATGTTTTCCAAATTTCTCGGAACTACAAAACACATACGCGCGGAAATATATGAACATTTTTTCACCGTCAAATTTAAAAAAAAAAAAATCAAACAATGAAGAAAATTGTGATGAATTTTTTTTTAGGGGCGTGGCATCGCTCATTTTCCCAGTGAACATTATTTATTCCGGCGCTCTTTACACATTTTTTAAATCTCATTCATGTGCGTTAAATATTTTCAGTGATATGTAGAAGAAATTTTTGATTCGTCTTTGTTGCAGAAAATAGTGGTGATTTCAAATCTAAAGAAATTTTTTAAATTGGTCTGGCCGACTTTTTTTAAATCCCAATTTATTGAAGAAATTAATAATTTGTACTGAAAAAAAAAAATGAAAAAACGGAAGTGCCTTCCATTTATTACGTGTATCTCGCTCAAAACACAAATAAATAAAAAAAAAAAAACCGACAGAAAAAAACTAGATAGCTTTCGCATGTGTAATCTATCTTATCCGGTCAATGAAAAATAGTGATGGGCAAACCAAGACCATAGCAGTCTTTGTCTTGGTTTTGAAATTATATCAGCGTCTTGATTTCAAAAAACTATCAAGACCAAGGCTAATTTTCATCAAATTTCGAGCTCCTTCTGTTTGGCTTCAAGAAGAGGTTGAACAACTGTACTCTGAGCTCTGATATTAAGCTGATCCTAGACCATCTCTTTTTGCTTTAATGAATAAGAGACAAATAAGAATAATAGGACCAACTCCGACTTCAAATCTGTTGTTGGGAAGATTGAAATTATTTTCGTCCAAGTAAAACGGGAGAAATTTTTGTAAAAAGATTTAGCGCACAGTAACTCGGCTATCGCCCACTTAAGTCTGGCGATAAGCATTAAGATAGAAACATCAGAGCAGGACGGACTGCAGAGACATAGAATCAAGTTGAAAATAGTTGTTTGGAACAAGACAAAGGCAATAAATCTGAAGTAAGTGCTGGAATGCTCTCATCGTATTGCTGGATTTAATACTTTTGGATCTTATTATGCGAAAAAGTGCAATGAAATCAGCACTTGGATCCAAGTCATAACAAGTGCAGACTTCATGCATTTAAATAATTTCCAAATAGATATACTGCATGTACTTCAAAATGATGCAAAATGGGTTCAATCAAATAAAATGAAAAATCGCAAGAGATTGGCTGAACTTCGACAATCGATAGTGGTAAAGATTTCAATAAAGCATTGATCTGTATCAGTTACAGTGATTACTCGTATCTACACAAAAGTATGAGTTAAAATTCGATTGAAATTTTTCGCAAAGTACAAAGGACCTTTTCATGTTGAGGTCGTTGAGAGAAGATGGCATAAACACAGCAAATGGATGAATAGTAGAAGATGAACGATGGATGAATGGATTATACAGAACACAGCTGTTTTATATGCGCAACGGCGAAAAAACGTTGAAAATTTAATTTATTTACTTCGACGCTTTTGTGCGTCTTTCTTAAGAAGACAGTATCTACGAACTTTCTTTTTACTGCATTTTTTGGGTGTGTTTTTTCTTCGTTTCTTCTATAATTTGTTGCTGCATTATATGATTTTCCTTATTTGTTATTTCTTGAAAGGAGAAGCAGAAGATAAACGAATTTTATTTTTGCTTTGATGTTTTGTTTGTTAACCGTCTGCCTGTTGGTGTGTTTTATTGAAAGTATCTAACTGAGGAAATGTGTTTGTTTCTGATTTGAGGAAAATGGAAAATGTAATTGAAATACGCAAAACTTTGCAGACCACACGCTATACATTTTTAATTTATTAAAAATGGCTTTGTGTGAATTTAGCAATTATGAAGAATTTCAATGAAAAATTCTGTGAAATGTTCCAACAACCGCGGGAACACGCTTCGCTTGAATCCTAAGGGGTGCGGCAGAATCAATGCTATGCTACGCTTCAAAGCTCTGAAGCGAATTAATACCTGCAATGCAATCAGTTGTCATAGTATCTGCCTTAACTTTCTCAATTCTTTTTACTGTGTTTTGGTGTCTCTTCACGAATCGTAAAGTCTTGCTCTTCGAATTTTTCGCATCCAAGTATTATTTCACTGTATGTTTTAATATCTTTTCTGCTGAGGTTCAAAATTACTTTTATTTTAACTTGTTTCGGATTGATTAACCTTTTCGTATACCGCATGTCCTCCTAGGCTTCTTCCAATTCCCGAATAAAGTCATCTGTAAAGATGTTGTTCAGTTCGCAGAAGTATTCTGGGCCTAAGAAAAAAATTGAGTACGTATCCCTTGGTCAAGCAATCAACTTCTTCAATGCCTTCATGTCCCTCGTGCCGTGGTATCCAGATCACAGTCACATCATTTCTCTAGGATAAGTCTTGTAACAGTTGAAAACAATCTACTTTTGAGTGTACTGAAAAATCTAATAATGATTTCAGAGTAGCTTGACCGTCCCAATAAATGCATACTTACGACGGTGCCAGAGCTGCCATTACGTAAACATTCTCTTTAAAGTGTATACGTCCGCCTATAAAATAGAAGCAGTTTATTCCATTAAAACTGTTTTTTAGAATGCAGCTCTTGCGCTGCCATCTTCCATTTTGGATCCATCAGTGAACCATAGCTGAGAGCCCTGTTTTACGTTAATATCATTCCTCCTTCACTTGGCGCGGTCATTGGTGACCACTTAGAATTTTTCAGAGAAAACAAACTTTTCACCCATCTCATCAAGGACTGCAAGATATGGTGTATCCCAGAATACATCCAGGATTTTGACGTGACCTGTTAGATTGCCTTCTTTAAGTTGGTATAAATAAGGTTGCCTAAAGGCCGCCAGGCTGCTTCTTTCTTAACCTTACAGTCAAGAGGAGTGAGTCCCGTTAGCATTCCTAGAGCTACTGTCGGGCACGTCCTTGGTGCCACTGTTTAGTTCCCTCTGAGTCCTTACTTGGTCTAAGTTTGGCTTCCATGCTAATGAAGTATATGTGAACATTGGCATAATAATGCTTAGGCAAGCATACCCTTAAGGCTTTATTTGTTATGTATAAGTTAGAATTTTGTCTAGATATTTAGGGCCGTTTTCTTCACTCCATGCTAATTCGATAATGCATTCTCGCTTCGATTTAGAATAGCTGCTAACAAAATTTCGTTTTTCTTCAATCCTTGCTAACGGTGAGAATGTCAATTCTCGCAAGATTCATTCTCGGTGAGAATGTATTCTGAGTGAGCAAGCCAAAGTTGGGTTGCTAGCAGCCTTAGCATGCAGATTTCGGAAATTTTAATGTGAATTTCGTTTCTTCACGTCATTCTCAAAGTTTTTTTTGTGCAATTATGGAACATTTGGACTATTTACAGGATTAACAAAATCGTTTCGATCGCTTTGATGACATAGAGGGTGAGAATTTGACCAGTGAACGCCGCCAATATAAAATGCTGCCCAGAATTAATATGGAAAAATGGGATGACGTCGACTTCGTATACCGCTTTCGCTTGGGGAAAAGAACAGTCGCCACCGTATTAATATTCATTGAAGATTCTTTGAAATTTCGTGGTGAACAGCGGTAAGCGGAACACTGCACCTGTTCCATTGCATATTTATTAATTGTTTTTATTGTTTCAGCAGATCGCGCCACATAACACCACTTACACAGTTGCTGATTGCTTTACGATTTTACGCACTCGGTTCCATGGAGGTGGCAATTGCTGATTTCGCGGGAGTTTGTGTTGCGTCCGTTAGTCTGATAATAAAACGAGTTTCTTTGGCACTTGCAATGAAATCTGTTGAAATGATACAAATGCCCTCCACACAGGATGATTTACTTGTTGCTGCCAAAGAGTTCTTTGATATTGCAAAATTCCCCCGGACCATCGGCTCTATTGATTGCATGCATATTCGGATTCAATCGAAAGGCG
This sequence comes from Calliopum simillimum, assembly GCA_951812925.1. NCBI lineage: Eukaryota > Metazoa > Arthropoda > Insecta > Diptera > Lauxaniidae > Calliopum > Calliopum simillimum. Next base: position 51,172,264 of record OX638369.1, on the reverse strand, counting down.
GTCATGAGCCTGAAGTGTTTAGCAATCGAAAAGGCTGGTTTTCCATCAATGTGCAGACAGTGTCTTCAGCAAATTTGAATATTATTAGTTTGGTATGTCGTTGGCCAGGATCCACATACGACCAAACTATTTTTAATAGCATCGCTTCGAAAATGGAGATTTCGGTGATTTTATTTTGGTAGGCGATTGCGAAATACGGAATATTTGGCAACACCTTTTCTCGAAGCAAGCGGCGAAGTGGAACGTCTCTATAACGAATGCCAAATTCGCCCTCGGAATGTACTCGAACGTTTGTATGGGGTATTGAAGCGTCGTTTGTTTCCCTGTGCTGGCCTATGGCATACGACGTAAATTGGAAACGGTAAGTTCAACAACTATTGCATAATGGTTCCTGTACAACCTCAAATTTACCTATTTTGGGTAAATAGCAAATTCAACAACTATTGCCGATAATGGTTCTTGTACAACCTCAAATTTACCTACTTTGTGTAAATAGCGAGTTCGACAACTATCGCCGATAATGGTTCTTGTAGAACTTATTTGTACCTACTTTGGGTAAATAGCAAGTTCAACAACTATTGCCGATAATCGTTTTTGTACAACCTCAAATTTACCTACATTGTGTAAATAGCGAGTTCAACAACTATTGCCGTAGATGGTTCTTGTAGAACTTATTTGTACCTTCTTTGGGAGCAAGTTCAACAACTATTGCCGATAATGGTTCTTGTAGAACTTATTCTTACCTACTTTGGGTAAATAGCAAGTTCAACAACTATTGCCGATAATGGTTCTTGTAGAACTTATTCTTACCTACTTTGGGTAAATAGCAAGTTCAACAACTATTGCTGATAATGGTTCTTGTAGAACTTATTCTTAACTACTTTGGGTAAATAGCAAGTTCAACAACTATTGCCGATAATGGTTCTTGTAGAACTTATTCTTACCTACTTTGAGTAAATAGCAAGTTCAACAACTGTTGCCGATAATGGTTCTTGTAGAACTTATTCTTACCTACTTTGGGTAAATAGCAAGTACAACAACTATTGCTGATAATGGTTCTTGTAGAACTTATTCTTACCTACTTTGGGTAAATAGCAAGTTCAACAACTATTGCCGATAATGGTTCTTGTAGAACTTATTCTTACCTACTTTGAGTAAATAGCAAGTTCAACAACTATTGCCGATAATGGTTCTTGTAGAACTTATTCTTACCTACTTTGGGTAAATAGCAAGTTCAACAACTGTTGCCGATAATGGTTCTTGTAGAACTTATTCTTACCTACTTTGGGTAAATAGCAAGTTCAACAACTATTGCCGATAATGGTTCTTGTAGAACTTATTCTTACCTACTTTGGGTAAATAGCAAGTTCAACAACTGTTGCCGATAATGGTTCTTGTAGAACTTATTCTTACCTACTTTGGGTAAATAGCAAGTTCAACAACTGTTGCCGATAATGGTTCTTGTAGAACTTATTCTTACCTACTTTGGGTAAATAGCAAGTTCAACAACTATTGCCGATAATGGTTCTTGTAGAACTTATTCTTACCTACTTTGAGTAAATAGCAAGTTGAACAACTATTGCCGATAATGGTTCTTGTAGAACTTATTCTTACCTACTTTGGGTAAATAGCAAGTTCAACAACTGTTGCCGATAATGGTTCTTGTAGAACTTATTCTTACCTACTTTGGGTAAATAGCAAGTTCAACAACTATTGCTGATAATGGTTCTTGTAGAACTTATTTGTACCTTCTTTGGGAGCAAGTTCAACGACTATTGCCGATAACACTGGTCGACAAATTTCGACTGGAGTAGAGGATGATGTTTTTTAAATAATTTGGGTGAGCTGAATTCGAATTTACAATCGGTTTTTCTCTATCAGGTCAGGTTTCTGAGATAATCGACCTTTTCGATTTTTGAGGTTATAGCTCCATTTTTTCGAACATATTTTGAGAAACCCTATTTTCATCGAATATGTTCTTACACTATTATAGAGAAAAATTCTCAAACTTCCAACAAATTTAACGATATCTAAGATCTGATTCAAATTGGCTGAGTTATAGCAATGAAAAGTTAATTTTTATAGTAGTTTTTTACACTTTTTGGTGTTTAAGCCAAATTAAACACGGTTTTTTTGCCAGTAGCTTATACAAATATATATTTTTTATATTTTAGTTTAATAGTGTATTTAATTGCAAATAATTGAAGTTCAATTTTAGCAACATCGAATAATTTTTTAAAAAGTTATTAAGGTTTTAGTGAAATAAGACCATTTCGATTTTCATAGAAAACACAAATTATTATTTTGTTGAAAAAATTCAGTATTTCTATCAAAATCTTATTGAACTAAAACCTTAATTACTTTTTAAAAAATTATCTGATTTTGCTAAAATTGAACTTCAAATATTTGCAATTAAATATACTATTGAACTAAAATATAAAAAATATATATTTGTATAAGCTACTGGCAAAAAAACCGTATTTAATTTGGCTTAAACACCAAAAAGTGTAAAAAAACTACTATAAAAATGAAGTTTTCGTCGCTATAACTCAGCCAATTTAAATCGGATCTTAGATATTGGTACATTTGTTGAAAGTTTAAGAATTTTTCTCTATAATAGTGTAAAAACATATTCGATGAAAATTGGGTTTCTCAAAATATGTTCGAAAAAATGGAGCTACCCAGTGTGCCAGACGGTTCAAATATCCGCTTTTTTATCCGTTACGGATCCGTTACTGATCCGTTGGCGGGAGAGATTCCCAAAAAAAAAGCGAATCGTTTTTTTTTTTGGAATTCCTCCCGCAAACGGATCAGTAACGGATTCGTAACGGGTAAAAAAGCGAAGATATGAACCGTCTGGCACACTGGGTATAACCTCAAAAATCGAAAAGGTCGGTTATCTCAAAAACCTGACCTGATAGAGAAAAACCGATTGCAGATTCGAATTCAGCGCACCAAATAACTTTAGGAACACTATTTGGTTGCTCCAGTCGAAAATCGTGTAGACCAGTGTATTTTTACCTACTTTGGGTAAATAGCAAGTTCAACAACTATTGCCGATAATGGTTCTTGTAGAACTTATTCTTACCTACTTTGGGTAAATAGCAAGTTCAACAACTATTGCCGATAATGGTTCTTGTAGAACTTATTCTTACCTACTTTGGGTAAATAGCAAGTTCAACAACTATTGCCGATAATGGTTCTTGTAGAACTTATTCTTACCTACTTTGGGTAAATAGCAAGTTCAACAACTATTGCCAATAATGGTTCTTGTAGAACTTATTTGTACCTTCTTTGGGAGCAAGTTCAACGACTATTGCCGATAATGGTTCTTGTAGAACTTATTCTTACCTACTTTGGGTAAATAGCAAGTTCAACAACTATTGCCAATAATCGTTCTTGCAGAACTTATTTTTACCTACTTTGGGTAAATAGCAAGTTTAACAACTATTGCCGATAATGGTTCTTGTACAAACTCAAATTAACCTACTTTGGGTAATAGCGGCGTGTTGTGTTCTGCATAATATTGCTATAGACTAGCAGGATTTTTTACCAAGAGTGGAAATGACTGGCTTCGAGGAAATGCTACAGCGAACAGCCGAAGTGAACTTGGAAGAAGCACTAGAACAACCAGGGAGAAATGAGAGAAATGTGCGAATGAGCTTTGTACGTCATTATTTCCCAGGAGTATTAGCTGGAATTTTGTAGACATAAAAATGGCTTTTTTGTTGATATTTTCACAAAATTTTTCCAGTTGCAGAATGTGTAGCTAAAATAAATGAAATAACATTCAAATGTTGTTTGATATCGAAGAATATTCCAAGTCGTTTTCTTCACTTGGTAACATGCAATCTAATCGTGCTTGCAAAATTTTTTTGCGTATGGAATGTTCTTCATTTTGGGCAACTTTAATGCGATGTAGTTTTTCTTCGCGCGCCATTCGGGCTAGATGTATTTCTCTTTCATGACTGCACCGTTGCTTTTCGATTTCGAGTCAAACTTTCTCAACCTCGCAGATTGTATCCATAGCAATTTTGCGTGGGCCTTGATCTACATTAGCAGCCGGCGCTTTTCACGCCAATGCACGGTGGCGAACACTCTTCAACGCTGGTGGATTTATTTTTGCGGACGAAAACAAGTTTACAATATTGTCAACTTCGTTTGATTTTCGACTTTTTGAAGCGATATTGGTTAATGTGGTCGGCTGTGGTGAAACAATAACCGAGGTGCGAACACACTGTGAAGAGCAACCATCATTAGAAATATCGATTTCCGTTCGATTGAGGTTCGAAATGCTTTCATCGTCATTCAAAATCGAGGGATTCTTCTAGTATTTGCGTCTCTTCACATTCGTTCTTTTCCATTGCATTGTCAGTTACCATGAAGTCTTCGTCATAACTTTGCGGTGGCATACCGTGCGCTGACAATGCAATCACCTCTTCGAGTTGTAGCATTATGTCGGATAGCGGTGGCGGAGACGATCAAGATGGACCATCGCCAGTTATCTTTGCGTACTGTTTTTGTTGAGAGGCTCGTTTTCGTAAAGTCAATTAAATTTTCAAATACTTGTTTCTAAGAGAATCCACCGTTCGGCACTGGTAAACGATCCTGATCGCTTCGGTTTATCGCTAGAGTCTTCTTTGCGCTTCCGTTTTTTTTTTTTTTCATTGTTTTTTTCTCCATTTGCAATTAAAAACTTTTAAATTTATTTAAATTAATTTGAAGCTGCTGCTGCTCGTTATTGAAAATTATTTTTTTAATTTTCACAAAAACACAGAAAAATTCACAAATTTGTAAATTGTATTTGAAAACAACCATTAACAGTAAATTTTACTTCAGAAAGTCTTTCGTTAAGATAAAAACGAATTTAGAATTGAGAAAAACCACATTCTGGTGCCTGCTCTGGGCATGCCTGCTAAAACATAAATTCTCAGCGAGCATGTAGTGAAAAAAAACGAAATTTTTAGCATGCATTCTTATTCGCCGAGAATAGAAGCTCGCCTTAAGCAAGCATGCCCTGAACTTGCCGTTTTAACAATTTTTAGCATGGAGTGAAGAAAACGGCCCTTAATCTCCTTGAAAACCGTTAGCATCGTTTCCCCCAAGTTTACCGCTCCCAGGTTTAGCTTTCTCCTCCGGGTAAAAGAACATGGTTAGGATTTTGAGTCCTTTCTCCCGGCACCAGCCTAGAACTAAGCCGATAGCTAGTTGCATTCGTTCTGCTATGGTAGAGTTATACCTGCCACTAACCATTATTATCAGATCGTCAGTAAAGCTTTTGAACTCGAATTTGTGATCATCGAGGATTTCCAATAATTCGTCGATTACTAGTATCCATACGCATCGCTGGGGGTTGTCCTCAATGTCAGTTTTTCTGTTTCTGTTTTTAAGCATGTTGAGGACCCAATCAATGAACATCATGGATATTATCTTTTTAATCATTGCTTCCTTAATTGACTTAAATGACGTTTTTCCAAAGACTCCCTGTAAATCAATAGATGAACAAAGAGCTACTTCTTTTCCTCTCAAAGTCTTCTTGATTTAAGTCACAAGGTTATGTATGGCGGTTTCAGTCGATTAACCTGTTTGGTAAGCAAATTGCTCAGTAAGAAGAAGTAAAGCATGAGGTATACCTTTCTAAGATACTGATCTAACATTTTCTTCATTGTTTTAAGATGAAATGATGTTAGGCTTACAGAACGTAATACTTTAAGCGTGTGTGTTCCGCCTTCTTTTCCACTTTGGGAATGAACGAAACTCAGGCTTTAGTCTAATCTGCAGGAATTTTTTCTAGATCTTGGCTTATTCTAAAGATATTAGTTAGAGTGGGTGCTAATATCTCTGTGTATACCTTTCTGTAAAAGACAAGCTTGAATGCTGTCTACCCCAGGAGATTTAAATGAGCTAAAAGTGGAGATTTTCCATTTAACTTTGTATGTAAAGCAAAAGCTGTCCCGTTTCTTTTAAGCTTTCCGTGGGGTTTCCATTTGCCTTTTCATGTGCTTAAAGGAAATTTGAGTGGTCTTTTGTAAAAAACTTTTTGGAGTTTTGCAGCTGTTGGGAGTGTTTCAATCTCTTTACAGTACTTTCTCCATGATGCGCTTTTTGACATTCTTAACTCCTCCTTATAGTCTGTCGGGGCAGTTTTAAAGATGGTGATATAATTTCAAGACCAAGATTTAGTGTTCAAGGCTAAGACTAAGACCACGACTGCTATAGCCTTCGTCATGGTTAAGGTGATAAGCCCAATCAAGACTACTATTCGGTCTTTGGCATGTTAAGAATACAACTGCTTTGAAAAAATGTGGTTCGAAAACGGGTGTTGAATATGCAAAAACAATACATTTCTATTTAATTTTTACAAAATTTGGATCCTCTCGGAATCTGATCCAATATATCAATCGTGGGAATTATCAGAACTCGTTAGTGTACTGTACGTTACGGTACTGGCTTGTTACGCCTTGCAACTAGAAGTGGGCACGCGGCTAATTTTTGAGGCCCGGGCCAGCATAAACACGAGCTTTTAGGGGAAGGCCCGTGCCTGCACAAAAAGCCCGAGCTCACCGCCATAAAGTAAAGGCCCACGGACCACGAAAAACACAGCTTTACTGGCAGCCGTTCAAAAGAAGTAGCATTGAAGCCGTTTCAAAGGTTTCGTAGCAGAATTATGGTACATTTTCCTTTCGTTGTTTCTAACATGAATTTTTTTATTAGTCCCACCAGCAAGTATTATGACGTATCCGAGATCCGGGACTTTTGCTTGTATAAGTATATCGTACTATTGGGTGTGTGCATAAATTTCCATCGTTTTTTTTATACCCTACACCCAGGGTATATTCACTTTGTCCTTCCGTTTGTAACGCAGAGAAGGAGGCGTGGCAGGTATAGAAAAGTATATATATTCTTGATCAGCGTCACCTCCTGAGTCGATATAGCCATGTCCGTCTGTCTGGCTGGCTGGCTGGCTGGCTGGCTGGCTGGCTGGGTGGCTGGCTGGGTGATGTGTGTGGAAATACACTTTTTGGGAAAACTAAGCAAGATAATTCAATGAAATTTGGTACACTGCCTCCGTCATCAAAGATAGCTCGGGGGATTGAAAATGAGCAAAATCGGTTAACGGACACGCTTACCGCCCATACAAAAAATATATTCAAAATGCAATTTTAGGAGTATTTTTTACGACAATGCAACCAAAATACACATAAATACTAGAAATTGTAAGCGCAAGCTCTGAGAAAAAACTGAGCGAACTCGGACAAAAGGGCGTGGCACCTCCCATATAAGCAAAAGCTTCAAAACGCTATACTGAAGCATTTTTTGAGATATTCAAACCAAATTCGACTCAGATACTAAGGATCATAAATGAAAGCTCTCAACAAAAATTGGGTAAAATCTGACAAGGGGGCGTGGCACTTCCCATATAAGCAAAAGCTTCAAAACGCTATACTGAAAGCATTTTTTGAGATATTCAAACCAAATTCGACTCAGATACTAAGGATCATAAATGAAAGCTCTCAACAAAAATTGGGTAAAATCTGACAAGGGGGCGTGGCACCTCCCATATAAGCAAAAGTTTCAAAATGCTATAGTGAAAGAGTTTTTTGAGATAGTCCAACCAAACTTTACTCAAATACTAAAAACTATAAATGCACGCCTTAAGCTAAAACTAGACGAACTCGGACAATAGGGCGTGGCACTCCCTATATAAGCAAAAGCTTCAAAACGCTATACTGAAAACGTTTTTCACTCAGACACTAATAACTATAAATCCAAACTCTGGACAAAAACTGGGTGAACTCGGACAAGAGAGCGTAGCACCTCCCATATGAGCAAAATTTTAAAAATACTGCAGTGTAGGGTATTAAATGTTTGGCCAGGCCAAATTTTACACCCTTACTAGTTTTTTTTTTATTTGAGACTTTATTTAACCCCTTGAGACCGATGGGGTCACATAGGACCCCAAGCATTTTTGGATAAATCAATATTTTAACTAAAATTAGTATCAAGAGTACTCGTATGCTATTGACATGCTCTAGAGAGTTGTTCAGTTAAGTCTTGGCTAAAATTTTGTTTAAATTGTTTGGCAAAATACGGAACGGTATTACAGCTACGACTAAAAATTGTCAAATTTCTTCGGTATTTTCTGATTTTAAGACCCAAAACTCAGTTTTTTGGGTCCGTTTTTTGAACAATTTCTTTCTTTTAGTCTATATCTACAACTTCGTTGAAGATTGCAAAGTAAAATCTCAAACGGTTTACGACTTATAGCCGTGGCAACTTTGAAAAAGCAGTTTTGAAGCAATTTTTATTGTGCTATAAAATTTGACCTGGAGCCAAACAAGCGAAATACAGATAGGGATTTACTAGTAACATCATGTGCTTTCTGGAATAGTATTCAAAAATTTTCTTGGATTTTTTTTGCTGCGCTGTGTAATATGACTGCACCATTTCCGGCTATAAGGGAATTTTCCGGACCTACTTTTTTTTCTTAATTTAGTCACTAGAAAACTTAATCCGAAGTTCATTTTTCAATATCTACAATGGTCTAGGCTTCGGTCTCAAGGGGTTAAAGAAAATGGTACAATGTATTTTATTCAAAGTATTGCCCATTGCTAGTCACTACTTTTTCCCATCTTTCTGGCAATTTATGGATTCCATCCCAGTAAAACTGCGCCGGCTTGGCGGCCAAAAACGAATCGAGCCAATTTTCGATATCTTGAACTGAAGTGAAGCGTATTGCTGATAGGGCATCCTGCATCGATCGGAACAAATGGTAGTCTGATGGTGCAAAGTCTGGACTATGAGGCGGGTGAGGCAAAATTTCCCATCCGTTGTTTTCCAGGTAATTTTTGACTGAGGCAGCAATATGTGGCCGAGCGTTATCGTGGTGGAAAATGATTGACTTGTGTCTGGTCACATACGTTGGCCGCTCTGCCTGGATTTTCTGCTTCAATCGGATCAATTGTAGACGATAGAGTTGAGCATTAATGGTTTGGCCACCTGGCAACAGCTCATAATGGATCACACCCAGCTGATCCTGACCAGGACGTTCTTTGTCTTCGACATCAAAATCACCACTTTTAAACCGTCAAAACCACTAACGATAGCTTGATTCAGCTGGAGCATAGTCCCCATAAACTTATGCAAGAATGCGATGACTTTCGGCAGCTGTTTTCTTTGAAATATAGTAGTGAAGTAAGACTTCCCGCAAATGTTGCTTTTTCGGCACGAACTTATTTATGATGCGGATGTAAATTTTCAAATCTAATGATGCAGAGTTGTTGACAGATGCCTAAGCTTTAGATATGACGTTTCTGATCTAACATTTAAGTCACCATGTATTGATGGCGACATCTTTTGAAAAATGATGGAAGTTAATGCAAACACCAAGAAGGAGAGATAAGCAAGAGCAAGAGTCAATAAATGATACCGAGATTACCTACGAACAGAGCATTCAATCTCCTCTAAAGCAGCACATAATTCAAGCCTTTGGATATGCCATAAGATGCACTAAAAGCCTTTAGCCAATTTAAATACATTTAGTGCTATAGGTAATGAGATGCCATGAGAGTAGAAAATTAATCTACTTATATGATTTTAATCGACTGCAACCCAATTATGCGCACTCCTGCACCATCTCACCAATTATTACATGGTACCACCACCTCCAATACTCCACAATATCTCCAAGCGTGGAAGGAGTTAACGAAGAATCAGAAATATGATGAACTTCCGGCTGTCATTTTTGGCATTCCCTGACATTATTAACAAAGCAAGCAGGCAGGCTGAGAAAAGCAGTAGTGGTAGTGAAATGAAGTAGCTAAAGTGCTCAAGGGAGAGTTTGTTCTATGAGCCATGGCATACTCACTCACGCTCGAAAAATACACTTACGTTGGGATATGAAAAGTGGTAGGAGGTTACGTCCCCCCCACTAAACTTTCGTTTGCAAATAACTTTCGCATGTTTTGCCAGCAAAATGAGATTTTATTAATTTGAATTAATAACATATTTTCATAAGATTGGAATTTTGTTGCGTGCGTAACGAAAGCAGGCAGGCGGCGGCATTCAAGTTGCTAAGATGGATGGGATAGAGTGCGGGTAGCTTTCTACTTCAGTGTGTGAGCGACAGCATGACAGGCAGCAGCCACATTCTTGCAAATTATAATTTTCTTTCTTCGACTTTTGTGATAAATTTTTCTACTTCTAATCGAAATTCAAGTCCTTTGAGATAATGCTGCCGTATCTATTGCTCTTATGAAAACAAATTTGATTCATGCTGTCGATAATGCATTAATTTTTCCACATTTTTGTTCTTTGTATTAAATGCTTGAGTTTGAATCGATATATTTTATGGCTGCCATATGAATAAATATTTTTTTTTTTTTTTACTTTTCCGAATTGGACATCATCTTCATTTAATTTGAATAAATGATGGCAAGAACCTTGACCCTAAAAATTGAAATTTGAGCAGCACTATTCGTAGGCCGTATGGTATAAGTTGGTACAGGTTTTTTACAGCAAGTTCACGTTCATCTTTTTCAATTCGAATTCAACTTTTTCAAATCAAAATAAACTTTTTCCATATCAAATGGACCCCCGTTTTTCCAAATCAAATTCGACTTTGCAAAAAATCACGCTTAAAATGCAGTGTTGTTCTAGGCACTCTGGGCCAATGATTTTTTGAATACAAAATAATTAAATTCGTTTCAAAAAGTTTATTTAACAAATAGAAACAAAGAATTTACCGCAATATAATCACTACGTTAAGGTACAATACGAAGTACTTACAAGCAAAAAAAAAAAGCGTGGAAAATATATATGTAACAAAAATACGACTTAAAAATATTCGCAATATCTCTAATTCTCTCTAATGGCAACATATTCTCGATTTACCACCACCACGGATATTCTCATTGAAATGCACATAGTTCCGTTGACGATTCGCTATCTCGATTGCACGTTGTACATGGTGGATCACCGCCTCCATGCTGCGTTTAATTCTGATGAATTTGTAATTAATCTTTCGATTGCTACCGGACAATTCATGTGAGCTGCGTGCACCTAACACTGCTGGATTTGATGTCTTCAGTTTTGCCGGTTTCAAGTGTTGCTCGGATGGTGGTGGTACTATCTTTTTTACTGGGCTTGCGCAACGGTACTGTACCCAAATGTTGGTCATGTAGTTTTTATAGTTTTTAAGCAACCAGTCTGAGTTGTAACGTATGTTGAGCCGTCTTACCACTTTGATTGAATCGTATAGGGATCTTTCAAGATTTTGACAATTTTTTAATGCTTTCTCCAGCACGCTTGTTTCGTCCATTACGGGATGTTGCTTGAAAAGTTTCCCCTTTGAGAGATAGTATGTAGGTGATGATGCGGTAAAAGTTGGCTCTATGCTGGTTTAAATTTTTATATTTTTATTTTTGCAATATTTTTAGAAGTTAATTTTTAAGAACTATTTTGCTAATTTTTTGAATGCATTTTCTAAATTCCTTTATTTTGGTTTTATTCTTTTTCTATTTTTATTTCTTTTTTTCCTACTGAAATATAGAGTGTCAGTTTTTTGATTGATTTTTCGAGTAAATTTTTATTTTTAGATATTTAAATTTTTAAAATTAAGGGGGTACTCATTGAAAAATTGAGAGTATTCCACAGAACTTGCTATCATGTTCCATTAAGAAGTAAGTTTTGCGCTGTCCTGTTAAAGGTATTTTCAATAAAAATTTTAACATATTTTGAAAATCGTTTAAAATATAGTTAAAATCCAATTTCAATTCACATAAAAGGACCCCATAATTTCAATCAAACTTTTCACCATTTTTTCCAAAAACATAATCGAATAATTTTCAACTTCACTTAAACAGTTCAATTGCCATTTGGGAAAAATTTAATTAACCCAAAGTACTCGATAATTATGCTTTAATGAAACACACACTTCATATCCATATACAATAACCCTCCACTTTGATAGACGGACAGACAAACGGAGCTATCGATGCAAATTCAATCAGAGCTCGCTACTTAATTAGCAAACAACTAATTAAGTTAAATTTAACTGCGCACATTCATATATAAGTAATTAAATAATGAATTTATTAGGTAAACATTTGATGTACGTGCATTAATTAAGGTAATATCGAAAAAGAAAAACGCAAAAAAACAAAATACAATGTAATAAATGACAATTTAATATGAATGGAAAGAATATGATGCATTTATTCTTTTAAATTGTCACGGATGATTTAAAGCATCATTTCGCATTAACCGTACAACATACATAACCTGTCCTGCTAAAAGCAGGATTTTTTTATGCTTTTTTATGATAAAACATGCCATCTGCGTTTCTGCAAAAAATTAAGCGTTTTTCAGTTATTTATACTTTCCTTTCAATAATCCTGTTTTTTATTTTAAAGACCTCTCAAATGATAATTGAGGCGTTGCTTGCAATAACGCCCAAAGTCGAAGAATGGCATTTCGAGATAATTCATTTTAAAGTTTCTATATGCTGTACAAAGAGCAAACCATCATTTAAAACTTGGAAAACAAATTTATTCAACTAACACTAATAAAATGATTAAATGATTGCCACTAACACATAAGGCTGTGATCATCTCACTTTTTTCGAAATTTGCAGTTGGGTTCTTTGATTTTTATAAAAATTCACAGGAATGTTCTAAGTGCTTAGCATGGAGATCTCTCATTATTAGTTTTACGAAAAAAAAATTTTTTTCCAAGTTATGGGCATATAACTTCATAGTGTCCAAGTGGTGTTTTTGCGAAAAATCGACGCAATTTTTTTTCTAAGTCCCGCCATTTTGTCAAAAATAAATTTTTTAAATTTTTGTTTTCGGATTCTTGTAGCATTTTAAACATTAATTTATTTTCCATTTTTAAATTTGGAAAATTTTGAAAATTTACAAAATGGCGGCCATTTTTTTAAAAATCTTAAAAGTTGATTATCTCAAAATAATATTCTTTTTATTTTTTTATTTTTTTTTTACAAAAAGGTGAATGAAATACAGTCTGTTAAATAAGAGCGTGGTCATTGTTGTGAGAAAATGAAAATACCCATTGCGAAAATTCTTTTTAATATTGATTTATTTGATCGAAAACTTCAATGCAAATACATTAATAGCAGGTCCAATCACCCCCAGCATCAATTATAGCTTGACATCTTCGCGACATACTTTGAACAAGATTTTGCGCATACTCTTCTGAAAACGACCTCCAAATTTTGTGAATGCGTCGAACCAGCTGTTTCAAGTTGCAGGGTCGGTTTTTCTGAAGCTTCATCTTCATTTGCGCCCAAACGTTTTCAATTGGATTGGCATCGGGCGACTGAGACGGCCAATCCAAAGTCACGACACCATTTTGTCTTTGGCCCATTCAAGACGTTTTTGGACATGTTTTTCACTGAGCATCGGTTTTTGCAAAGTACTTCGGTATTTCACACTATTTGCAATCAAATGATTACGAATAGTTCCGTGGGAGATATTCAAACCTTTTTGGGACAATTTCTAAGCACCTTCACGCAAAGTTAATGTTGGATTTTTCGAAAATAGTGCACAGATCAGTTTTTCCTGTTTTTCCGTCACTACACCGACAGACCCGCGATTTGGAAAGTCATCGACATTTTTTTCTTCTTTGAAGCGATTCACCCACTTACTCACAAACTGTTTCGACTTTTGCATATACTTCGCAGCCGCCGCTTGGGTCATTTTGGGACCTTTGGGGTGCAAACACAAAAAACGGCTTCAAAGCGCGACGCGTACGCGGTACTCATTTTGGAAAAATGCTGAGAACGCATTGAAAAGAGTGGTCAGCTGATTCACTTTCACGAAGCATGAAGGACAATACTGCCCTCTGTGTGAGAAAAAAAAATTACAGCATTATACTTTACCGATCGCGAGTAATCGTGGCCACGCTCTTATTTAACAGACTGTACAAACATTTTGTAGAAGATTTGTTTTGCGCTAAATGGCTGCGAGCGCCACAGGAACTTTTTTTCTAAAAAGTCACGTGACAATTTTTTTAACTTTGTTTTGTGCTTTCATTTACACCCACTAGGTGGCCAAAAAAAAAAAATTTCAAAGTACAAGGATATAACTTCCATTACTTAGAAAATAGAAGGTATAACAAAAAAACCAATATTTCCTATATGAATCATAAAAATAAGTATTGACCAAATGACGGCCATGTTTTGAAAAATCTTAAAAATCAATTTTCCAAAAAAAAAAAATTTTTTTTTCTTAAAAGTTTTTTTAATGAAATCTTTTGAAAGGTTATGATGAACATTCGTTTTTCAAAACACTTTAGTTAAAAAAAAAAAATAAAACAATTTTTTTTTGGAAAATTGATTTTAAGATTTTTCAAAACATGGCCGTCATTTCGTCCATACTTATTTTTATGATTCATATAGGAAATATTGGTTTTTTTGTTATACCTTCTATTTTCTAAGTAATGGAAGTTATATCCTTGTACTTTGAAATTTTTTTTTTTTGGCCACCTAGTGGGTGTAAATGAAAGCACAAAACAAAGTTAAAAAAATTGTCACGTGACTTTTTAGAAAAAAAGTTCCTGTGGCGCTCGCAACCATTTAGCGCAAAACAAATCTTCTACAAAATGTTTGTATTTCATTCACCTTTTTGTAAAAAAAAAATAAAAAAATTAAAAAGATATTATTTTGAGATAATCAACTTTTAAGATTTTTCAGAAAATGGCCGCCATTTTGTAAATTTTCAAAATTTTCCAAATTTAAAAATGGAAAATAAATTAATGTTTAAAATGCTATAAGAATCCGAAAACAAAAATTTAAAAAATTTATTTTTGACAAAATGGCGGGACTTAGAAAAAAAAATTGCATCGATTTTTCGCAAAAACACCACTTGGACACTATGAAGTTCCATGCCCATAACTTGGAAAAAAAATTTTTTTCGCAAAACTAATAATGAGAGGTCTCCATGCTAAGCACTTAGAACATCTCTGTGAATTTTTATAAAAATCAGAGAACCCAACTGCAAATTTCGAAAAAAGTGAGATGATCACAGCCATAATACTAATGCATGTTGACAGAATTATCGAACAAGTAAAGTTTAGATTTTAGGGCGTTATTGCATAAATCCATTTGACTATCACTGAGTAAAGTTAGCATTTTGTTTGGGAAACCGGCAAAACTGCTCCGATTTTAATGATTATTTTTTTTTTTTGAAAAGAGGGGAATGAAAAATACTTTAACCTCAACTATTTGCAAATGTGCGTTTTTCTTTATTTCTTTAAGACTTTAATTTTATAAAATGGATGCATACATTTGCATCTTAATTTGCACCTAGTAAATGGGTGATCCTTAGATAACGGTGCTTTTTCGAGTTGCAAAATTGGCAGATAATTTTTTTGGATTTTTGCAAGTTTCTTCATGCTATCTTGTGTAAACACACTCTTAAAACTCACCTTTTAAGTAGATCAACTACAAGTGTGAATTTACGGCTGGCTTTGAGGTCGAAATTAAGAAATTTTGCTGCCACGTTTGTGACTAAATTGCCACGTTTGTGACATTTTAGCCATAGTATGGAAAAATTATGGTTTTGAAGCGTTTTGATGAGAGATATATTGCATATAATGACAAATTAACACTTAAAGACTAATTTTGCAACAGTGCCATGTCTCTGGTGGTCCATTTTTTTATACCCTACTGCCCTAAAGATCAACTATGGTTTCCTGTTTTCTGTTTTTATAGCCGTTTATGGTGGATTAGTATCTCCTAATTACGAATCTTATCTTGATTTTTTTCTATTACATAAGTATCCTTAGTTATCCTTGCTCAAAAGTGAAAAAATCACAGTTTTGACATCTACTTAATTAAAACAGCGACAAGTAAAATTAATTTTTGTCAATGGATTCAGACAGCCAAATTTATTATCAACAAGATATAATTTACCATTTTTCAATTGAATTCCTAGTTTCCGAGTTATAAGCCTTTAAAAAAAGGATACCTCTCAATAATACACAAAGGATTTTCTGGACCGAAAAATTAACAAAAATGGTAAGTTTTATTATTTTTATCAAAAATATAATTTATCACAAAAATTTTAAGCCATTGCAGACTAAAATCGGATGAAAAAATAAGGCTCTATTGTAGATTTAGTGAATGAACAGATGAAATTTTGATTCTGTTAATTTGCAAAGAAGTAGTTAAGTAAGCTTATTCACTAAATCTAGCATAGAACTGTAATTTTTCATGCGATTATGGTCTGCAAGGTCTCGAAATTTTTTCAATTAAATATGTTATTGATACAAATAATAAAACTTGATTTTTTGTAACTTTTCGGTCTCGGAAAATCTTTATATGTCATCGAAAAATATCCTAACTTTAAACGCTTATAACTCGGAAGCTGGGAATCCAATTGAAAAACTATAAATTATGTCTTGTTGACAATAAATTTGGTTGTCTGAATCCATTGACAAAAATTAATTTTACTTCTTGTTGTTCTTGTTCTATAGCTTTAAGTAGATGTCAAAACAGTGATTTTTTCACTTTTGAGCAAGGATAACTCAGGATTCTTATGGTCTAGAAAATTTTTTGTATTAAAAACATAATTAATAGCCTTCAACTGAACATCTGTATACTCAAACTTCATATCAAATTATGTTTTTTGCAAAGTGATAAAAAGTGCCACGTTTGTGACATTTTTTATGCGCCACGTTTGTGACATTTTTGTAGTTTATCGCTCATTGTAAAGCACGCTTTAGAGTTCAAGATTTTTCCGAAAGAATTTGGGGTCATGTATTCAAATCCTACAAAAAAAATTGTTTCATGCATAAAATAAAATGTACTACCTAAGAGTGCCGAGTGCCACGTTTGTGACCATAATTTAAAAAAAAAAACTGTTTTTGTTTATAAACTGCCTTTGGGTGGATGGATAGTGATCAGAATTAACGCATGACTATTGCAGTCTATTGACTGATACAGTAGTACCATGCATTAGTAGCATAATGCTTTCAAGAAATTTTTTTTTTCCAAAACTAGGGGACAGTTTTCAATTCGAAATTGTGCCCTCTAAAAATTATTTTAAGCTACAGATGATCTTAGAATATTGTAGCCTTAAGTATTTACTTTATATGTGTAGCAACTTGTTTTCTGTTCTATTTCCGTCTTTTGGTCGTTTTTCATAGTTTTGTTTATAAAAAGCAGGGGTAGGACATGCCACGTTTGTGACATTTGGGGTACATTTGCAAACTTTCACAGTAGACCAATAATTATTTGGTAGTAAAATTGATCCGGTCTATTAGAAAAACATAGTTTCTAACTTATAGCGTAATTTTTTGTGAAAAAAAAGCCGACTGTATAGGTGAAATCGCCAGAGGACACAAAAAGTACAGTTATCTGAGAATCACCCAAATATTTTTATTTTTACTCAAAACCAAGGTGCCTGACGAAAAAAGTGTATGAGGCAAAATACGCTTAGAATTGTCCAAAGAATGCGTGTGAATTTTTTTAGACTTTTTTTTTAACAAATTTTGAAAAATTATAAAAATGCGTGCGAATTTTTTGGTTTATACACTTTTTTCGTTAGACACCATGGTTTTGAGTAAAAACCGTTTTTCGTACCGCGAACTGATTTATGCAATTACGCCCCACGCCAAGTGTACCAGCTCAACATTTTTTTTCTCCGATTTCGCTCAAATTTGGCAATATGGTAGATCCGGTGGTCCTAGTACCATTTGTTGTTAAAATACACGGCGTTGAAGTTGGCTTTTTTAGTCATTTTCATGAAAAGGATGTTTTTTCAAAAATTTATCGCTACAGTTTGTAAATTGATAAATCTAAGTTACTGGTCCCTTTCATTTTGAAGTGTTCTTTTTTCAAAAAAAAAACCCCATAGATTTTTTTTAAAGTACTTTAAATTAAAGCATAATTTATAAGCTTTAAAATGGTGTATGACTCAAGATTGGATTCGGACGCTAAAATGTAGTTTTTGGCTTTTGAACGCCCGCGGAAGGCAAAAATCTATTTTTACTCAAGAGGAAAGCATCTTTCGAAAAAAGTGTATTTGGCAAAAAATGCTTAGAATCGTCCAAGCAATACGTGTGATTTTTTTGGAAACAATTTCAACACCCTGTACTTTAACCACAAATAGTACTAAGACTAAATCCTCCCGGATTGTTGTTCTTGCACACCGGTGCTGGTACACTTGACGTGGATTGCTTCATATACATACATATTGCTCTACCACATTTTGTGATCGGAATTGGAAGTTGAAATTAAGTACACATATATTTGAGCACCCAAACTTTACAAAAAAGAGATGGGCGCAAAAGTCGACTCAGGGCGTTATTGTTCGCAGCGCCTCAATTGTTGGTAAGTTTTCATGTTACAAAGAGAACCCCAAAAAGTAAGGTATTTGCAAAATTTCAACCTGCCGTAAAATTCTAAAACTACAATTTGGATAAATCTTCTTATCCAAAGGTCATAATTAAATCATACTGGAAAAATTTTTTTGGGAATATTTAAATCCATTATTTCTCGTTTTCATGGATCTTTCCGACCTCTTTGTTTACAAACAAGGTACATAATAATGGATTAAAATTATCTAGAGAAATATTTTACGGAAAATTTCGCTCCCAATGACAAAAAATGCCTCAAACTTAAAAATAATGCATAAAATATGTTATACAAATACAATCAATAAGGAAAAAACAATTTTCTTCATCACATTAGTGTTAATGGCGATTCCACGAAGAAGCTGTAATTTGTACTTTTGAACATGAAAAAATATAAAATTTTACGAAATAAAACAGGGACATCAAGTTCGAATAGTTTTACAGTAGGGTGAAATTTCGAAAATACATTTTTTGTGGGTATGTAGGCACAGAACGGTATCAAGGTGTACTCAAATGCTTTTGGCATTCTCTAAGATTTGTTAATTTTCTTGGCTACAATTTTGTTTTAATTGTTTAGCGAAATACGGAACGGTTTGGTACTTGTGACAAAAAATGTTTTAGTTTTTCGGCATTTTTTGTGATTTGAGTTCCAAGACGCAATTTTTTTGGGTCAATTCGTTAAACATTTCTTTCCTTTACTTTATAGTTATAACTTTATTGAAGATAGGAAAACAAAATCCCAAGCGGCTTATGAGATATAGCCGTGGCATTTTCTTTGAAAAAAAAACCCAATGTATATGGGTCATTCCATTCCGAAACGGCAAATAAAAAAAAATTAAATTTAATCCGATTACCTCGATTTCAACGATATCATTATAATAAATGTCCATTGTTTACTAATCTCTAAAAGAAGTTTTAAAAAATTATAAAAGAGGCTTTTTTCTAGCATATTTATCTCAATTGGGCTCAGTTAACATTTCATAAACAAACATAAAATTTTTATTTCTTATGAGACATGGTTTTTTACTTCAAAACTTATCATTCGATATCCTCTCTTATGGCCTGTGACAATAAGGAGTAGCAGCTTGGGCCGATTTTTGATCAAAAAGCAAATTTGATTATGGTATGCCTGTCTTCATATGTCCTCTATATTTTTATAGTATAAAGTCTGGTTAATGATCTAGAGGACTTTAAAAATTTGACTAATCGGTAGGTAGCATATTTTTAAAGCCCTCCAGCTCGTTGACAAGACTCTATACCAGGGGTTGAAATAAGAAAAAGTTATTACTGCAGAATTTTTTTTTTTTGTTTTTATTTTTTTAATGGCTTTTTCAAGTGATAAATTCTAAATTTTAATATTAAATAACAGATATTATGGTAACGATTCAATTTAAAATTGAAAATTTATTGTGTGCGGTAGCACACGCATGTTATCATATTTGGCATCATCCAATAAGTGTCCCAAACATGTTAGAACGGATGGGAAATGCAACCACTGCTCACTCGGCGAACCGAGAACTATTCATATTGAAAATCACACTTGCTGAGATTTCCCCATATATGGGTATAGTAGACTGGTTCAAATTTTTTTTAAAAACAAAAACTTTGCTTGGAATTGCGCTTCCACTGCACCAAACGTTCTCTTTGATGCATATAAGCACTACGTAAAATTTGGTCCATTTCAGAGAAGAGTTGATGCATCCCATATCATTTTAAAAACTAAAAAGTGGTCCTGAATACGAAAGTTATCCATAAATTTGTGAAATTAATTTTATAGCGTCCAGCGATATTTTGAGTTTAGTTGGATAGTACACCAAATTGCAAGCAGTTGCTTCGGAAAGCTCGTATTACAACCGAACCAGTCATTTGATTCTTCAGTTGCCTTTATACAGGGTGGCTGATTCGAAGTGGTACCAATTCAAAAGACTATATTTTTAGTTTCCATGCACAGATTTTATTGATCAAACACTATAATTGTTGGGAAATGTTCAAATTTTAAGAATCTACTTGAGATTTTCGATTTGGCCACCTTTGGCCTTAACTATGGCCCGTAGACGGTCGAAGAACGAGTCGCATGCTGCACGAATTTGATTTTGTGGAAGTTTGCGCCATTCTCGTTGAAGGGCCACTTTTAGCGCATCAACGCTCTGGTATTTTTTAGTCAAAACCTTCCTGTCCAACATACCCCAGATTGAGAAATCCAGCGGATTCGCATCAGGCGAATTTGAGAGCCATTGTTGAGCAGAAATGAAGCTAGGAACGTTTTTTCTAACCATTCTTGATTCACACGAGCTTTGTGTGACGGTGCCGAGTCTTGTTGGAATGTCCATGGCTTGCGACCGAAATGTTTGCGTGCCCACGGCAGTAAAGCACCCTCCAACACTGATTCACGATACACCTGGGCGTTTACTTTGACGCCAGCGGCCAAAAAAACGAGTGGTGAGCGCCCATCAGCAGTCACTGCAGCCCAAACCATCACATGCGGTGGTGCCTGCGTCCTGGTGGCCAAACGAACATCCAAATTTTCGTAGGACCTCTCTGTCAAGTAAACCCGATCATTTTGTTTGTTTACATATTGCTGGATACAGTAATTTTTCTCATCAGAGAAGACAATTTGTGACAGATTTCCGGCGGCGTGCAAGCGCAACAACTCCTTGGCTCTATCGAGCCTAACTTTTTTTTGAGCAGGAGTGAGATCATGCGCCTTTTGGAACTTGAGGGCCTTTAGTCCGAGCTTGTTTGACAATATGTGTTGCATTCGTTCACGCGATATTTTCAGCTCGGCAGCTATTTGTCTGCCACTGCGTCTCGGATTTCGCTCAATTCTGGCCTTCACCTTTCGAACCATTTCTGGTGATGTTGCAGTTATTTTCCGACCACCACCATGTCGTTTGGCAACGCTGCCGGTACCATTGTAACGTGTTATGGTCCGATACACAAACATTTTATTCACTCTTAAATGTTTCAGCTCACGAACAATTGCTGGTTGCGATTTTTCAGCCAAATAAAGAGCAATCACACTATTACGTTTGAATTCCATTTCGAAAATTTTTTATTTTCAATAAATTGACGCGCAAATGCTTTTGGTTACTTGTCGACAATAGAATGAACTAACATCATGAGAATTTTTAGACAGCTGTCATGTTCCATCTGTCAGATAAGTCTATCTGAAGTTGGTAACAGTTCGAATCAGCCACCCTGTAGTTGCTAGTTTAAGCAACTGTTTGATTTTTCGAATCATGTAACGTATCTGAATATATTTTCCATATGCAATAGGGACTTTTCTTATTTACTTACTGTACCACGATGAAACACATACGTTAGTCACTGGTTCCCATAATCATATGCATCTATATATCACTTAAAACTTACTTTTAAATTGATAACTTTCAATATTCGAAATGAAAGAAGGTCAGGCATAATATTCCGAAACATTTAAACTTATGCAAATGTGCTCTGAACAAAAGTTGCGCAAAAAGTATTGAGCAACAAGACGAAGGATAATAGGAAAAGGATAACAGAAAAAAAAATACAGCAAATCAATCTTATTCTCTTGACTACCTCGACACTGCATCAGGCGCGCTGGTGCTCAATCCTGATGTGGTCAAAATACGGTATTGGAAAATCAACCACAGATCGCTTCAATTTATTGACTGGATTTACGTTGGTGATGCTGCCTCAAACGAGCGTAGCTATAGCCGTTGCATAAAGGAAAACGTAGGAAAACCACAAAAAAGTAGCAACCGATAAAAAGGAAAACGCGTTTTAAGCGAAGAAAAACCAACAACACACTCATGTGGGTAAATGCAGTGAAGGATGCTAGTGGTTTTGGTCAGTCGAGTAGTACAAGTAGTGCGGAAGAAAATTAATGTGAAATGTTTATCCTTTGGACATTTGAGCAAAGACTGCAATCTAGTCTATTGTATAGCAATTCCTAAGTATATGAAGTTCGCAGGATATGCTTTCCTTTTTCTTCTCTTTTTTTTTTTTTTTGAGTATTGCTTTGCAATTGCTGTAATCATCAATGATATCGAACGAAATGTAGGATTATTTTTTTAAGTAATTTGAAAAAATGTACTAATATGTATCAATTTAATCCTCTTCTTTATTAACCCACTACCAAATAACTGAGTTTGTAAATAAAAATAACGAATTTTTAAACAAATCTTAAGCATACTATAAAGCCAAAATAAATAGTTTCCATCGATTGAAATCCTTGCCGATTCTTGGATTCCAGATAACTTTTGATCTACCAAATTTAAACAGCTCTTTGTTTTACTCTCAAAGGCTTGACGGCAAGCTGCATTGTGTGATTTCCCGACATTACTCGTATGTCCTATCCATACCCATCTGCGTAGTTTGTTCTCGATTGTTATGAGCATCAGGTTGGATTTTAGGTTCTAGCAGCAATGTTCCTATGTGCCAGTCTACGTGTATGCCTTTTTCCCAAATTGAAATAAAGATTCGATACGCATATTCAATGTTGAGTTCAGAGGACTTAACAATTATTTGATCTGCTTACATTTATTTCGATCTTTGAAAAAATAACGCCCATATCAAAATGTTTTTATGATGAAATTTATCACTTTAAGGATGTTTCAACACATTACAGAGTTTAAAAGAATGCCGAATCTTTGCAAGTATCTTCTCTTTTTGTACCAGCTAAAATTGTATGTTTGTATATAAATATATGTGTCGTTGTATATCAAAACTGCCTAAGTCCCTCTCTGATATGTAGGCAACATAAGATAAATTTCAATAATTTGATTTTAATTTATTTTATTTTGCCTTCATATCAGAGAGGGACAGCGATTTTAATGAAACTTTAGAAAAAGATACACTCTGCCATAGAATGAAGAATAACAAGGTTTTAACTTTTTAGTTGCCTACTAGGGTGCGTGGTACCGCCCTACATTTTAAATTTGATCTAGTCATAACTTCTAAATCATTAAAGCTATTTTGATAAAATTTAGTACACAGACAGAAAGTGGGCAGGTTTGAAGAAGTGGCACGCCCATTAAGTCTTGGTCTCGGTCTTGGTCTTGAAGTTTCAAAACCATATTTTTCCAAAGCAGTTGGGTTTTTAAGATGCCGAAATTCAAATTGAGAGATGATTTTATCTTCGAAACGGGCGTGAAACACCTTTTAACTATAAATTACCAAGACTGAAAAGCAGTCCTGGTCTTGACGATTATCGTGTGCAAGACCAAGACCATAGCAGTCTTGGTCTCGGTCTTGCAAAAATATCAGGGTCTTGGTCTCGCAAAATTATTAAGACCAAAACCAAGACTAGTTTTGCGCATCACTATATGTCGTTATATTAGAAAAACTCGTTTAAGGGCGTGACATCGCCCACAAAAATACAATACGGTTTAAAAAGAAAACTAAAAAAGCAATCGTTCTGAAATTAACTGTGGGAAGCCTATAAGGCTATAAGGCAAGGGTATCAGCGTAGAACAAAAGTGAGCCAATTTTGGCTCGCCTACAAAAACAAGAATATTTCAATAATTTTTTAAATTTCTGAGAACTACAACACACACGAAAAATGTTTGTTGTTTTTTTTTTTTGAGCTCGTCAAAATTCGCGGAATTAAAATATTTATGAAAAATTGTTTTTGTTGTTTTTGCACTCTAAAAAAAACAACAAACATTTTTCGTGTGATGTAATCCTCAGGAATTTAAAAATATATTGAAATATTGTTGTTGTTGCAAACGAGCCACCAAAAAACCAACAAAAAATAGGTTTTGCGATTGTTGTATTTCGAGGAATGTGCGCTGACTGCGCTTGGCTCAGTGATTTGAAAACGCTGACACACTTGCTATAAGGCATCTCTGATCTGAAAGTGGGCGAAATATCGCCGTTGCGCAAAATAAGTTAAATGCTATTTCTCGCAAATGTTGCAATGTATTTTAAGGAAATTTGGTATATAGGTACTAC
The DNA here is from genome assembly GCA_951812925.1 of Calliopum simillimum. Lineage (NCBI taxonomy): Eukaryota > Metazoa > Arthropoda > Insecta > Diptera > Lauxaniidae > Calliopum > Calliopum simillimum. Next base: position 51,147,949 of record OX638369.1, on the reverse strand, counting down.
TTATCAATGCCTTGTAATAAACGAAAAGTGGGCGGTATCCAAGAAATGATACGCCCCCTTTTTAACCATTGAAATTTTTTCAATATTATTCGAAAACGACTCCAACAATATTAATGAAAATTTAAGAGATTGTACTCCTGAAAACAAGTATTAATATATGATATGCCGTTATATTGGGAAAACTTGTTGAAGGGCGTGACACCGCCCACAAAAATATAATTCACTTAAAAAGAAAACTACTAGAGCAATCTTTCTGAATTTAACTGTAGGGAGTCTACTTGTTATTAGACACTTACAATCTGAAAGTGGGCAAAATATCGCGTGGAGCATCCCATACAAGAAAAATACATTAAATGCTATGTTTTTTGAATTTAAAGTTATTTTAGAATTGTTTTTAAGCCACTTTGGTATTAAAAAATTGAAAAAAACTAAATGGTTTGGAAGTAATTACTTTTTGTGATAAAATTAAAACCTAACGTAGTGCAGGCAAATTTGGTATTTATTTCTAATTTTGTTGAACATTCACCGATTTTGATCCGACGGGACTCATTTTATTCGTAATAAAATTTAAAACAAAACCAACACATTAGTTTTTTGCGGCTTTTCCCAAAAACTTTTTTAATCCCCCGTGAACCCTCAAAATCGGATAAATTCAATAAAAATGTTCTAAAATACTTAAAAATGGAAAATTATGCTATTCAGGGGGTTCTCTAGGTTGCTGAATCCAAATATGATGTTGGAAAATGGAAAAAGTGAAAATGACGCCCGGAAAACTGCGTACATACCCATTTTAAGCACCAACAATGGGAAAAAATCGTTACACGGGGTTTTAGCCTAGAAGTCTTGTTACATTGAATGAATTTATACGGTCGGTGTTGAATATTGTTTTTTATACTGGTACAAACCATTTCAAAACGATCAAGATTTTTTTCATGGCATCCGATTTGGCTATAAATTGGCATAAGCAATAGTTGCATAGTGGAAAAAATTACTACCAAATATTTTTTCAAAATTTAAAAAAATGGCGGAGATATGGGACTTTGAAATTTTTAGGTTAGTTTTTTTTGAGAAGCTATAACTTCGGTTGCATTTAACCAATTTTCAATTTTATAGTGTTAAATGATTTGTCTTAAAACAGGCTTTAAAATAAAAACTAGCAAACATTTTTTTTTTATATACAGTTTACACTGAAAAAAAAAAAATTTAAATTGAGTTTCCCAAAATACGTCCATTTTAATATTTTTTATTTTTCTTGTAAAAAAGCTACAAGTGTAACTTACCAGTCCTCCAAAAATTGGAGTGGGCCTCCCAGTGGTTCTCCAGAAAAACAATAAAATGTAGCTTTTGCCGCAATTTTTCAGTACAATTTTTTTGAATTTTAAATTTTTAATTAAACGTTAATTTGAATTTGAAAAAAGTGCGTTGGTACTTATATTAGTACTATACAAGCAAAAAAACAGTCAATAAACTATTTTCAGCATTTGAAAATTTTATTTAATAAAAATTTTAAATTAAAAAAATGTACTGAAAAATTGGGGAAGATGCTACATTTTATTGTTTTTCTGGAGAACCACTGGGAGGCCCACTCCAATTTTTGGAGGACTGGTAAGTTACACTTGTAGCTTTTTTTACAAGAAAAATAAAAAATATTAAAAAGGACATATTTTGGGAAACTCAATTTAAATTTTTTTTTTTCAGTGTAAACTATATAAAAAAAAAAAATGTTTGCTAGTTTTTATTTTAAAGCCTGTTTTAAGACAAATCATTTAACACTACAAAATTGAAAATTGGATAAATGCAACCGAAGTTATAGCTTCTCAAAAAAAACTAACCTAAAAATTTCAAAGTCCCATATCTCCGCCATTATTTTAAATTTTGAAAAAATATTTGGTAGTAATGTTTTCCACTATGCAACTATTGCTTATGCCAATTTATAGCCAAATCGGATGCCATGAACAAATTTCTTGATCGTTTACACATGGTTTGTACCTACTATAAAAAGTAAAGTTTAACAAAAATTTTTTTGTGCTTTTGATTTGTTTATTATTTAAGCAATAACTATAAAAAGTTAATACAACACAAAATTAAAAATATTTGTAACATTTTGCAAACCATTTTTTCTAAACTAATTTGAGGTCGCTGAACACATAAAACCTAATTATTTTTTTTCCCCTGCGGCCGTTCCCGAGTTATTCGATAATTTCTATTTTCGAGGTTATAGCTTCATATACATCAATATATTTACAAAGAGTGATTAATGGCGCTTTTAACAAGTACATATTCCTAAACTTATGCTCAAAATACATGAGCATTTTTTACGCATGCGTTTATGTGCGTGATTCTGTACTTAAAATACATGCGCATCTATTCAGTTGACATTTGATGCCGATTTTTGACTATGGGCTGAAAAAAAAAATTTATAAGAAGCGCACTATAAATAATAAAAAGTTACTTTACCAAGCACTTTCAGCTTCTGGGTCAATTCCTTCAGTTTTTGCTTTTTTTTAAACGCGTTTTTAAAACATTAATCGATTTTATTACACGAAAATTTGTTAATTTTGAAAAATTTTATTGACTGTCAATTATGTTGCTTCCACTGTGCCTTTGTATTTTTCAAAACAAATGATTGTCAAAGTGAAATTTCCCAATTTCAAAATTGGGAAATTTCATGCATTGCGTAAAAATCAATTTCATAGCTACTTGCGTGATACGCAAGGCATGCGTGTTTCAATTTCCCACATTGTTCTATGAATTTCATACAAAAAAAATGCGTTCACGCGCGTGAAAAATGCGCATGTATTTTGGGCATTATGCTTAGAAGAAAAAAGTTTGAAATTTCACAAATTTTTTAAATTTTTCACATCAACTTCAAATGAAACATTTGGTTTTTGGCATATAATTTTTTTAAATAATTTTTTTTTAGAAATTTTATTAAATGGCGCATATAATTGCAAACATTTCAAGCCTACGTTGAGCAAAATCGAATGAAATTTCCTTAAGATATAAAGGTTTTAGTGCAATTGGGAAATTTCGATTTCTTTCAAAAATTAATATTTTGATACAATCCGCAATGTTCTTCTACAGAGAATGATTAGAAGTTACTTAAATCAACTTTAAAGTGTTAAAGTGTCCTATCTGGAGGCTGAAAAATTAGATCTGTTGATTCAGGCCGAACATTTTGAAAATTCTCACATCTTCCTTATTGCACTAAAGCCTTCGTATCTTTTGAAAATTTCATTCGATTTTGCTCAACGTAAGCTTAAAATGTTTGCAATTATATGCGCCATTTAATAATATTTTAAAAAAAAAAATTATTTAAAAAAATTATTTACCAAAAACCAATTGCTTTATTTGAAGTTGGTGTGAAAAATTTAAAAGGACCAGGCCAAATGTTACACCCTTACTAGTTTTTTTTTTGTGGTTGAATCCCTTTTGAGCTGCCCCTTAAAAATACAGCCAACACAGAGTCGAGAGCATGACCCAAGTTGGCTTTTTGTGGCGTTTGTTGTTTTTTCCATTCATTTCCATTGCGCATTTAAGGCAAATTTGGTCGAAATTTGTTTAACGCTTCGTTGCGTAAAATAATGTTCTTCGTTACATTGTTTTTGTTGGTATTGTTGTTGTTGTATTTATTTGAAAAGTTTTCATTGTGCATTTTCAGCGGCATAAATATTAATGATTCCCATTCAACAATGTGCCTATCGTCATATAAAAAGCTGAAAAACTGAGTATATGTTGTTCGTTCTTAATAGAATGGATGTTCAGTTTTGAGAATGAACATATCATTTTTAAAGATTATTACAGAATCTTTCAGATTGGGCGGCTGTACTTGAAAAAAGTGAATTTGGCCACTATATTTGCAGCGCTTGCCGGATCCAGCCTTAAGCTTATATTTTACTGCGTGGGGCGTTACCGAGAAGATTATACTAATGAAGCATGGATCGAAAAATGATGGAAAATATCTCTCCAAGTGGTACCCACCAGAATGTGGTTAATCCACCTGCCTCGGCAGCATGCACATCGGATTTAGAGGTGCAAGAAACATGCATAATTAGGAATGATTCGCCTATAATCGGAACCAATACGGTTCGTCAAAATTTTAAAATCCTTTCGATGAAAACTCAAACACGCATCGGCTCTTGGAATATCCGAACTCTTAATGATACAGGCAAAATACATCAAGCCGTGAGAGAATATCACAAATTTAACCTGGAAATATTGGGATTAAGTGAGTGTAGATGAAACGGTGCCGGTAGAGCACTATGGTAGAGCACAAAATGACATCCATAGGGATGGAGTTGGATTTTTGTTAAGTAAAATGCTGTAAAGGCAGTGATGGAATGGAAACCTAAACGAAAGGCTCGTTTGGAGCAGATTTCGTACCCCCACTAGAAATATTATTATCTTCCAAGCATACGCGCCCACCGAGTTGGCAGAGAAAGAAATCAAGGTTGAATTCTACAGTCCTGCAGCGATTAACAGTGCTGAAGTGTTGAAGAACTTAAAATAGCCCCGATCGATTGTGATGGAAGCATTGAAACATCATGGAGTGCCGCTAAGTCTGCTTTCTTAAACTCCAGTGAAAAAATAATGGGGTTCCGACCCTCGAATAAGAAACACTGGATGAGCGAGGAAACGTGGTGTCTTGTTGGATTCTTGTTGAAGAAGCGCAAAAAAACTGAGAGATGACGCCAAGTCTTTAACGAAAAAGTCTTTAACTCTCTCAATAAAAAAGTCAGGCGTTCGTGCAGACAAGACAAAATAAGAATGTATAACGACCACGCTAGCGAAGCCGAAACCGCTACTAATGCTCAAAATCTCAGGCAGCTTTACAATATCACCCACCGACTATCTGGCAAAAAACACCAACAGAATCGCCCTATCAGAGACAAAAACGGAAATCAATTAACATCCGCGGACGACCAGCTAAGGAGATGGAATGAGTATTTTTGTGACATACTGCATCCCACATCTACCACATTTTCGCAACCAGAATCACCAACTACGACTGCCGGAGTGACTCGCACAAGTAGTCGAATACAAACACAACCGGATTCCGGCCAAACCGATCATGCGTGGATCAAATCAACACCCACAGAATAGTTGTCGAACAATCGTGCGAGTGCCGTGCTGCGCTTCAACTTGTCTTCGTAGACTACAGCACTGCCTTTGATAGTGTCTCCCGAGAAAATATTTGGGTTTCACTGCAGCGAAGGTGTATTGCCGCAAAGGCCATAAGCTTAGTACGAGCACAATAAGAAGGCTTAAATGCAGTGTGTTACACAACGGGTTGTTCTCACCAGCATTCACTGCTTATTCAGGCGTACGGCAGGGGTGTTTGCTATCACCATCTCTCTTCCTTATCGTTCTTGACGATATCCTAGAATCTAGGACCTAGATAAAGCTCTTAATATGGCCAAAAGGGGTATCCAATGGAACTTTACCGAACATCTAGAAGATCTCGACTACGCCGACAACATTTTCCTTCTATCGTCAAAACACTCAGATATGTAAAGCAAGATTTAAGACCTTGTCTTGGAATTATAGAAGGCCGGCCTAAAAATCAACGCATCCAAGACTAAAAGCATGAAGCTGAACTCAAACAGAATTGACATCACGTTTAAAGCTGGCAAAGATGATATTGAAAACGTCGACAGCTTCATGTATCTAGGTGGTGCAAAAGAGGATATCAACTCTGGAATAACAAAAGCGAAAGTGCGCATTTTTGATTCGAATGTGAAATCGGTTTTGTTATATGGGTGCGAAACGTGGCTTGTTACAGAACAACTAATGAACAAGCTGCAAGTATTCGTCAACAAATGTTTAAGACGTATACTTAAGGTTTGGAGGCCTCGCACTATCTCGAATGCCGAGTTACATCAAAAATGTAATCAGAGGGCTATAGCAAATTAAGTCAAGCTGCGCAAAAGGAGATGGATACTCTCCGGAAACCACACAGCGAAGTTTGTCACCAGACTCTTCAGTGGAATCCACAAGGCAGCAGAGGACGTGGTAGACCCAAAACCAACTGGAAAACGTCGATAGAAAAGGAAATCCAAGCATCGGGAAAGCCGTGGCAAGAGATCAAAGTCATCGCAAGGAATCGCAGCAAATGCAGACATTTCATATTGGCCCTTTGTTCCTCCTAGGAGTTAAAGGAGAATACATACACACAATTAAATGGCAATTAAAAGAAAAAAATTAAAATACTGAGTTTTTTTTTTTCAACTTTGAGACCAACTTTCCATACTATACTTTAAAACTTAAGATTTAAAAATAATTTTTAATTTTGAATTAATTTGCATTTAATTCCCTTCACTATAAGATATTTTGAACAAATATTTGCCATCTAAAAATTGCAAAAAAACCAATTTCTAGAAAATAGTAATAAAAGTTTTCTTAAAAAAATTGTTATTTTTGTACCAAAACAGAAACAAATCTAATTTTTGAACCAAAACTTTTTCAGAATATGGGTCTAGTTATTCTCAGCAGCAGTTAACTTAATGACATCATCACCAACAAAATCAATAGTTTCGAAGTTACGGGCAGCCCATTTTTCAATATATTTTTTCCAAATGCTTAAACTGAAACCAACGCATATGTTTTGCACAAAGAATAATCAGTTATCATATACTTTTTATTAAACTTTAAATTTTAAAAAAAATCTATCAAACGCTGTATTATTAATGGAACCGAAATTCCATTTCATATTTAAATTATCTTTATCGCAGATGTTCATTAACAGTGTCTGATTCATATTATTTCGCGGAAAAGCCTCTAGACAATAACTCCCATGAGGGCGATTTATTAGAAATTTATTCTTCCGATCATAGTGCCAAAATTGTGTTTCACCTTTATTCTGACATGGATACAGAAACACAGGAGCATTTTCGTATAACTTCGGAACATCAAAACACGAAATGTTATCATACCAACGTAAATCTTGGCTCAACTTAAATAGAAACATTTGTCTATCATAAGGCCTTTGTAGATTTTTAGCGCAAGGATATAAAGCTGGTATTGATTTTCCATCTATAATATCGATGCATAGATTTGGTGTTCCAGCACTTTGTAAAGAACCACTGGCAAGCTCTGCTGGCTGAACTAGTGGACTGTTTTGAAGTGCATTAAGAGCAGCCTCATGCATGTACCAATTGAATGTTTTGCAATTTAATTTCTCACGTAACGCTTTCTGTTTTATCAAGTTCTCATAAAAGTATTGCTTGTATTCATCCAGCCAGACCTCAGCAACGCGTTTTTTGTTCTTAATAAAAAAAAAAAAAAACTTTTAAAAACTTTCAGAGAAATTTAGCCACAAATTACCTTCACCAAGAAAACAGGTATTTTTGCATTTAATCCTTTACTAAAATTTTTCCTAAAAATATGTGCCACCCTTGAACAAGGCACATTTAACATTTGACCACCGCACATCCAAACTTTGAAACTTAATTCAAATTGTTCTCCACCCCATATCTGAAGCCCATCATCGTAGCCACCAAGTTCCCAAAAATAATCACGAGAGATTGCAAAAAAACAACCATGCATAACTGGGTTGTTATAAGGTTCTGTAATGTTTCGCAAATCGTTATTTGAAATTTTTGTATCTTCATACGTAAGTGTCCAATCGAAGGCACCTTGACGCGGTGGATAAGATTCATAACTCAATTCCTCTGAATTAATCCAATCGATAATTGGGCACACAACAGTGCGCTTATCCAGCACTATAGGCTCAAGCAATGGTGGTAGCCAATTGTAACCGACTTCGATGCGTGAATCTGAAACTACCAGTACTTCTGCTGACATCTCGCGTATACCGGCAAGGCGTGCCCTAATTAGACCCATTCGTTTGGGCATACACACAAATCGTACTTTAGTGAAATGTGCCGTAACGTATTGTTTGAGTTCTTTGAAAAACTGAAAATCACTTAAATCATCCACGAGTATGATTTCCTTGAGTAACTCTGGTGGTGTCCTATTGATCAGACTATGCAATGTGCGCGCAAAAGTGCTTAACAATTCATTGTGGAAGGGTATAACAATGCTGACTGGGGGCAAATTGCTGGCATATTTTTTATATAAACACCTGGAAGTGTAACATTTTAGTGCAGTCAAAACAATAGTAATGAGCGATATTGTTACCCTTTGTCACGTGCATCTGGCACTGATCGATTGACAGATATGGCCTCGGATAAAAGAACATTAAGTCCGTGTTGCTTATACAATAATGCTTTCAATGTACGATTTATGTTCTTGCCCAACGCGGCTGGCTTACCTTGTTCCCCCAGGCCAACACGTTGGCTGTCAATGTACATGGCATGCCAATCATGCCAATCTTTCTTCGCTGGTGGCTCCTTTGTACGAGTAGTATAATTTTGAGTTAGTTTGTTTAGATTAGCATAGTCCCGAAATAAGAATATTTGAACTATTGTTATTATGAATAAAAAAAAGATTGCGAATATGCTGTACTTGATCGATAATTTCCAAATTTTTATGTGCATTTATAATATTTAAAAAATATACCACTCATTGAATGAAAAGCTAGATAATTAATTCGAAAGCAAAAAAAAATAATTTGTATTTAACTTTAATGTTTGGAATTTAGAGACTGATTTATAACTCAGTGAATATGAAAAAAAGAGTTAAACGACAGTATGTGGGACACTTAACATCTTTGTAGTGCTGCTTTCTGTCATCCATGTACATTAGACCGTACCACTATAGGTCAAAAGGCATACTTTTTTGGTCAAAATTAAATTTTTACAAGTGTTGCTATTGAGTTTTTGTTGATGCAGTGTAACGGAGAATACTTCAATACGAGAAAAAATGTTTTTTGTTTTGGGGCAAAATAATTTTCCGTTCCTCAGCGATTTGTCAAAGTTGATGCATTTGTTACTGAGATAACTCAAAAAAGTCGTTATTTTAGCTCTTTTTTTCAATTAATAAAAAGTAATTAAAATAATTTGTTTTTTTTCTAAAATAAAAATTTATAAAATTTATGATGTTATGTATAATGCAATGTAGTTCAAAACATTTAAATATATTTTGGTGGAAAAATCTAAAATTCAATTTAGAATCCTGACTTTTAGTATTTTTTATAAATTTTGAACTTCGTGTAAACTTTTAAAATTTTGTTGGAATTTGTTAGTCTTAAAAAACCCAAAGCTAGTAAGAAGGTTCTTTTGTTAATGTTATTTAGAAATATAGACGCCCGATTTTGCCCGTTTTTTTTTTAATGAATATTTGAGGTTAATATACGAAAAATCAGTACTACTTTTGAGACTGCAGAAAATTTTTTTATTTTTTTTTTGCATAATTCATTACTATGAACCACTCTTTACCTTCAAAACGAGCTCTTAAAAAGTGCCACACAATACTTTCTTCAAAAGTTATCGCAGATTTAATATGATATCATGAAATCCAAAATTGTGTCGTTTTACCCGTTTTATGGGATTTCAAGAAGGAAGTATCGTATGGCATTTTTAAGAGCTCATTTTGAAGAAACATAACAGAACAACGTGATATGATTAGTAAAAAAAATAATGAAATTTTGTGCAGTTTGCATCGAACCTCAAAAATAGCCAAAATAGCCATTTTTCATTAGTTTGACCCCAAATATCTCTAAATCCTGAAGTGGTGGGTCAATTTTGACCTCGGATTCGGATTCAACGCATGAAGTTACTTCGGAAATGCTTAAAAACAAAACCTTGCTGGTATGTGTTATTAATTTAGAAAATTTATTACGTGCCATTTTTGACCCGGTAGTCCAAGGGTTAAGATTTTTTTCAGAATTTTTCTTTTAGTCTAGAGTCAACATAAGAACTACATTTACAGTCGATATCCATGATAATATGGACATTATGAATTTTGGCCAAAAAAAGTGTGCCTTTGGACCTATAGGTAGTCCGTACCAGAAAATAAAAAATAAAATTAGAATTAGAATTTTTGCTTTTTTTTGGAAAAATTTCGCGCATTAACATTTTTCGTCATATCTTCGGTATGTACAACCCGACCATAAAGTATAATACTTAGTACATGGAGAAAAATCCGCATCATAATTTTTACTCCACTCAGGTAGTAAAAAAATTAAAGTAATTTACTCTAAATTTCAAAAATAAATTACTTTACTCATGAACTATTTGATGGTTCCGTAAAGGAATATTTACAAATAAAACATACTGAAATAATAAAGTAATACAAGGTTCGCCTTGTGGCCGAAATTCGACCATTTCAATATATGACTTTAAGTGGCACAGCCCACTTGATAACAAATAGGTCATATTATCGACGCAACGGTTCAGCTGTGAGAGCTTCCATTTAGGGCGTGGCATCGCCCACTTTTAACACAAAAAATATTTTGTAGTGTGAATGCTATAAGTTTTACTTAAATCGGTTTATTAAAACGGCTGGAAAATGGAGTCAAAGTTTTCTGCTTGCGTATTAATATTATATAGACAGATAGTTTTCATAGATCTTCTAAGGAAACTAAAAAAATAAATAAATCAAAAAGAATCTGAAATAGTCACTTTTGATGTATTGTTCATGTTTATGCCGAAACCGGTCTCAGAATTGCTCTATCTCATATGGTTTTTAAGATATTCTAACATAAAAGTGTAAAGTGATATTACAAGTCAAGGTTACTTTCAGCCACAAAAATTGGTTGAAATGTTTGAAAGTTCCAGTCTGTTTCTTTAAAATTCAATTTCAATTATACCGATATCTTTTTTATTCTCAGAGATATACTAACCTAAAAAGTTAAAAAAGTTGTTATTTCAGCTTACGATATTTCGGAGGAACAAAGAGATATCGATACAATTTAAATTGGGTTTTGAGTTGCACTCGTACTTTTCTATAAAGTAAAACTGCAAATTTAAGATAACGAAATTTTTTTTTATGTGCTTCGTTGCTAAAAAATAAACTTTGAGGGACAAAATTCGGTTTCTGAAAAATCATCAAATACCATGCGACAAAAAAAAACTTTTGCTTAAGTGCATTGTAAGATGTGCGAAAGGAGCTTAAAGTCAACTGTTGTAAAGCTCTTCTTTTCTGCAACTTTTTTGATGAACAATTTGCAATACTTAGCGTATGAGGACGTCCAACTCAAAACGCAATATGTGCCACAAATATAAATTTTCAGTAGAAGTTGAAAAGTATTGCAAAAAAGAAAAAGGTTGAAATGGGATTCACAGCGAGTGAACTGCAGAACTATGTACCCAAAAAAATAAAAATGACTTTTCGATGACTGCAGACTCTATGAAGGATTAAAGATTGCCGATATTGCGTTTTGATTTGAAAAAAAATTTGGAACAAGTCAAGCGTTGCTCCCACAGCCAAATTTTATTCTTTTGCCAAAATATGGCTTCATGAATTAATTACAACTACAACAACAGAAACAAAAAGTGTCGCTCAGACCCGGATTCAGAAATATAGCCATTGGAGGATCGCGATATATCTTTTATTAAAATCGATATAAGTTAAGAACCCCTGGATGGATTTTAAAAATATTGATGTCATAAAAAAGGTATTTTACCGAACTATTCTGGCATTGTTGTTGTTTAAAGTTCCTAATTTCAAGAAAATTTATTTGGTCAATTTTTGGTTTTTTCTATAAAATTTATTAATGATGCAATTTTAGATACATGTCGCAGATCACATGAAAGGAAATAAATTGGCCTTCCTAATTTAGTTACCAAAATTACAGGTTAATAACACATTTTTTGGGAAAAATAACGGTTTTTGGGAAAAAAATGGGGTGAATTTTTGAAAAATTATTATATCTCGAAAACTATAACTCAAATTGAAAAATTTGAATAGTCCGGTAAAACACCTTTTATATGACATCAATATTTTTAAAACACATCCAGGGGTTTTCAACTTATACCGATTTTTATAAAAGATATATCCCGATCTTTCGATGGCCATATCTCCAAAACTAGGTCCGAGCGATATTTTCCGATTACACATTCTTTGTGAGAATTATAACTTTAACAAAAAAAGTTTGGTTTAAAACAAATTGGGTTCTGGGAGTAACGGTTGACTTCAGCCAAAAATTTTTGTTTGAAATGTTTTCATATATCAAAGCGAGTCCACCCAACACAAGAATCTTAAAAAAATTTATTTTTGGGGTGTTGAATCCGTGTATGGCAATGAAAAATCGTTCTGATAGCCCATTTTCTCGCTAGCACCCCCTCTTCGGGGTGAAATCCCACTTGTTATAAACATTCTGCCTGGTGTTATTACTGGTTGTCAGTGGCGGATTAACCCTAAGGCACCAGTAGGCACCTGCCTAGGGCGGCAGATTTTTGGGGGGCGGCAAATTTTCGGAGTGATAAAAAAAATTTATAATTTAAGTATTGAACTTGATTTTATTTTACCTAAATGGTACTTTAAAAACATTTACACTCAGCACTATTTAAGCAATACGAATGGACGATTTAACCGATTAAAAACAACCATGTAGTGTACCATACGGTTAAATTAAGACGATTATAAAAGATACTTAAGAAAAGTTTACTCAATACCCAGGGCGGCAAAATAAGTGATTGAAATAGATATTGTTCTATAAGACCAAAGGACCATAAGCTGAAGAACTCTTATCAAATGCAAAATGGACTGTAGGGGGCGGCAAAATGAGTGATTGAAATAGATATTGTTCTATAAGACCAAAGGACTAAAAGCTCAAGAACTCTTATCAAATGCAAAATGGACTGTAGGGGGCGGCAAAATGAGTGATTGAAATAGATATTGTTCTATAAGACCAAAGGACTATAAGCTCAAGAATTTCGAGTCGAAGGGGCGTGGCATCGCCGATGTTTTTATTGGATGCAAAATACTCAAGCATTTTTCATACGCATACCAAATTTTATTCAGCTATGTCGATTAGTTTCAAAGATAGGACTGATTCTTGCGATTAAAGCCCCATTTTTCCATATAAATAGCATTTTTCAAATATTTTCCGATCGGGGCCAAAATTTTTGTGCTTGATACTTACATCAATAGAAAACTTTTTAGTCCCTGGGAGTAAGGTTTTTTACATTTTTGATTTTAACGATAGGTCTAATGTATATCTGGCCTAAAAAGTTCAGATTGACAAGAATCATTGATTAGAGGATTTATTGAATAGAATTTTTTGAAGAAATCGTTTCTTTTTTAATTAAATAATTACCAAGAATAGGATGATTAAAAATAAATGTTGAAATATTGTCCAGAACTTGCAACATTTGCACCATCTCGAATAATACTCTCAATATTCCGTTTTATGGGTTTTTTTTTGGGCAATAGGCGTTTCCATTAACCAATTTTGCTTAAAGACAACTGCTTGCCTCTTTTCAATAACTTCACCACAAAATTTCATCAAGCTATCTTGACTTGTTTTTCCGTAATCGTGATTTCTACAGACGGACATGTGGTCAGACATACAGATAGATGAACAGACAGACGGACAAATAGGTGGACCGACCTAACTACGGCTACAAACAAGAGTACAACATGAATATACCCCAGGTGCTGGGTACAAAAATGTGTATTTATGCTTATATTCAGCACTAGATTTATTTTTTGTTTATTTTAAAATCAGTTCATACGTTTCTCGCTATCCTAATGCATTTTAAACCAAAATGGAATAAAAAATAAAAATTTATAAAATTTTTTTCTTCAATATTTTCGAACCACTTATATTAGAACATTTGTTGCCATATAGCTACATCCCAAAAGTCGTATTTAGAAAAAAAAATTTTGAAAACTTTTGATTGATTAGGCATTAAATGACCATAAGTAGCAAAAAAACAAAAAATTGGATTTTTCGGATGAGAAAAAAAAAGATAGACCGAAAGGGTTAACAAAATTAGACGAAAAATTTTTTAATGTATGAATAAACATAAACGATGTATTTAAACATACAAATCATTAAAGTGTTAATGTAACCTATAAATCTGTTTTTATTATAAGTTTCTTTTTCTATAAAAAAAAAATCTGAAGGTGGGGGGGGGGAGCGGCGAAAAAAAAAGTGCCTAGGGCGGCAATTTACTTAGATCCGCCACTGCTGGTTGTGAAGTGAAAATGTACGTTGATGATGTTCAAATCTATACTAGATGTGATATTAATGAATGTGTTCTTAACTTAAATAAGAATCTCGAAAATGTTAACAAATGGGCGTATGACCCACAGTGGGCGGCTCCCAGGCCAGCGTCAGTTTCAAACACCCATCGGCTCTTGGAATATCCGAACTCTTAATGATACAGGCAAAATACATCAAGCCGTAAGAGAATTCCACAAATTTAAGCTGGAAATATTATGATTAATTGAGTTTAGATGAAACGGTGCCGGTAGAGCACTATGGTAGAGCACAAAATGACATCCAGAGGGATGGAGTTGGATTTTTGTTAAGTAAAATGCTGTAAAGGCAGTGATGGAATGGAAACCTAAACGAAAGGCTCATTTGGTGCAGATTTCGTATCAACCAAGGTTGAATTCTACAGTCCTGCAGCGATTAACAGTGCTGAAGTGTTGAAGAACTTAAAATAGCCCCGATCGATTGTGATTGAAGCATTGAAACATCATGGAGTGCTGCTAAGTCTGCTTTCTTAAACTCCTGCGAAAAAATAATGGGGTTCTGACCCTCGAATAAGAAACACTGGATGAGCGAGGAAACGTGGTGTCTTGTTGGATTCTTGTTGAAGAAGCTCGAAAAAACTGAGAGATGACACTAAAACTAGAGCGCAAAAGAACGACGCCGAAAAAGTCTTTAACTCTCTCAATAATGAAGTCAGGCGTTCGTGCAGACAAGACAAAAGAAGAATGTATAACGACCACGCTAGCGAAGCCGAAAGCGCTTCTAATGCTCAAAATCTCAGGCAGCTTTACAATATCACACACCAACTATCTGGCAAAAAACACCAACAGAATCGCCCTATCAGAGACAAAAACGGAAATCTCTTAACATCCGCGGACGGCCAGCTAAGGAGATGGAATGAGTATTTTTGTGACATACTGCATCCCACATCTACCACATTTCCGCAGCCAAAATCACCAACTACGACTGCCGGAGTGACTCGCACAAGTAGTCGAATACAAACACAACCGCCTACAATCGATGAAATAGTGAAAGCTATCCAAAGCATTAAAAACAACAAGGCCGCCGGTATAGATCAAATAACAGCTGAACTGCTAAAAACATGCCCCATTACATCAGCTTAGATTCTTCATCCTCTGATTTCCAAAATCTAGAGCAAAGAGCGTTTGTCAGAAGATTGGCTACATGGTATGCTAGTCAAATTGACGAAAAAATGTAACCTAAGCGAGTGCCGAAATTATAGAGGAGTAACTTTGCTCTCGGTACCATCACTATCGACAAAAGTGCTTCTAAGCAGGGTAAGCGAAAAACTTGATTCGATCATGCGTGGATCAAATCAACACCCACAGAATAGTTGTTGAACAATCATGCGAGTGCCGTGCTGCACTTCAACTTGTCTTCGCAGTGTGTTACACAACGGGTTGTTGTCACTGGCATTCACCGCTAATTCAGGCGTATGGCAGGGGTGTTTACTATCACCATCTGTCTTCCTTATCGTTCTCGACGATATCCAGATAAAGCTCTTAATAAGGCCAAAAGGGGTATCCAATGGAACTTTACCGAACATCTAGAAGATCTCGACTACGCTGACAACATTTTCCTTCTATCGTCAAAACACTCAGATATGTAAAGCAAGATTGTAGACTTTGTCTTGGAATCGCAGAAGGCCGGCCTAAAAATCAACGCATCCAAAACTAAAAGCATGAAGCTGAACGCAAACAGAATTGACATCACGTTTAAAGCTGGCAGTGATGATATTGAAAACGTCTACAGCTTCACGTATCTAGGTGGTGCAAAAGAGCATATCAACTCAAGAATAACAAAAGCGAAGGGCGCGTTTGTTCAACTGAACAAAATATGGTCTTCTTCCGTTATATCCATCAGAACGAAAGTGAGCATTTTTGATTCGAATGTGAAATCGGTTTTGTTATATGGGTGCGAAACGTGGCTTGTTACAGAACAATTAATGAACCAGCTGCAAGTATTCGTCCACAAATGCTTAAGACGTATAGGTACTTAAGGTTTGGAGGCCTCGCACTATCTCGAATGCCGAGCTACATCAAAAATGCAATCAGAGGGCTATAGCAAACGAGGTCAAGCTGTGCAAGTGGAAATGGATTGGTCATACTCTCCAGAAGCCACACAGCAAAGTCTGTCGCCAGGCTCTTGTGTGGAATCCACAAGGCAGTAGAGGACGTGGTAGACCCAAAACCAACTGGAAAAGGTCACTGGAAAAGGAAATCCAAGAATCGGGAAAGTCGTGGCAAGAGATCAAAGTCATCGCAACAAATGAAGTCGTTTCATTCCTCCAAGGAGTTGAAGGAGAATACATACAAACAATTAAGTGGTAATTAAAAGAAAAAAATTAAAATTCTTTGTTTTTATTTCAACCTTTAAAACCAGCTTTCCATACTTTGCTTTAAAACTTAAGATTTAAAAACAATTTTTGCTTTTTAATCAAATTGCATTTAATTCCCTTCACTATAAGATATTTTGAACAAATATTTGCCATTTAAAAATTGCAAAAAAATCTATTTCTAGAAAATAGTTATAAAAGTTTTCTTAAAAAAATTGTTATTTTTGTACCAAAACAGAAACAAATCTAATTTTTGAACCAAAACTTTTTCAGAATATGGGTCTAGTTATTCTCAACAGCAGTTAACTTAATGACATCATCACCAACAAAATCAATAGTTTCGAAGTTACGGGCTGCCCATTTTTCAATATATTTTTTCCAAATGCTTAAACTGAAACTAACGCATATGTTTTGCACAAAGAATAATCAGTTATATTCTTTAAATGAAATCATATACTTTTTATTAAACTTTAAATTTTTCAAAAAATCTATCAAACGCAGTATTATTAATTGAACCGAAATTCCATTTCATATTTAGATTATCTTTATCGCAGATGTTCATTAACAGTGTCTGATTCATATTATTTCGCGGAAAAGCCTCTAGACAATAACTCCCATGAGGGCGATTTATTAGAAATTTATTCTTCCGATCATAGTGCCAAAATTGTGTTTCACCTTTATTCTGACATGGATACAGAAACACAGGAGCATTTTCGTATAACTTCGGAACATCAAAACACGAAACGTTATCATACCAACGTAAATCTTGGCTCAACTTAAATAGAAACATTTGTCTATCATAAGGCCTTTGTAGATTTTTAGCGCAAGGATATAAACCCGGTATTGATTTTCCATCTATAATATCGATGCATAGACTTGGTGTTCCAGCACTTTGTATAGAGCCACTGGCAAGCTCTGCTGGCAGAACTAGTGGACTGTTTTGAAGTGCATTAAAAGCAACCTCATGCATGTACCAATTGAATGTTTTGCAATTTAATTTCTCACGTAACGCTTTCTGTTTTGTCAAGTTTCCAACAAAAATTTTCTTTAAGTTTGGATAGCGCTCATAAAAGTATTGCTTGTAATCATCCAGCCAGACCTCAGCAACGCGCTTTTTGTTCTTAATAAAAAAAAAACTTTTAAAAACATTCAGAGAAATTTAGCCACAAATTACCTTCAACAAGAAAACAGGTATTTTTGCATGTAATCCTTTACTAAGATTTTTCCTAAAAATATGTGCCACCCTTGAACAAGGCACATTTAACATTTGACCACCGCACATCCAAACTTTGAAACTTAATTCAAATTGTTCTCCACCCCATATCTGAAGCCCATCATCGTAGCCACCAAGTTCCCAAAAATAATCACGAGAGATTGCAAAAAAACAACCATGCATAACTGGGTTGTTATAAGGTTCTGTAATGTTTCGCAAATCGTTATTTGAAATTTTTGTATCTTCATACGTAAGAGTCCAATCGAAGGCACCTTGACGCGGTGGATAAGATTCATAACTCAATTCCTCAGAATTAATCCAATCGATAATTGGGCACACAACAGTGCGTTTATTCAGCACTATAGGCTCAAGCAATGGTGGTAGCCAATTGTAACCGACTTCGATGCGTGAATCTGAAACTACCAGTACTTCTGCTGACATCTCGCGAATACCGGCAAGGCGTGCCCTTATTAGACCCATGCGTTTGGGCATACACACAAATCGTACTTTAGTGAAATGTGCCGTAACGTATTGTTTGAGTTCTCTGAAAAGCTGAAAATCACTTAAATCATCCACGAGTATAATTTCCTTGAGTAACTCTGGTGGTGTCCGATTGATCAGACTATGCAATGTGCGCGCAAAAGTGCTTAACAATTCATTGTGGAAGGGTATAACAATGCTGACTGTGGGCAAATTGCTGGCATATTTTTTATACAAACACCTAGAAGTGTAACATTTTAGTGCAGTCAAAACAATAGTAATGAGCGATATTGTTACCCTTCGTCACGTGCATCTGGTACTGATCGATTGACAGATATGGCATCGGATAGAAGAACATTAAGTCCATGTTGCTTATACAATCCTGCTTCCAATGAACGATCTATGTTCTTGTCCAACGTGGCTGCTTTACCTTGTTCCCCCAGGCCAACACGTTGGCTGTCAGTGTACATGGCATACCAATCATGCCAATCTTTTTTCGTTGGTGGCTCCTTTGTACGAGTAGTATAATTTTGAGTAAGTTTGTTTGGATTAATATGATCCCGAAATAAGAATATTTGAACTATTGTTATAATACATAAAAAAAAGATTGCGAATATGCTGTACTTGATCAGTAATTTCCAAATCCTTTTGTGCATTTATAATATTTCAAAAATATACCACTCATAGAATGAAAAGCTAGTTAGTTGATTCGAATTAAAAAAAAAAAAAATAATTTGTATTTAACTTTAATGTTTGGAATTTAGAGACTGATTTATAACTCAGTGAATATGAAAAAAAAAAAAGTTAAACGACAGTATATGGAGACTTAACATCTTTGTAGTGCTGCTTTCTGTCATCCATGTTCATTAGACCGTACCAGAAAATAAATTCACCGTTCACAATCGAATTCGAATTATATTTTTGCAAGGCAATTTCGAAAAAACATTTTTTGTTTACCGAACGTAGGGATTGCACATGAAAATTAGAATTTTTGCAATTTTTTGGAAAAATTTCGCGCATTAACATTTTTCGTCATATCTTCGGTATGTACAACCCGACCATGAAGTTTAATACTTAGTACTTAGTTTTTTCCATTTAGGGCGTGGCATCGCCCACTTTTAACACAAAAACTATTTTGTAGAGTTAATGCTATAAGTTTTACTTAAATCGGCTGGAAAAGGGAGTCAAAGTTTTCTGCTTGCGTATTAATATTATATAGGCAGATAGTTTACATAGATCTTCTAAGAAAACTAAAAAAGTAAATAAATCAAACAGAATCTAAAGTAGTCACTTTCGATGTATTTGTTCATATTTATGCCCGAAACCGGTCTCAGAATTGCTCTATCTCATACGGTTTTTAAGATATTCTAACATAAAAGTGTAAAATGATATTAAAAGTCAAAGTTACTTTCAGCCACAAAAAATGGTTGAAGTGTTTGAAAGTTCCAGTCTGTTTCTTTAAAATTCAATTTCAACTATACCGATATCTTTTTTATTCTCAGAGATATCCTAACCTAAAAAGTTAAAAAGTTGTTATTTCAGCTTACGATATTTCGGAGGAACAAAGAGTTATCGATACAATTTAAATTGGGTTTTGAGTTACACTCCTACTTTTCTATAATATAAAACTGCAAATTTAAGAAAAGACTGAAAATTAAAACAAAAAATCCTATTAGAAAATGAGCTCTTCGTTTCTTATCTCAAAAGTTACTTATATCGGTAAATTTTTATGCTAGAAAGATGTTAAAAAACTAAAATGTGCATAATTACATAACTATAATTTTTGCTTGGAAATTTTTTTTTGTCCGACAAATAGTTTTTAAGTTTTTCTTGAAAAACTGATTTTTTTGACCTTTGAACCCCCAGAAAGCAGGGTTGAACTTTTTTTTTGTGAAATAACTACAGTCCAATAACCAACTCTATTAAGTTTTAAGTCCGCAGCAATTTTTCCTGTTATATATTTAGTTTTACTGTAGAGTAAGGGAGGGAAATATGGACCACCAATCTTTCTTTTTTTAAATAAAGCTCAAAATAAGTACATAAAATAAAACAATTAATTATATTTCATTCGTTCAAGAAAACAATTGATATTTATTCGGATTTACTTTAAGATAAATATCTCATCAAAATAAATAAAAAAAAATAAAAAACTTAAAATACTCAAAATGAAGATAAATCTAGTAAGGGTGTAAAATTTGGCCTGGCCGAACATTAAATACCCTACACTGCAGTATTTTAAAAAAAGCTTGCATTTATAAGTTTTAGTGTCTGAGTGAAAAACGTTTTCAGTAGAGTTTTGAAGCTTTTTCTTATACAAGAGATGCCAAGCCCTCTTGTCCGAGTTTGTCTAGTTTTAGCTTAGAGCGTGCATTTATAGTATTTAGTATTTGAGTGAAGTTTGGTTGGACTATCTCAAAAAACTTTTTCAGTATAGCATTTTGAAACTTTTGCTTATATGGGAGGTGCCACGCCTACTTGTCTGATTTCTCCCAATTTTTGTTGAGAGCTTTCATTTATGACTCTTAGTGTCTGAGCCGAATTGGGTTCGAATATCTCAAAAAACGCTTTCAGTATAGCGTTTTAAAGCTTTTGCTTATGTGGGAGATGCCACGCCTTCGCCTTCTTGTCCGAATTTTTTCAGTTTTTTTTAGAGCTTGCGCTTACAATTCTTAGTATATATGCGTATTTTGGTTGCATTGTCGTGAAAAATACTCTTAAAATTGCATTTTGAATATATTTTTTGTATGGACGGTAGGCGTGTCCATTCACCGATTTCGCTCATTTTCAATCCCCCGAGCTATCTTTGACCACAAAGGCAGTGTACCAAATTTCATTGAATTATCTGGCTCAGTTTTCCCAAAAAGTGTATTTCAACACACAGCCACCCAACCAGCCAGCCAGCTAGCCAGACAGACGGACATGGCTATATCGACTCAGGAGGTGACGCTGATCAAGAATATATATACTTTTCTATATCTGCCACTCCTCCTTCTCTGCGTTACAAACGGAAGGACAAAGTGAATATACCCTGGGTGTAGGGTATAAAAAGTGTGTTGCAATATGAACCATATACTCCATATTGCCCTATATATTTATTTGATACAGAAGTTCCATATAAAACTGTCACTTCCACATCCGGCTCATTCTTCATGACTCCAAGGACGCCAATTTAAACATTCAACCCAAACTTCGCCACGGCGATCTTCTAAGTAAAGGGTATCACGGTATAACCATTTGTCATCTTCTTTTTCTTTGCAGTTTACGAATTACAAATAATAACCATCAGACTCATCATGAAAACTGCAATTTGATTTCCCATCTGAAGAAGTTGATAAATATATTAGTTTTTGAGGCTTTTTCCTTTGGTGGTCCATATTACCCACAGCACGTGTTGGTGAAATAAATGGTTTTTTTTTATCAAAAATTCTTGTGGTTAATGAACTAAATTCTGCTAATTTATTATAAATGGTATTCACTGACTTTGTATAATTAAAGATTTATTTAAAAACACTAAATCTTTTATGTGAAATAATGAAATCACTCACTAGAAAAAATAAATCGCAAAAGATTTTTTTAGAAAAAACAACTTCACAGCAACATGCAACTTCACCAAACGCTAAAATTGCACAGATATAAGTTTTAGGTATTGGCATAAAGTTTGAACATGAATAACGGTAAATCCTATATATGCATTGGGAAATGATCGTGTGGTCCATATTACCCGCGTAGTTCATATTTCCCTCCCTTACCCTACTAATACATCTTTTTCTACTAAATACAAAAATAGACATCTAACATGATTTTTTTTTTTTTTGTTTTTAATTTAATTAATACCGCCGTTCAATTAATTTTATAATTAAATTTTAAAGATAATTTTTCAGTAAGTAATTTTAAGTTAAAAAAAAAATAAAAAAAACATTTTATACTTATCCTCAAGAATCTAAACAACTTTTTATCTTGTAATTTTATTTATTTGTATTCACATTGGACAAACAAATAAAATTAGCAAATCTACACTTGTTAAAATGCACTTAAAAAAAAAAAAAGATTTTCTAACTTAAAAAAGATATTAGAAATTTGGGCAAAACTTAAGAGAGCAAAGATAATAACAACAGAGTTCTTAGATAGAAAGAGAGAGATTTGGAAACGTATTTATAGTCTAATTTTTAAGCGAATGTTTAGCCAAAATTGAACACACTTGAAAATTAGACTATCAGGCCTTTTCCGCAATCCGTGTGGTTTCAATTACTTTTCATTTTGGAAGCTTTATGATAAAAATGGTGAATCAGACGATAAAAAGTATTAGAATCATTTATGTGGAGAATTACAAGTTCTACAAATATTTCTCGAATGGTTACTTTTTCGTTAATGCAAATCAATATTATTTGTAGAACCTGCAGTTCTCCAAAAAAGAGATTCCTATACTTTTTATCACCATTTTCATCAAAAAGCCTTCGAAATGAAAAGTTATTGAAACCACGCGGATTACGGAACAGGGATGTATGTATAATTATGTGCCAAATAATAAGAGAGAGAGAGAGTGGAGTAAAGAAAACAAAAATAAAAACTGGACGACAAGAATTCGTGTAGATCGAAAATCGCACGTGAAAATTTCACACTAATAGATGCATAACTCAAAAACATTTGAAAAACAATTAAGCGCGTTTTATTTGTGATTACTTTAAAAAAAAAAAATTTCATTTTCCAAAATTCAGAATTACGTGGTGTTTAACAAGGCTTTTTTCAAAATTATGCTGATGATATGGATTGTTACGATTCTCCAATTCTTCACAAGTGACACGTGACATGCGCTTTCTCTTTCTCTCATCATAACATATCCCGCAGCAGCTCTTTTTGTGCAGCTGTCAATTTTTCAGGGAATTGTATATCGAAGGCTACCAACAGATCACCCTTACGCGTTGTATCCTTGGGGAACGGCAGACCGTAACCTTGTATGCGTTTCACTGTATTCGGTTTGATAATCTCTTGCATGGTGCTGATGCGCAGCTTATCGCCGGACATTGTAGGAACTTGGAAGACAACACCGCAGAGAGCCTGTAACATAGAGAGAGAAAAAAAAACTTAGTTAATTAACTTAAAGATTTTTTAAAAATTTATCATCATTTATCATCAATAGTCGGCTGTTAATTAAGGGAATGCAGATTTTAGCGAAAGATAACCCATTTCTTTAGAGACATAGAGATAATAACACTGTGCTCAAATAGGAACACTTTTTTCTAACATCATTCAGATACGCTGACTTAAAGGATATCATTATCTTACTTCTATATCATACTTCATACTACTATCATCATACTACTATATAAAATACAACGTCGGTCTGTCTGTCATAACTCGGGAAACATTCATCCGATTTGCATGATTTTTTTTTTTTCCTTTATAGATATTTTGCATGGAACGGATACGGATACATTTTTTTTCGAAATACCTTCGGCTTCGTCTGGGTTCTTGGGAAATCCCATAATTCAAAAATCAGTTATCTGATTTGCATGTTTTTTTGCTTTCGAAGACAAGCTATCACCGGCACCGGGACAAATAACATCCGCTGGAAAAATTTCGAATACAGCGATATAAAAAAAGACCTTCTGAGACTGTTTGACAGATATGGATGAGATAAGGTACATTAATTTTTAAAGGGTATCGGGACATATTATATTTCATTGTGACAGTCTAGCAAGACACAGACTTCGTTACTTTTCTATCGCGTACCCCTCTACTTCTGAGGAGGGCACCTTACCCCCAAGGGACATACTGGCATTCATTAATGCCAGCGCCTATGGACTGATTCTAATCAAGTTTTATCAGGTTTAGAACAATAGGTCTTATAAGCTGCGGTGACATTTAGCGACTGGATCCCAACCTTTCTCTAATTCTAATTCTAAAGGTTATCGGGAACTGGCGAACGAAGTCGCTTCCGGCCAACTAGTGCAAAATGCAATGAAAATCAGTTATTCGATTTGCATGATTTTTTGCTTTCGAAGACATACTATCAGGTGAGATTCCAGGACAAACTGTAATTTGAAATATCCTCGGTTCCGCCCGCAAAATAAAAAGTTCTGGTACTAGGACAAATAACATCCGCTGGAAAAATGCCCAATAAAGAGATATAAAAAAAGACCTTCAGAGACTGTTTGATAGATGTGGATGGGATTATGTACATACGTCTTTAAATGGTATCGAGAACGGGCGAACGTTTGTTTCCGGGCAACTAGTAGTGTACATATAATTTGATATAGGTACACATACAGTTCGTTCAAATCTTTTCGATTTACGTATTAATTATTTTTCACTTTTAAGAACTTATGCATGACCAGGGAAGTGAAGAAAAGTGTTACGTTAATAACAAAATTTATTTTTCATGTTAATGAAATGTTACTCTTACGACATGTTGCAAGTTATCAAATAAAAATTTTTCCAAGAAGTTATATTTTTTCTTTGAAAAAATGAGCCAAAGTCACTTAACACCCTGATTCAACGAGCAATTGGAATGGAATTTCTCCCGCAAACGGATCAGTAATGGATCTGTAACGGATAAAAAAGCGGAGATATGAACCGTCTGGCACACTGGGTATTTATGTTATGATTTATCAGAATTTTTCTACCAAATTTAGTTATAGTGAAATTTCATTCTCTATCAAAAAATTTATTTAGTGGTAATGAAAAATTTTTCATTGAAAGTTAAAATTTGTTTCATTGAATTTAATGAAATTATAATGAAAATTTTCAATGCATGTTTCATTAAATTTATTGAATTTTTAATAGAAATATTCATTAAAGTTTCATTAAATTCAATGAAAGTGAAAATTTATTTTCATTAAAGTTGCATTAAATCCAATGAAACAAATTTTCACTTTATTTTAATTTAATTAAACATTACATTATTGAAAATTTTCATTAATGTTTCATTAAATTCAATGAAACAAATGCTTACTAAACATTTTATGGCTATTGAAATAGGATATTTTGAATCCTATATTATAATCACGGCACCAATAGCAAATGATTTAGATTTCCTACAAGGCGAAAAAATATGTATTTCGGCTTTTTTTATTATCATTTGTATATTCGTCAAAAATTCCTGAAACTAATGAGCAAGCTGCAAGTATTCGTCAGCAAATTTTTAAGTCGTATACTAAAGGTTTGGTAGCCTCGCACTTTATCGAATGCCGAACTACATCAAAAATGCAATCTGAGGGCTATAGCATACATATTTGCCTTTGGAAATAATTCATTTCATACCTTTAGGGTTTAAGAATTTTAGTACATTTTCTATGGGAGATAGGCGTGTCCGTTGAAGTATCATGCCCATTTTTGAAATATTTTTCGCAACTTGCTATATTTCATTCAGCATGTGAAATTTCAATAAAATAACAAGCAAACAAGCAACAACAAATTCGTAAATTATTGCCGATTTGCTTTTCATACACGCAAAAATTTTTACTCTAGAGAGGCATGTCTGGTGTAGGTTATTTAATTTTTGACAAATGCAAAGATAACACCCACAATTCTTTTACTTTCTACCAGTATCGAATGAAAAAAATCTTTGAATATGAAAAAGGTGGTTTTAACCGTACAGTGTTATAGTGTCATTACCTCCCGAACTATTTTTTTGAGTGCTAATGCTGAAAATGCTGTCAGAAAAAAATTTTGCTGACCTTATTGACAAACGATTAAAACAAAATCAACTAAACCATTAGCTACGATTTTTACTTTTTGATTTTCTTGACGTCGTAGTTTTGAAAATCAATTAAATTTATAACGACGCGATTTAATAGCTCAATTATTTACAAAGATGATAAACTCAAAGTTAAATCGAATAAGAAATTAAAAAAAAAAAATAAAAAACTTTATAATTGATTCTATCATAATAAAAAAATCAAATGCATTAATAAAACCAAAATGCGTTTGTGACATTTTTGGTAACAAATAAAATTCCAATTGATGATGTGGTCATATTATTGGAGTATTCGACGGCATCGTCGGCGTCATCAACTTCATCAATGATGTTGATTTTATAGTTTTCATAAGCTCTGTTTATTTTTGATTTTATCTTTTTTGTTTTAATATCGTACCGTATATTTATTATTGATTCATGAATTGTGTATGATGCGAAAAAAGAGCATATGCTACACCCTACATTGTTGCTTACACGTTGTTTTCAGTGCTTTGTGGTTTTGACCATTTTCGGTCAAAAATATTAAGTCATCAACTAAATGTTGTTTGATATCAAATTTCATACAATACAAACGTCTTAAGAATAAAAACCTTATGTTTTTAACGACTTGTTCGTTGCTTTTCGTTTATTTTTGACTTATTTATGGTTTTGTTGCCTTTCGTGGCTCAAAATTTTTAAAATTTTGGAATTGCGCTCTCTAGTGGCGGATCCAGCATTGTCAAGAGGAGGGGCCAATTGACTACATTTTTAGATAATAACAGAATGTTTTTAAAATCTTTACATATAATTTTAAACAAATCTAATCACTTGATGTGAGAGGGGGGCCGATCGCCCCCATCAACCCCCCTTGGATCCGCCACTGGCGTTCTCACAGCACAAAAATATTTTCTTTGATATAAATAAGCACCATGTAAAATTTGATTTAATTTTAAAGCATATTTGATGCATCCAAAACCGTTTTGATAACCTAAAAGTGATCCTAAATATGGAAAAAGTTTTTGGCTTCAAATTTGAATTGTTAAACTTTTATATGGATTTTGAGCCGCTTAATTTTAATCTGCAATTTATTTCTCTTTTAGTTCTGTAGTTTCGATGATATTGTCCATTCATGGTAGAAAATTAAGATACTAAATGAAAAGGCCAATATCTTCAAAATTACAAAACATATTAAGAAATAAATTGCAGACTCCATATAACAAGTGCAACAGCTAAAATTTTATAACAAAAATTTTTTCCATATTCATGACCACTTCTCGGTTTTGAAAATGATTTGGGATGTATGAAATGTTCTTTGTAATGGACGAAATTTTACGTAGTGCTTATTTGCATCAAAGAGAACATTTTGGTGCTATAGGAGCGTAGTGCCAAGCAAATTTTCGTTTTTTATACAAATTTGAACCAGTCTTATACATACATCCTATTATTTTTCATTTAGTATTTTCCAATACCGCTCGTACTTTAAGACTTTTTTGAAAATGTTTTTGAAGTAAAAATTCCATAGCTACGCGAGAGGTCAAATTTCTAGGTCGAAATATTTTTGGCTATACTTTGTTGACCTTCATTTAGACATTTTTTGTTGCAAACTTTTTTAATGAAATTTAGAATATAAAGAGTGATCCAATTCGAGGTCCCTCTTCCAGCTGGGTTATTTTGGCAGTTGTTATGTGTCAAATGGCTTGTCCATATGATGTTTGTGTTGAGTATTCAATGCGACTCAATCATGAATAGACTTACTGCTAAACAACGTTTATTAATTGTGGAAACTTAGTACCAAAATCAGTCATCAGTTAGAGAATGTTATAGAGTTCTTCAACATCATATTGGTCGTTATGAGCGTCCAACTGAGAGCACTATTCGTAACACCATCACCAGAAATCGAAGCAATTTAACACTATTGGACATTCATCATTCAACCAGAGTGCATATAGCCCGTAATTTAGAGAATATTGCTGCACTAGCAGAGAGTGTTCGTGAAAGCCGTAAACAATCCATTCGTCGTCGACCTCAGGCTTTGGGCATCTCTTATGGATCATTGTGGCATATCTTGAGGCGTGATCTTGGTCTGAAGGCCTATAAAATACAGCTCGTAAAAGAATTGAAGCCGGCTGATCTTGGTGTACGTTTTAATTTCGGTTTGTGGGCTTTACAACTTCAAATTGATCCATTATTTTATCGAAAAATTGTGTTTAGGGACGAAGTTCATTTCTGGTTGAACGGCTACGTTAACAAGCAAAATTTTCGTATTTGGGCCGATAAAGAACCAGAAGCAATCCAAGAGCTTCCAATGTATTCCGATAAATGTACTGTTTGGTGTGGTTTATGAGCAGGAGGCATCATCGGACCGTATTTCTTCAAAAATGCGGATGGAGCCCGTGTTACGGTTAATGGTGCTCGCTACAGACCAATGATCAATGAATTTTTGTTGTCAAAAATTCAGGATATTAGTGTAGCCGGCCTCTGGTTCCAACAGGATGGCGCAATATGCCATACAACTGGAGAAACAGCTAATTGGGCACCAATATCATGTGATTTGACGTCATTGGATTACTTTCTTTTAGGATATGTTAAATCACTTACTTATGTCGACAAACCCGAAACTATTGCCGCTTTGGAAACCATCATAACTCGTGCTCTTCAAGGGATACCGCCCGATATTGTCGAAAAATGTATCCACAGAATAAACCATTTAACTTTTAAACATTGAGTAATAAGAACCGAGCTATCATTCTAAATAAAGATTTGCATCAATACATTGATTTTTATGTATTTTATTTCGAAAACAAAGTAAGAAGCTCTTATTGGATCACCCGTTACATAGGTGTCAAACATAAATTCCATGTACAAGTCTAAAAGTAGTCATAATCAGATAAGTTGCACGTTCTACGTTTCGATACTTTGCGATGTTATTCGATTTTTTTTAAGCAAATCATTGAACTAAAACAATTATTTTATGAAGAGAATACAATGCAAATGTTCATACATTAAACATGAAAATTGTCGCAGTTTTGTCGGAAAACTTTTTATCTATATTCTAATAGTGGGCTTTTTTCTCACCGCTGTTATGCTCTCTTTAGCGGTAGCTCCATTTATGGCAACAAGCGTTTAACGTTTTTATTATTCGAGCACTTATATGTAAATGTGTAAATTGTTATTTTGCTCATTTACATGATGTGACAATAGAAATATCACCGCCAAGTATTTACATATGTTGTCATCAGCCAAGCATTTATTCCCAATGCAAGTCTTAGCATAATATAAGCTATCAGTTCGGACTTGAATACATTTTTTTTTCTGTTATTTAGGGTAAGGGAGGGAAATATGGACCACCCATCTTTCTTTTTTAAATAAACCCAAAATACATAAAACAAAACAATTAATTTTATGTCATTCAGTAAAGGAAACAATTTACCTTTATTCAGCTTCACTTTTAGATAAATATCTCATTAGGATAAAGAAAAAAAATTAAAAAACTGAAAATGCTCAAAATGAAGATAAAAGAAAAGTGTAGTGTAATATGGACCATATAGTCCATTTGGTACAGAAGTTGCATAAAAAATGTCACTTCCACATTCGGCACATTTTTCATGACTCCAAGAACGTCAGATTACACATTCAACCCAAAATTCGCCACGTCGATCTTCTGACTAAAGGGTATTACATTTTATGCATTTTTTGTCATTTTTTTCCTTTGTAGTTAACGAATTACATATAATGACCATCAGACTCGTCATGAAAACTGCAGCTAGATTCCCCATCTAAAAAAGATGATAAATACATTTGTTTTTGAGGCTTTTTTCTCTGGTGGTCCATATTACCCACAGCAAGTGTTGGTGAAATAAATGGTTTTTTATCAAAAACTCTTTTGGTTAAGGAACTTATTTGTGCTAATAAATTATAAATGGTATTCACTGACTTTATATAATTAACCATTTATTTAAAAACGCGATGTTTTTAAAGTGAAATAATAAAATATACTCACTAGAAAAAAATTATCACTGATCTTTTTTTTAGAAAAATCAACTTTACAGAAACATACGACTTCACCGAACGCTAAAATATAAGCTTTAGATATTAGCGCTAAGTTTGAACATGAATAACGGTAAATCCTATGTATGCAGTGGGAAATAACCGTGTGGTCCATATTACCCACGTAGTCCATATTTCCCTCCCTTACCCTACTAGACATATTTTTTAAACAGAACTTCGATTGTATGAAGACTTTGTCGGATAAAGTCATTTTCATGTTTT
Organism: Calliopum simillimum; assembly: GCA_951812925.1. Taxonomy (NCBI): domain Eukaryota; kingdom Metazoa; phylum Arthropoda; class Insecta; order Diptera; family Lauxaniidae; genus Calliopum; species Calliopum simillimum. The sequence continues at coordinate 51,117,888 of OX638369.1, read as the reverse complement.
CATTTTCAACACATTTCTCTTGATTAGATAAGCGAGTTCTTTTCTGGGAAAGGAGTTAAAAACACTTTTTTAAAGATGAAGAATCTTGAGCGTCAACGTTGATTTCTAAAAAAAACAAGACTACAATATCCTATTTTTTTATGAGTCAAACGACGAAAATTTAAATGGATATTCCACACCATGCGTGAACCAGCAACGAAAGTATGCCGTCTAACATTGCAGTCTTGACCTTGGACATTCAGTCTAAGTTATGGAATAGAATCTTATTCTTGGTCATGATTTTGTTTTTTGTCTTGATCTACTTATATCATAGTACCAAAGACTACTGCAAAAATTGCTCAAAAATAAAGTAAGTAAAATTGGGTTTTTAATACGTTCTTAGTGAAGCCGCCCTTCTTAGTCCAAAAATTGTATGGATCAATTGCTTTTCAATGAGACACTCATTTTAGCTAAGTGTATGGTGTTCACGTTCGGCACCTACATACCAAATCCCACCAAAATAATTAGTATAGTTAACGAGACCTAACGAAAAGTGTCGAAATGTGTCGCGGCCAAAGAAGTTTCACGCGTGGCTTATTTGACTAAAAACGTCCCATATATATGTACATACCACAGTGAAAGTTCGTGTTAACTTCTTTACTTCTTCTTAATTGAACATGATTTATTTTAATAACCCCTCCCCTCGTTATGATTAAAAAACGAACATACATATTTAAGTCAATTAGCAGTTTTATGATACTGCTTCTCACAAAAAGTAGAAACAAAAAATCACAGATTTATTCTGCAAAACCGACAACGTGCCATATATGGTACGATCATAAAAATCTAAATTGAAACTGTGTCTGCACAAAAAAAGGCAGACATATTACCTTTTAAGACAGTAGGTATTGGCCATAAGACACATCGCAGTATAAATGATGCCGTTTTGTGTGCATTGAAATGTTGAAAATTTTCCCAGCACTTTACTGTATCATTGGCAGCACATTGTCGTCATAGTTGGCAACACTAATAAAGCATAACGCGCATACGTGCAGTGCAGTGCAGCAATGTTGCCATACCGAGCGTGTACGTAGCGAAAAAAGGCGTTAAAAAATGTTCACACATGTTGTTCATTCATACAAACAAACATACACGTTCACGTCATTTCTAAAATCGCAAAATCACGTTAGTTGTTCAGATTGTCATGTTAAGTTTTAATTGGATTAACTAAAAAGTTTGACAAGTGTTTTAAAAATTAAACTCCATTTTGTTTGTTAGCGAAGCATATTTAGTTATTCTCGTTGGCATTTTTAATTGTTTTTATGGTTTACATTGTTGTTGTTGTCATTTTAAGTGCTTTAACAAATTTTTAGGATTTTATTGCTTGTTACAATCACCGCATTTAGCTTAAATTTACAACAAAAATTATGAATTCCACTTGTCTAAATATGGTCGATTTTTTGTGACGCTTTTTTGATATTTTCTGAGGTTGACAACACTGATTTGTTGCTAAATATAACTTGCTATTTTGTAGTTGTTTTTGCAATTGTAATTAAAATGAGTTTGTCTTTCTAGAGTTTTGTATTTTTGTTTTTTTCTTTATTCTTTAGAGTGCAATAAATTATTATCAAGCCATAATTTTGTAATATTTGTAACCTTTTTTTGCCTTTCAAATGCTGCCATAATTTTTGACAAATTTGGTTAGCCTACCATATGGCGTTGTTATATTGTATCTTTACTATACGCGAGGGTTGCTATATATCTATCCGGAGAAATCGCATTTTTTAAGATGGGACGTTCTTAGGCTAGATAGTAAAAACCGATCATCAAAAAATGGGACCTGTTTCCTAAGTATATGTCATGCCCACTATTTAACAACCTAATTTTCAGATTTCCTGATCTTTTCAGATTTTTATGTTGAGTTGCTGTTGGTCGTGTTGAGCCCTGATTGGCCATATGGCAAACTTGTCCGTATGTTTGTTAAAATTACGATTTTTGCCAGACGAATAAATCTATCTGCATACAATTTGTCACAGATAATGGTGAGGGTCGTAGTCTGATTGGAAATAAAAGGTCAATGTTCACGCCTACTTCTCTTATAAGCATTTCAAAACATTGTATGCAAAGTAGGCGTGAACATTAACTGATCACGTCTCAATCAGATTACGATCTTAACTATTATGCATAAAGCTTTATCCGTTTGGCCATAATCATAATTTTAACAAACAGACAGACAAATTTACCATGGGGACAATCAAGGCTATACAGTGCCAATAGGAACTCAACATAAGGATCTGAAAACATCAGAAATAAGTTTTTCGACATTTGGATTTGATTGACCACTGTTCATCATGGTATTCTATATAACGGACACTCTAATGCCAATATATTTTAAATGTCATAAAATAAATTTAGGAATTTATCTGGAAGAATACAAAATGTAGAACTCCTGAATAGAGTATGAAGAGCATAAAGGTTATCGCCACTATCAAGAAAGCCAGAACAGGAAAAAATTTGACTTATCAATTTATCGTGAGACATTTCTTCAGCCCCTAGGACATCACAGATCAAAGACACATGAAGAACCTTTTATAGAAAGACAAGAACAGTATCAGAGACATCGAGCCTAAAAAAGTCATCGCATACATAGCTTACAACTACATATTTCTATTTGAACCTGGTTGAATACACCTCGATTTTGTACATCAGCTCTGACAAAAAACTCTTGAAGCTCTACTTACTACAATATAGAATCAACATCAATACCTAGAAAAACAGTTTCTTGACCATCAAGTAGTGGCTGAATAGTAGCGACTTAAATTATAAACCGTCAAAAATTGTGGATGAATGCCGCACCTAAAAATAATGTATTCTCTAAGTGAGTGCAGTAGTATCATCGAATATTTTTAAACTGAAGTGAGTGCAGTAGTGTCATTGAATGTACCCATGATTATTTTTCAACTTAAGTGAGTGAAATGAATTATTTTGAGTGCGGTAGTGTTGTTAATGAACATAAATAACATGTTCACCAATTAATGGGGAAAGGTCGAAAATATGAGAAGTTAAATAAATTTTCAGTGGTTTCGTGGTTTAGTGATTTCGTTGCAACAACTTTTTTTTAATGTCTCCAAAATTATATTGAGTTGACCAAAGATTTTAATACCCTTGAAATTTTTTCCCACATATTTGTAGAAGTTTGGAAAAATAAAAAACATTTGGAAAGTTCCTTTTTGTTCTAAACTTTTTATAAATCACTCTTATTTCACCATTTGGCCATTTAAGCTGCTGTCTATGGGCAAAATATATAAGCACCCATCTATCCTGCGCCATATAAAACATTTTAAAGGTTTCTTCGGCGACTCTACGGTATACGTCTTTTTGTATCAAACTCTAAAAATGTCCAACAAAAAGCCAGAACTAAGATGGGAAGAAGCCCTTTTGTACGAAACTACGATTTTTGATCATGATTTTCTCTTGGAAAATGCTGTTTGTGATGGATTTTGAACTAGAGGATGCATTTTAGCGTGATAATGCCGATGGCATTCTTAGGTTTGTTCGAGATCGTAAGTGGAAATACGCCCTTTTGATAAATCACTCTTTACACATTTTGGACATGACCAGAGATGTCTCCGACAATTTAAAGTGATCATTTTGCGCTCATTTTTGTAAAAAAGTTTGATTGCATCTCGAGTTTCGAAAAGAGAGCACCTCTTACGCAGGCACATTTGCAATAAGGGCGTGACATCTTCCATACAAGAAAAACCTACAAAACGCTTTAGTGAGAAGATAATGCAAGCAAATTTAACACAAATACTATGCTTTGAGCAAAAACTGTGCGAATTCCAACAAGTCAGAGCACACCCCTCCTGAACGAACTTTTAGGCTTCCGAAAATGTTGACGAAATCTACCAACGGGGTACTTTTCTTTCATGCTGATACATCAAAACTATGTAACAATGAAAATCGGATCAGGTAGTATTCGCGAAATATCGCAAAAATACATATCCCGTATAAAATTAAAAAAATGTAGAAAAAAAAAACAGAACAAACAAATATAAAAATAAATATATGTATTTTGCAATGCTGAATCCGAATCTGGCCTTAGAACTGCTGTATCTCATACCGTTTTTGAGATATCTTAGCCTGAACATGGAAAAAATACCGTTTTTGCTATATTTTGAAGCTATATAACTAGAATATGAAACATTCATACATAAAATCCGATACAGTATCGAAAAGTTATAATCTTTTTCTTTAAAACCTAATTTTAATTATGTGTATATCTTTATTTTTCTCGGAGATATTCTACCATAAGAAGTGCAAAAAAACATGTTTTTTCATTATTTCAGTCTACGATATTTCGAAGAAACACAAAGTTATTGACATAATTTAAATGAGATTTTAAAGAAAAAATTCGAATTTTGAGATACTGCATCGAATTTTACGTATAAATGTTCTATATTCTAGTTATATAGCTTCAAAATATAGCAAAAACGGTATTTTTTCCTTGTTCAGGCTACGATATCTCAAAAACGGTATAAGATACAGCAATTCTAAGGGCAGATTCGGATTCAGCATTGCAAAATACATTAAGTTTAATTATGTTTATATATGTTGTTTTTTTTTTCTAAATTTTTTTATTTTATATAGGATATGTATTTTTGCGATATTTCGCGAATACTAGCTGATCCGATTTTTGTTTTTACATAGTTTTGATGTATCAGCATGAAAAAATAGTACCCCGTTGGTAGATTTCGTCGACATTTTCGGAAACCTAAAAGTTCGTTCAGGAGAGGTGTGAGAGTGAGACCACCCATACAATCATTGACTTCAAGAAGATATACTGACAGAAAACTGAAAATTGTAGAAATTCCCTTCCCTTTTCATCAAACATCTCTGTTTTTTTATTATGAAATTTATGTGCATTTCAAATGTAATTTCGATTTTTTATTATTTTGTTTTATTTTCTTGCTCATAAATGTCACATAACATTAAATTTAACAACAACAATAACAACAACAATAACAACTACGTTGACATACCATAACAAATCCCAAATGTTTTGGCTTGTCTACTCGATCGATCGATCTGTCTATCTTGATTTTCCAAGCTGATTGAAGATCGTCGTCGTTCTTGTTGTTGTGGTTGTTTATGTTTTTGTTATTGTTTTTCGCAAAATAATCCATAAAAGGTCTGAAATAATTCTCACCTCAACATTCAATTAGTTGTATGATTTTTTTCTGTTTTTTCGCGCTGATCTATAAAAAGCGCGTATGTGAACTGAATTGTATTTTATTGTAACGATCGTTAGTGATCACGTCATCGATCACAATATGATTTAAAACGTTAAGGTGCTGCATAATAATGAGGGTGTAGCATGGTTATATGGATGCTTTGATTTTTTTATCAGAGTAAACATAAGTTTCTTTTGAAATATAATATAACACGACAGATTGATAGATTTTCTTTTTTGCAGTCAATAATAATGACAATAATATTCATTCTATTCATACACCAGATTCTCCGATAAATTTCGGTTCTCTCTCCCTCACTCTCACTGACGATCTTTATTAAAAGATTCGTTAAGTACTCACTTGTTTCAGTGTCAATCTCGCCGTATATCGTAAATCACTACCCTCTCGCTTGAACATCGCATGTGGCTTATCCCTTATGATGAAAACAATATCAGCTGGTATTTTACCTTGCGCCTGATCGCCTTCCTTTTGAAATGTCACTTTTGTACCTGATTTCCAGCCAGGTTTTATCGATATGCTCACATATTTATCTTCTTTTTTGGACGAACCATCTGGTTGGCAGACACGTCTTGAGATTTTCATTTTTTTAACACAGCCATGATATATCTCCTCCAGCGTTACATAGAGATCATGTTCAACGGGCGGGTCTTGTTGTTTCTCTTTTTTGAAGGGTGTATGTACATTGAAGGAGTGTGACCTAAACGAAGGTCTTCTCATGCATTAAATTAATATAAAGATAAAAATGTGATCGCAAAACTAAAACTTACCTAAACGCACTGCCAAGACCATGTCGTTGACCTAAGCCACCAAATGGCGATGAGAAGAAATCATGTTCCGTATCGAGATCGAAGACATTCTTATCGAATAGATTGTCACCCATATCGAAGAAGGAGGCAAACGGATTGCTTGAGCCAAAGAATTGCGCAAAGGTTGCACGCGGATCACCATGGAAATGATACGTGTGGGTGCCACCGTTAGTACTACCACCATTTCGTGTTCCTAAAATAAACGGAAAATTTTATTTTTATGTACATATATGTGGAGTTATTTTTCAAAAGGGCGTAAAACCATATTAAACAAATTTTCAATAATGAGAAAAAACTTTTATGGGATGTTTACAATAACTTATTTTTTTTTTAATATCTCCTGTATTATAGTGAGTTGACCAAAGATTCGAATCCCCTTAACATTTTTGTTGTAACATATTTGTAGTAATTGCAAGAAGTAAAAAACATTTGGAAATAAGCCCTTTTGTTCTGAAACTTTTGGAAATAAGCCCTTTTGTTTCAAAATCACTCGTATTTCACCATTTGGAAGTTTATTCTGATGTCTGTAGGCATGGTGTATAAACACCTATATAGCATTGGGCATATAAAACATATTATAAGTTTTTTTGGCCACTATTCAAAATACGTCTTTTTGTATCAAACTCTAAAAATTTCTATGAAATTATATGAAAATAAGCCCTTTTGTTCTGAAATGCGACTTTTGATCACGATTTTATTTTAGAAAAATGCATTTTTTGTGATGAATTTTGAACTAGAGGATGCATTTTAGCATAGTAATGGCGATGGCATCCTTAGGTTTGTTCGAGGTTGGAAGTGGTTTTACGCCCTTTTGAAAAATTGCTCCTCATATCTCATATATATTTCCGTATTATCTTAGTCAACTTACCGCCGCTCTTGAGTCCCTCTTCGCCGTATTTGTCATAAATTTCACGTTTGCTTTTGTCCGAGAGCACTTCGTATGCTTCGGCTACTTCTTTAAATTTCTCTTCGGCGTTTGCAGCTTTATTCTTATCAGGATGATAACGTAACGCTAATTTTCTGTAGGCTTTTTTAATTTCATCATCGTTGGCAGTTTTGGGTAAACCCAATGTTTTGTAGTAGTCCTTTCCCATTATTTATTTATGTGTGTGTGTGAGTGAGTGTTTGTATGAAACAACTTTGATGTATGCAGTTATGTACTTTTTTATGAGTATTATGTTGGATTAAATTAACTTTGGAATTTCGAATTTTTAATTTTTTCTACGATCCTCAAAACTGTAAAGATACAAAGAAAAAATTATGTATTTATTCAACCGAAAACAAAGAGACAAGAAAAAGTTTTGATAAGAAAAGTATTCAAGCATCGATCGTTTCTATTAGCCCTATTTTCAAATTTACTGCACCGAATTGCATGAAGTTTTCGCCATTTGGTTGCAAATGACTAAAATGGCATGGAAGACAACAAAATGTCTGTAATCCGTGCAGTAGTTTCAAAGATAAAACTAATAGGAACGGTCGATGGCCATCGATTTTATTGCAAAATGATAACCGCAATAGAGACCTTAATTAAAGTCCGTTTTAGTTCTTGAGTAGTTTTTGTGCTCTAGGATAGTTGAGAAACCTTTGTATGTTTTTTAAACTGTTAGGAAATAGATATGTGGATACATTTGACCCTAAATGACGGCAGAATATCATGTAATCTTAGTATGCCTACATCAAAGGCTGCTTTTGAAATCAGACCACCCGCGATTTCTACCGAAATAGTTTAAGGAACAGTCTGTAGTCAAAATCCATTTGATATAAAAAATCTTAAGTGCGGTCGTTTTTAAGAAATACAATGGTCAAAGGCCACCATTGATGAGCAAAATTAGTCTTGGACTTGAGTCTCGGTCTTGGTAATTTTTCAGTCATAGTAACTTATAGTTAGTTGGTGTATCAGGTCCCTTTCAAGCATAAAATCATCTATCAAGTTAAAATGTTACATCTCTAAAACCCAACTGCTTTAGAAAAACAAGGTTTGGAAATTTGAATATCCAACAATTTTAAGAAATATTTTCAAGACCAAGACCTAATGCCCAATACCAAGGCTTACTATCAAAACCAAGACTAAGACTCAATGTCTAAGACCAAGACTGCTATCATCTAGGTCTTGGTTTCCTCATTACTAGTCACTAAAATCCGTGTTTTAAAAATATCTCACTACCGGCTACTTCTGTAGAAACTATTTGTTAAACAATTCGTCGAAAATTGTTATCCCAATTTTACATTTTTGGACTTGGCAAAATAAAGAATATTGGATAAATCAGAACTGGAAAGAGATAGGTCATAATGCATAAAAGATTAAGGAAAATATACTCGGAAGGAAAAAATTACATTTCTGGTTTAAAATTAATTAAGCTTTAGAAATTTATTTCAAAAAAAGTTATGGATTTTTTTCCCTAGAACTCATCGTTTTGGTGCAATCCTCTAAGGCCATGATCTTTAACGCTTTGAAATCAGTTTCGCAAAAAGAAAAAAAGCTCCAAACTTCAAGAGAGTTTGATAACATTCTTGAGAGGCATTCGAAAAAAGATGCATTTCTTTTGTCCACTGACCTCAAGCTTTCTCCAAGAGGTCCAGTTACAAGTCGCATTGTGAGAAACAAGCTTCGAGAAGCGGGGAAGTGCAAGAAAAGAACCTTTTTTAAAGCCAAAAGAACATATCACAGATAATAAATTTTGCCACCAGGCCTTAAGTTACATCAAAACTGTTGAATTGTGCTGTGGTTTGACGAAGCTCAAATTTATTTGTTTGGTTCTGATGGTAGATTGTTTGTTAGATGACCTTAGAATGCAGCATTCGAAACCAGATACACTAGGAAGCAAGTTAAACATGATGATATGGTATCATGATATGGGGTTAATTTTCGGCGGCTGAAGTTGCGTCAGTATTATAGATTAAAGACCGAATGTATGCAGCAGACTATGTTGATATCCTCTCTACAGTTATGCGGCCTTATATGGCAGAGAAAATTTCTTTGATCTTAGATGCCATTCATGGTAATGATCCCAAACATTAATCAAAGCTAGTGAAGTCACTAATGAATCAAAAAAAATATCACAGTTATGGATTGGCTACCACTGTCACCGGATCTCAACCCCATTAAAACGGCTGGGGAGTGCTTAAAAAGTTTATTGGCTTTCACAAATCAAAAAATAAAAACGATTTATTGCAACAAATACAATAAGAATGGTACTTGACACTGTTTGAAATTTGTGCAAGTTTTGTGGAATCTATGCCTCGTACACGCTTAAAGATACTTAAAATGGAGAGAGCATCGGCCAAATATTGAACTGGTGAAGTTTTTAAACTCTTGTAAGATTATAATGTCGCGTATTTTTTTCATCTAAGGACTTGAAGTCAATTTGTTTTTTTTTTTTTCCAGTTTCTTCAAACTATACTAAAATTAACTCAAATTGCACAATAGGTATATTTTCCAGAGCAACTGATCAATTAAAAAATATGGTTGAAAACCTACAAAAATTGCTCGTCCCTTTTATTTTTTCCAACACTGTATATTCTTGATCAGAGTCACCTCCTGAGGTGATATACATAGCAATGTCCGTCTGTCTGGCTGGCTGGCTGGTTGGCTGTCCGCCTGTGGAAATATTTTTTACGGAAAAACTAAACAAGATAATTCGATGAAATTTAGTACACTGCCTTTGTTGTTAAAGTCAGCTTGCGGGATTGAAAATGAGCACAATCGGTAAACGGACACGCCTACCGCCCATACAAAAGATATATTCAAAATGCAATTTTATGAGCATTATTCACGATAACGCAACCAAAATAGATGTAAATACTAGGGATAGTGAGTGGAAGCACTAGCCAAAAAACAGGTAAATTCGGACAAGAGGGGGGGACATCTCCCATATAAGTAATTGTTTCAAATGCGTTACTTAAGATAATCCAACCAAATTGCACTCAGAAACTAAGTATAGTATATGCAAGCTCTGAACAAAAACTAGGTAAGCTCGGACGAGGGGGTGTGGCACCTCCCATATAAATAAAACTTTCAAAATGCTATACTGAAAGCGTTTTTTCAGATAATTCAACTAAATTTTACTCAGACACTAACGACAGTAAATACAAGCTCTGAGCAAAAACTTGGTTGATTCCGACAAGAAGGCGTGTCTTCAGCGTATAGTTGAATAAAAACTATATTTTTGGGCATCGGTGCTCATCCGGACAACGGTTAAGTTCACTTTTGGCAACGGCATCGAGAAGCGCTAATCTTTTTTAAACTTTCCATTTTAACTTTTTCATTTCTTTTTCAGAGATTTCTTCCAATGTAGTAAATGTATCGCAACTCTATGTTTAGTATATTAAGGACTTAATAAAATTTGTATGGAATTGATATACCCTTGCATATCTCGGAAAGTAATGATCCAATTTGAAAAGCATAGAGGTAAGGTTTAATGTGGAATACTATGAGAACCCGATGCCGTTGACAAAAGTGAAATGTGCAATGCTTCTGAGGGTAGCATTTTGAATCAAGGATTACTCGGATCATTAAACTGATAGACAAAAACGGTTACCAGTTTCCGAATAAGCGACTGTAAATTAACCGAAAAAATTAACGCGATCCTATTCAAAATTTTTCTCTCAATTTTTTGCACTGTATAATTAAAATATATTTAACACTAGCAAAAAATAAATAGTTTACTTACAAATTAACTAAAAGAATTAATCCACATTTGTGCTGCTTAACTGAGCGATGGCATTTTTGTGTTGAGCGATGACTTACAAAAACAATTGATATCTGAAATTGAAGACAACAAAAATGTGTTAAATCCGTGAAATTTTCAACATAACTATTTGAAAAAAGTTAAGATATAAAAAATAAATACACAACTATGACACGAAAGAAAACAACAATAAAAACAAAATTTTTATTACTTTGACAACTGTCAAACGTCAAAATATCTGAGACATTTAAATCGTAAGGTTAAAATAAAATGTTTTTTTTCGAACTTCTTGCTCAATTCTTGACACGAGTTAAAACGTTATGCCAAAAATTATTGAATGTAAATTGCGAAAAAAAAACAAACAATATGTTTCATATCAAAAACTTAATTTATTTCACTTAAGGCGCAAAAATCTTAGAAGAAAAAAATAAAACCAACCACACAAAATATATTAACACATACGAAATTATAATGAAGATAGAAATAAAAATTATTAAAAATCATTTCAAAAGCTCTAAAAATTATATTCGTCATCGACGTCTGTCGCGGGAAAAAAAAATCCAACATGAACGTCAGCGGCGCGATCAATGTTGCCATGATCGTCAAAGTAAAACCCACGCATGGTATATAAATTTAAATATTTTTAAAATACATGAAAATAAAACAACACTTTTTCATACCTAAGCTAACATATACTTATATGTTTATGTATATTTTTTTCGAGCTTTCCTGCTAAGTTTTCGAATTCGAAAATGTCAAAATTTTGAAAATTTTTTTATATAATTAAAAGCACGAGATCTTTTTTCTATCTATACACAAAGTATATTTTTGATTTTTTTTTTGTAGTATATATATATGTAGATAGTCTATTTTCGAACACATTAATATTTTTTTGCAAAAAAATTAGCATATACTATAATTATCTTTTTGTTTTTATGCAAAATCTTAACATTTTGCAAAAGTTTCTGGGTCAACAAGTCCCAGAGGCTTCTCCAAAGAATTTTTTTTTTTTTTTTTGCGTTTATCCATGTGGACCATGAAATTGAGTGCAAATTGGGTGATTGTGCTGTTTTCTTTTGCCAATGTCTAATAAATTTTTTGATTATTTCTTTTTGCATCTATTAATAATTTCTTCAATATATTGCCTCATGGGCAATTAGGCTGTTATTTATAAAACGTCATTTAATTTTTTTTTGGTTGGTTTATAGTTTTGAAATTTTTCAATCAATTTACGCACATGTACCAAATGTATTTATGTATAAATGTGAACATGAGTATGTACGTATGTATAGTATCTTGGCATTTTGGCTTTTTAAATTGCCCTTGGGGTACTTGAGTAATAAGTACTTTAGTTTTATATGATGATCACACTTTTCTCTGCTTAAATGCCTAATTGCTTTTAAATTATAGTTTATTGAACACTTTTTTTTATTTCTTGGTATTTTTTATTTTGTTATTTTTTTTTTTTTTAGTATGATATATCCACGTACTACGAACAAATACATATTTCTGTTTATGCTATCTTTTGTAAGGTATCAATACATTTTACCACAAACTTATCTGTAAGTTGATGAAAGTATTATTTTAATGAAAAGAATTTATATCTAAAAGATAACATCCAAAAGTAAGCTAAGTAAAAGAGTTATCAAAGGGGTACCAAATGTTAACATTTGACTTGTTTCAAAATAGTACCTGCTTTGAACAAGTTGCAAGTAAGTGTATGTCTAGTAAGGACTGTCGAAAAAAATTGACACTTTTGTTTCTTAAAATTTTGATTTACCTGATCATGGCGTTAGTTGAAATATGAGAGCTATTTTTTCTATGTATATAAAATAATATTTATTTATAATATTAAATATACACATAATACTTGGTGCCAACCCGGAGTCCTGAAATTCCAGGACTAAAATCCTTAGTGACAACACTTTAAACAAAAAAACCGGCAAGAAAAAGTTTACAAATGCATCAAAAAGCATTATTTTGAAATGCAGAAAGGGTCTACTAGACGTACGAAAAAAAAGGCTCAGTTAGAAAACCTTATTACAAGGCACTTCAGACTATCTGAGAAGTTATATGCGTTTTCTTATGTTTTTCTGTTTGATTTTTTCTCTGACTGTCAAATTTTTATTGTTTTTAATTTATTTGTTTAAATTGTTTTAATCATGGTACAATTATAGAGGTAGCGCCAAATTGTCAAAACGAACAAAGCGGACACAAAATTGGTAGCAAGTTCTGTCAATAAGAGCAAAGCGGAGAATGAAATCAACCAATCAAATCGCCTAAAAGCAAACGTCAAAATCAGAAAACTGTAAAATTGTTGTTGTTTTGCTAGTTAATTTTGACAGTACTTGCTACCAAAAAAGAAGAACAAGAAACGTGTCAGTTACTGACGTTACCTTGTTAATTGTATCATGGTTTTAATATTTTATTTTTCAAACAACATTAAAAAATTTGAAAACTCCTATGACTTCTCTTTTCAAATAGACTCAAATCTAATGCCAAAATAACTCATGTGAGTTTTGTTCTGATAAATCATTTGAGTAATAAATTTACATTCACACTATCAGATTTGCCATGTTTGACAACTCATAAGAGTTTCTGTATGACTTCTCAGATAGTCTGAAGCGGCTTTTAGACGCACAGTCTGTGAAAAAGTTAAAGGAACTCTTTGAGCAAAATCCAAACATATCAGTACGAGATATTGATATCTTGAGATCTACTATACTTACAAAGGAAAAAGAAGAAAAGCCTAAGGAATACAGAATTCTAGCAGGTGGTGGCTCAAAAGCAAGCCTAAAAGTTACATGAAAGCTAACGGACTAAACTTTACTGTTGCGTAGTGGACGATGAAACATACTTTAAGGTAGATTTAAAACAGCAACCAGAACACGCAGGTACTATAACGCTCTGGTCTGATTTAGCATGAATTACACAGGTTTACAAAAAAAAATGTCATGGCGTTTTGACCAGACTATGTGATTCCTAAGGACTTTGACGTCCTGAATCCGAATTCCGGGTCCGTTTTTTTACAGAACATCTGAGAAAAAAGATTTCAAGGTCATATGGAGGTCGAAATGGGGTTCATGTGTCGCTTAGTGATAAATTCTGAAACTAATTTTTAATCATTGAGCTCTTAGGCCTTAAAAAGAACATGTGCGCAAAAAGAGTATCTCGGACCTAGTTTCGGAGATATAGCCATCAGAAGACTGAATATATACCTTCTATGAAAACTGCTATAAGTTGGGAACCCCTGAATGGATTTGGAAAATATTGGTGTCGTATGAAAGGTATTTTGTTTTTGTTTTTTTTTGTTGTTGTTGGTGTTGTTGATTTATTTGTTGTTGCAATTGAAAAATTTCACAAAATTTCAAAAAAGCTCATATCTCAAAAACTATGAATCCAATTGAAAATATTTTCACAACATTTTTATAGGCCTTTCATATGACACCAATATTTTACAAATCCATGCAGGGGTTCCCAACTTATAGCGGTTTCCATAGAAGATATATCCGGATTTTCCAATGGCTATTTCTCCGAAACTGGGTCCGAGATACCCTTATATACATATTCTTTTTAAGGACTAAGAATTTAATGATAAAAAATTAGTTTCAGAATTTTAGCGAATTTATCACTAAACGACACATGACCCCCATATGACCTTGAAAAATTTTTCTCAGACGTTCTGGAAAAAAACGGACTGGGGATTCGGATTCAGGACGTCAAAGTCCCTAGGAAACACATAGTCCGGTCAAAACGCCATGACATTTTTTTTTTTTTTTGTAAACCTGTGTTATTTTTGTTTTCTTAAATAAATTAATTCAACACATTTTTTATTTTAGCCCTAATTTTCTTGTTTTGTATTTATTTATTTTTTTTTTTTAACATACCTATGTACTGTGTAACACACATTAAATATATGTGTCGCTAAATATTTAAAGTGCCTCTCTGATATGTGGGCAAAATAAAATAAATTAAAATCAATTTAATGAAATTAAAATCAATTTGATGAAAGTTATCTTATTTTGCTTACATAGCCGATAAGGACTTTGGCAGTTTTGATATTTAACTACACAAATGTAAAAAAAAAAATAATAATTTTCCACTGTTAATTTTTTCAAAATCAGGGCTGGAGCAATCTTTCTCGCAAGTGGGTGGGGTTAGGACAGACTCTTCGGAAACCACCAAAGGAAGTTTACCGCAAAACCCTTGAGTGCTATAAGCAGGGCAAAAGACCACAAGCCACTCGAACTGGAAATATATGGAACGGAAACATCTTGGAGGGAAACAGAGCTATCGCAAATTCTTTGACGTTAGTCAGAAACTGTAGTTTTTCGTAAAAAATATATATAATGTTTTGCGATATTGTAAAGGTCAAAAACGGTCATCACATTCAATTATGCACAAATATTTCAATAACAATTTTTACTTATACCCAACAAACAAAAACTTTTGGAAAATAACTTATTATACGCTTATTAAAGCAACTATTTCGTTTGGAAATTAACTTGCTAAATGTTTGGAAACTCTTAAATTTTAATTATTTAATAATCTAAGCTGGACCCTTCATAGCAAGCTTATGAAAATCATTAGGAGCAGGCTTATTATACTTATATGTTTTTATTCAGTATTTTCCATATTTTTTTATTCCATATTCTTAAATTGTTTTTTTAACTTTTCAGTTAACATTTTGTAAGTATTTATTAAGTTCATTAAACAACATTTTCCAAACATTTTTATATTTAATTGAAAAAAAAAAAACTATGTTTACTGAGAATCGAACCTATGACTTCAAAATTATGAGTCGACAATCTTATCAACTGACCTAACGTGCCAGTTTTGATTCAAATGCCTTGTGTTTTGCTTAGCTCTATAAGTCATTGAAAAAATAAAATTAAATTTTTTTCGAAAGTTTGGAAAACGATTATTGAAACTTTTGGAAATAAACATTTTTCCAATTGTTGATTTCAACCTTGCCAATCAATTTTAAAAAATAATAAAAAAATAATATTTACCAAACGTTTGAAAATTGGTTATGAAAACATTTGAAAATTAACTTTTTCCAAGCTTAAAAATTGAAAAGGTTATAAAATTACCCAACAAACAAAAACGTTTGGAAAATAACTTATTATACGCTTATTGAATCAAACATTTCGTTTGGAAATTAACTTGCAAAGTGTTTGGAAATTATTGAATTCTAATTATTTAATAATCGAAACTGGACCCTTCATAGCAAGCCTGTGAAAATCATTTGGAGCAAGCTTTTTATAAATGTTTTTATACAATATCTTCCAGATTTTTTTATTCAATATTTTTAAATTGTTTTTTTAACTTTTCAATTAACATTTTTTTAGTGTTTATTATGTTCATAAAACAATGTTTTCCATACATTTTAATATTTAACTAAAAATAAAAAAAAAATTTATGTTTGCTAAGAATCGAACCTATGACCTCCAAGTTATGAGTCGACAATCTTATCAACTGACCTAACGAGCCAGTTATGATTCAAATGCCTTGTGTTTTAGTTAGCTCGTTAAGTCATTGAAAAAATAAAATAAAAAATTTTTCGAATGTTTGGAAAACGGTTATTGAAACGTTTGAAAATAAATAATTTTCCAATTGTTGATTTTAACTTTGCCAATCAATTTTAAAAATAATAAAAAAATAATATTTTCCAAACGTTTGAAAATTGGTTATGAAAACATTTGAAAATTAACTTTTCCCAAGCTTAAAAATTGAAAAGGTTATAAAATTGTTGGTTGGGTATTTGTTGGGTTGTTTGTTGGGTAGTTATCATACACTCTTATACGCATTCGTAACGTTTCGTCGTAATAATTTTTTTAAATTTTTCCTTGACCATTTCAGATTTCTTAACTATTTCGTAAAGATTTTTCATATCAATTTTTCTTTCGACTTGTCGGAACAAAGTCGGAACTCTTCCAACATTTCGATACGAATTCGTAACTATTTCGTTAAGATTTATCTAAACAATATTTTAATACTTTCTTTTTTCCATTTTGTTTGAAAAAATTTTCACGTCAATATTCAATCATACACGTATGCTTAATAAAATACAAATATATTTCACAGACAAAATAACAACATTTTGTTGTATTAAATACTGTGAAATATGTTATGCATGTATGATGGGAAATTTACAAGGATACGAACATGTCTTTAGAAAGCACACATGCACACTTATATATTACATACATAAATTAAACTGAAATAAAAAAGAAAATAGGAAGAACAATTGTTCTTAAGATACGAAGTTACGATTTTTTTCCGAAAATTCGTAACGAATTCGTAAAGACACGGCGTTTTGAATTCGTAAAGAAACGGCTTTACGAAATCGTTGCGACGTGTCGGTACGAATTCGTAAAGAAAAAGCGTTACGAAGTCGTGTCAACCCTCTCATACAAAATTCTTAAAGATTTCGTAAAGAATTCGGTATCGAAATCGGAAAAGTTTGCCGACTCGTCGTAACAATTTCGTTACGAAATCGGAACGTTTGGTTCGCTGGGTATACATATATATACTAGGCCGGGTCAATTTGTTCGGGAGGCAAAAAATTGCAAAGAGTATAGCAACAAAAAAAATCTATGGAAAATTCTAAAAAACTTTGCCCAAGAAACCATGGGTCTAAAATCAATATCGTGCCGCCTTATATTGCGTTGAAGTTTGGATGCAGTACTTTAAAATACATTACAAAAAAGAAAAAGTTCAAACTTTTTTAATCTTGTTTGATATAAAATTATTAAAAGTATTTGAATTTTTTCTTGTTTTGTATTGTATTTTAAAGCACTACATTGAAACTTCAACGCAATTTACGGCGGCTCGATATTGATTTTAGACCCATGGTTTCTTGGGCAAAGTTTTTTAGAATTTTCCATAGATTTTTTTGTTGCTATACTCTTTGCCGCAAAAAAATTTGACCCGGCCTAATATATACATATGTATATGCATTTAGTTATAGTATTTGCAAAAATATGTCTTACTCTATAAATGTCAAAATAAAAAGAATAATTGTTAAATTTTGTGTGAAAGGCGCAGTAATTGATCACTGCAGTCAAGGTCTTTTTGAATTGCCAATCAAATGGTTTAAAAATTTGTAGAATTTTTTAGTCTCTAAAATTATCAATTATGAAAAAAATTAAGTTTTGTATGTACAAAATTTTGAACTGTTTTAAAATTGTAAATAGTTCTTTAAAAAAATCATATTGCAAATTAAGCTTAACGAACAATTTGTTTAAACAGACACGTTCTATAGTTTCAAAAATCAAAGTATGTATTCGTGTATGTACTCGTAATTTCTTACTTTAATATTAATATTCAATTTACATACGCTTGACAATTAATCGACACCAAGATAAATTACAAAATTAATGTATTTTGTGACAGTTACAACTATTTACTAAACATTTTCTATACTGTTGTGTAGTACATGTGTAACTATTTAAATGCGTATTAACGATTTTTTTTTTTAGAAATGGGTGTGGCAATTTATTTTTATTAAAAAAAAAACAAAAACTAACTACTTCCTTTAAAAAAAAAAACAATACCACCTATAAATAACTAAAAAGATGTCGAAAATATAAAATATGCCAATGACGACATTGTCTGAACATTTTTTGCGCATCATTTACAGATCTACACTGTGACAGCTAAACACATTCCATTTCGAATACAAGTTCAACTACTTAGTAAGAGTGTTATCACTGACCTTTGTAAAAATTACATACCCTACAACACATCAGTGGAGTGGTAGTATATTGGGCTTGAAGTTATGGTTCGAAAATGGTAATACACTTGGTGTTTAATATAATTCTTTTTTGATCTCAAATTCTCCTCCCCTCCTAATTTTCTTAACACTTTTCTGAACTATTGTCCGAAACCGTGCTATAGTATTAATGAAAAACAAAATCCATAATTGATATGTATATCTTTCACCTATATACAATATGATATTTAATATCGTGTAAAAAAATATATAATCATGAATAAGTATATGTATATTTGTTGTTCACACCGATTTGCACGCTTCGAGGCAATAAATTGTATGCTCTTTAAGCTTTAAAGTTTTTCTTAATGCACCATTTTTTCATACATCTATACAAATGTACGTTCGTGTATCTGTCTTCTTTAAACTTAATGTTTGCATGCTTGTGAATTTCAATGAAGTATTAATTTATCAGTTGAATGACCTCAAAAAATAAAAATAAAAAAATATTTTTTGTGTATCAATGTTACTTAATTAAATTAAATTTTATCTAATATTGATGCACTTGACCTTTTTTTCAATTAAACCGACAAAAGTTTGTGAGAGAGTTGGGATCAACCCCAATGTTGAATTCTTAATTTGATTTTGAAAGCTAATTAGCAATGATATATGTGCAATGAAATCTAAACCCAAAGGCGCTTAGCTATAAAGTGCTTTATTTAACCAAAATAACAAAAAAATATATAATAGAGCTATTCACGATCTGGAGTAACGAGCTGAGTAACAGGGTAAAAGTGCACTCAGTTACTCTAAATAGTGAGCATACTCAATACTTTGCACGTATGTATGTTTGCTTTTAGTTTCTCAAAATAATTTTAGCTGACAACAAAAAAAAAAATATTATTAAATGAATATTTTGTTCTCATTCTTATTTTTATTTTTGATAAACGAAAATTGTCTCTCAATAATAAACAAGTTCAAACGTTTCTATAGAAATAGAAATAGTAAAAAAACGCAAAAGTGTAAGATTATTTTACACTAGAAAATAGCTTGACTAAAAGGGTAAAAGAGTGACTTACGTATATTTTGTTGTTGTGGTTGTGCACTGTTACCCTGTTACTCTGTTACTCAGGACGTTACTCTAGATCGTGAATACCTCTAATATTGTCGTGTTAAAACTACAACTAGACATCTACATTTTTCATGTTTTGAGAAAAAAGAAATTTAAGTTTTTTGAAATTCGTTTTTTGCATGGGATTTTGCAATTTTCTGCTTTTAATTCTTTATATAAAATTGGATGATGACTACATTTCAAAAATACGACTGGACTAGGGCATAGAGCAGTTTTTTCTTCATGTTTCTGTATACTTAACTCAAAACATCAATATGTACATGTAGATGTCTAGTTGTCGTTTTAAGCCGAGGATATGATGTAATATGTTTATTACTTTTTAAAGATATGTATCTTTACATTTTAAATGGAAAATTTTGAAAATAATATTTGATTTGTTGACTTTTTCTTTTTAATATAATCAATTTTTTAAATCAAAAATAGGTGTCCGTCCTCAAGTAAGTCGAAAAATGGTAAAACTCTGTGCTATTCCAAAATTGTTTGAAAATATCATAACAGACCAGATTCAACATTATATTTTATCTTCTGTCTCTCCATTTCAACACGGTTTTCTTAAGGGTCGTTTATCCGTACCAAATTGGCTGCAATCATAAATGAATTTGTAGCAAGTAAACAGACTGATGTCATTTATACTGATTTTAGTAAGGCTTTTGATAGTGTTAATCATGATCTTCTACTGTACAAACTGAACTTAATGGGTCTTCCAAAAAATTTATTGTATTGGTTACGCTTGAATTCGACTACTAGGAAACAGCGTGTAAAAGTCAACAAAACTTATTCTAAATATATTTCCGTTCCTTCTGGTGTTCCACAGGGTAGTCAACTTGGCCCTATCCTATTCTTGCTTTATATAAATGATCTTCCTTCAATTATTAAAAATAGTAAAATTTTAATGTATGCAGATGATGTCAAACTCTATATTTCTCATAATTCACCACCATCACAATATTTACTATAATCCGACCTTAATAGTTTATCTTAATGGTGCCAAGTAAATCGCATGGATTTAAATTTAAATAAGTGTAAGAAAATGGCATTTTCAAAAAAATCTGCTCTAAGCTTCACTTATTCCATCAATAGTCATACTCTGGTAGCTGTAGAAAGGTTTAATGATCTAGGAGTCACGCTTGATCCAAAGCTCCAGTTCAAATTCCATATAAATTTAACTATTAATAAAGCAAAAGGTTTTCTTGGCTTTATCAAGCGTTGGGTCAAAGAATTCAATGATCCCTATACAACGAAACTTCTTTACACTTCTCTTGTGAGGCCTATCCTAGAGTACCTAGATCAACTAGAATCAGTCCAATAACAATTTTTATTATTTGCAATGCGTGGACTGCCGTGGAATCCTGACCAAAATCTGCCTTCATATGTAAGCCGTTTGATACTAATCCATTTACCTTCATTAAATAGTAGAAGAGTATTGCTAAATGTAACTTTTTTGTATAAAATTATTAAAGGCGAAACGAATTCACCAATTTTACATCAATAGATTTCAACGTTCCAGGAAGATACTCAAGGCACTTTCGCCCTCTAAAATTGTCACATTGTAGGTCAAATAATGCACAGTTTAGTCCCTTTCGTAGCATCTGTAACGATTTTAACAGTTTATCCATAGAAAATAAAAATTAAATTTTTTCGCTATCAGCGACTCATTTTACATAGGAATTGTATAGAGGTAGGGAATGCAATGCCGGCGCAAAAAATGCAATACCGGTATCCGGTCGTTAAAAATTGTCATCAAAGGATACGATAAGTTATCTGTTCTACCAATTCCCGCCCACCCTATATATCGGTACTTCCAACGTATAAGTTGGTTACTTTATTAATCAACTTTTTACGGGACAGTGTTTTTCGAAGTCTGCGCACTAGACTGCATCTTGTGTCACTTATTTTTTTTTGCAAATTTCAGTAGAATAAACATTATTCTTCCTGGTTATTAAAGGATCTTCTCGATTCTTCATGTTTTCTAGGAGAAAATGCCCTCTTTCTTATAGCTGCGAATGTTTTGTAATATAATTTCAGAAGAATTTTAAAAATAAGCAAAATTAAAAACACAAATTTTTACAATTTCCGTTTTTTAGACTTATCCACACACAGTGTTCCCAAAGGGCAGGATTATCACACAAAAATTACGACAAAAACTGAAAATGGAGGTTGATTCTATAGGCTTTTGTGATAATTTTCTAATTGTCCAAAAAATCCGATCAGATGCCCCCTTTGAGAAAGCTCCTTTTGTAGTTTTCCATAAAAAAAAAACAAAAATTTTTTTTAACTACAACAAACAAAAATCAAAATACCCAACGGGAAATGGAAGCGCATTGAAACGACTTCAGTTGCGCTTTTAGGGAAGCAAGTAGCTGCTTGCAGTGCTGTTCTCACTGCTTATCTTTTTTAACACAGCATGTCCTAGCGGAGATGCATAACTTCAGAAGAACATGAAATACGCTTCAAATACGCTTCCGTGGAAGCACACATTTGGAAGCATATGAAATACGTTTCCGTGGAAGTTTTACAAAGTTTTAAGTTCCATTTCACGAAAATTTTACTTTTTTTCTGTAACTTTTGGTAGATATTAACTTTTATAAGCAATAAAAAAATAGAATATGAATAATTTTTGATGCTACCAGAGATGTGCTTCTATTGCGCTCTTTTTGGAAGCAGCTTCATTTCTTCCCGTTGGTCGATGTGAATTCGAGTCCAATCTCAGAATTACTCTATAGTGTATAGTTTTTGAGATATTCTAACCTGAAATCCAAAAAAAAATTGGTTTTGCCATTTTTTGAAACTATATAACTATATGACATATAGTTTATTCGTTGAATCTGGTAACGGTATTTTGAAATCCCTAATCTTTTTCTTTAAAACCTAATTTCAAATATGTCATTATCTTCATGTATTTAGGAGATATCGTAGACCGAAATATTGAAAAAACCTGTTCTTACAAACTTAGATTAACACGAAATATTGGCCCATTTTGTATAACCGCCCAAATAATTTGTTTTCATCTAGCCCCCACCCATAGGCGAATCCTACATAAAATCCTAAAGCGAAAAACACTAAAACCGCTTTTGATTTTGGCAAATTCTTTAACAACTTTTGTTTTTTTTTTTAAGGTACATACATATATTTGAAATATGTCAAAAATTACAATTAGTAAAACACAACTGCCGTGGTAATTAATTTTTTTTGTTGCAATTCTTTAAGATTAAAATCCCATATATTTGGAACCACTTAGGTCAGGCTTCCAAAATTTAGCACACACGAATACCTACATATATAGCTCAAAAATTGTTCCGCAAAATAATACTCGTATATGAATGTTTCTGCCTATTTTTGTTTTTTCTAATATTTCATGTCTTTTGTTATATTTTTCGCTATTTCTGCGTAGGTTTTATGTACTTTGTTTTATTTTTATTCATTGGCGTCATTTTGTGTCAAATTCTTAGTTTTGTTTTTTTTTTTTTTTTTGTGCCAAGCAAAAAACAAATTTTTCGATTAGGAATTAAATTCATTACCAGCTGAGGTTTTTTTTTTTTGCACAATACAACCAATTTAACGCTTCATATGCAATAACAGACGTTTTCTTTCTTGAAGTCATTTGTCAATTACTTTATTTCTTCTAAATTATTACAATACTAATTTTTCTTCACGTGTTATTGGCTCAAAAACACTTGAGTTAATATTCTATTTCCTTTATTTTTTTATTAGTTTAAATACAATATTATTAACTATGTTATTTTTATACAACCGTCTACATATCTCTGAGTCGTATTATCTTATCTGAATGTCTGACGTTTCTTTTCATTGTTTTGGCTCTCAATAATTCTACGTGAAAATTATGAAAAAATTTATTTCTTACTTGTAATTTTATAAAGAAACTTTAAACTGATCCCAAGGGGAAAATAAGTTATTCAAAAACCCTTCACCAATAAGCGCTTCCGCTCCGTAAGAACTATTCTTTATTTTTAGCATTGTGCAATCAGTTTCAATTCAATTAAGCAAAAGTAAATAAATAAGAGAAAGAAAAATAGAAAAGTGAAATAAAAGATGTTGAACAACAAATATTTTAACAAAAAAAAAAATTAAAAAAAGTAAAAAAATCACCCGGGCTAGGCTCGAACCTATGTTGTTCTTACCGCAGCCTTATAAAAAATCATTGTGAAAGTGCTTCTAAATTTCTATGGGAACAAGCACTTTTGAAGTGCTTGGATCAGAAGCGCTAGAAATTTTTCCTCTTGGGAATATACATACTTATATGTATTTATGTACATTTGTTTATACATAAGTATGCGAAAACGTGACCTGAAACTATTTTTATCGTGGAAACAAAGAGATTTTAAAAACAGTGTTCGTTTAGTTTTTCATATTTAACAAAAAATTTTTTTTAAACATGTGGTCAAATCCAGAATTGTTTTTTTTTTTTTTTTTATATATAGTCAAAAAATCTTTTTATCCTTTACATGAACTTCAAGTTTCTCTCACACCCAGTGTATTTCGAAATATAGACAGACAAGGTCTTTCTTATTTAATTCGGTTGCAAAGAACTCAATGATGCCAACCGTTTTGCATTATTGTTGTAATCCCATAAAAAAGTGTCATATAAAAGCTCGTAAGTTCACTAAAATGTGAATGAGGGACCAACTTCTATGTTTGTCAATTCAATGTAAATAATTTTTTTCGAGAAGTAAGCACAGAACTAGTAAGAGTGTTACCTTTGGCAGGGCCAAACATTAAATACCCTACACTGCAGTATTTTGAAAAGTTGGTTTGTGCGGGAGGTGCAACGACCTCTTGTCTGAATTCACTTAGCTTTCGCTCAAATCTTGTAGTAACTGTTCTCATTGTCTGAGTGAAATTTTATTGGATTATCTCAAAAAACGTTTTCAGTCTAAAATTTTGAAGTTTTTGCGTATCCGAGTTCACCCAGTTTTTGCTCAGAGTTTGCTTTTACTATTCTAAGGGCCAATTTCACAATGTTCAGTTAAGCTTTAACTGGAACTTTAACTGACGGATATTGCTATGTAGACTCAGGAGGTGACGCTGTTCAAGAATATATACTCTTTTCCATACCTGCCACGCCTCCTTCTCCACGTTACAAACTGAAGAACAAAGTGAATATATCCTGGGTGTAGGGTATAAAGCAGTAACTAAATGAAAGATCCAAACAATGTAGTATGTATATGTTTTTTTCGAAAAAAAAACGTTATATGCAAAACGAACAAATTTAGTGCACTAATTTACGGTATGCGACAGGCAGGAGAATGAGTTTTTATGTTATATACGCTTTATGTTATAATTTCATGGCAAAAAATTGAGAATTATTTTGTTGAATTTGAACTTTAAACGTGGTTTTGAGCCCCGGGACATTGAATGGTACTTTTTTTTAATTTGTAAACTAATGTAGTCAGAGATAGTTTGTAAATAAACTGAAAACAAAACATAACAATAATAACATTAAAGATAAGGATTAACTGGATACGTGTATTGTGAAAAGGCACTAAATCTGGCATCCCACCTACAATATGATTCAGCTGAGTTATGTATGTATGTAGGTGCAATATTAAGATATTTTGTTCCAAATATTCGAAAGTAGAACGAATATTATTATCAAAAAATAAAAAATAAATTCATTAAAGTATCAATACACCGAGAAAAAAAATTAGTTTGCATCTTCGATTTTTTTGAAACTTGTTTTTTTCTTATCCATGATTTTTTTTATTATTATATTATTATTATTTTTAAAAAACTGGAAAATCTTCCAAAACTACAATTTATTTTTTGAAATGCTCATAACTCCGCCAATAGTCGGTTATTTTTTTTAACAGATTTGATGTTTAAACGAAATTTTTATAAAAATTAATGAAAAAGTTATTTAAATAATTATTTTATAAAATTTTTAAGTTTCAAAAATAAATTTATATTTTTATCAATGATTGTACTCTTCGATTTTTTTACAAAATTTTTGAAAAAAACTTTAATGTATTTGACAAATTTTAAGGGATCTATTTGTTTTTAATTAACAAAGGAGTGGGTGAAAGAGCACGAAAAAATTTCTCGGGAAAGGGAATTAATTTTCACCGGCCTTTATTAATTTTTCCTCTCCAACATTTCTCTCGAACATACTAACCCCTTTTTTTAACAAAAAAAAATTAGATAAAATTCAAAAAAATTCCTCGTTGCCGGAAAAGGGAAAAATGTTCACCGACCCTCATTCATTTTTCCAATCCACCTTTTTCTACCTCTTAAAAAGGCTCACATACAAACTTGATATCTGCATTAAAAATTTGCATGGGAACCCTCTTAAGAGGTGAAGAAATGGGGGTTGTATATTCGAGAGAAATGTAGGTGAGGAAGAATTATTAATGGTGATCAGTAAACATTTTTTTGTGATGATTCAATTTTAAGGTTTTTTGAAAATTAAAATTTACACTGAATTTCGACTTTCTTGTTTTGTGTTTTCTTATAACTTTGCAATGATGCCACTTTAGAGAACTCTGGTTGGACAGGATTGTGCACTTATCCTAAGAATGATAATTTCAGAGTTACCTAGTTGTAATATTGAGGTGACGATATATTACAATATTATGAGTCAAACATATTATATGGTTCATTAAATATTTGCTAAGTATTTTTCATTAAAAACAAAACGTGCTTAAATCAATTTAGAGTATAATTGCTCTATATAAAACACACTACATTCGTTTCAGTCAGTCAGAATTCTTTTCTCAGTGTATACTCAACTTTTGTTGCCTTATGTTATTTTTATTTTAAATTTTTTAATAAATTTCTTTCTGTAAACGTTTCAACATGTGCGATTTTATTGTGATGCATATGGCTATTGTTGTTGTTGTAATTGTTGTGCCTATTGATGTCAAAGCGCCAATGCTTACGCCAGTATCCAACTATTTGTAAGTGATTCATTAAAGACGCGTTTTTTTGGCTGTTGTTTGTCCTCAACTTGTGGCTGAATGGCAAACTTTTTTTTTTGTTTTTATTTTCCTGTCTCGATTTTTTTTTTTATGTAATAAAATTATTATCTTGAACTTGGCGATTTACACGTAGTAAAAAGTATTTTCGATTATAAATTTAAACTAAAATGCAATATGGTATATAAGCCCAAGTAACATAGACTTTTTTGAGTCATATGTTGGCAAAATTTTTCCAAGAATTAAAGTGTTAAAAAAGCATTCTTTATATATTCTGGTATCACCTGTTCATGTTTACCCTACACCCGGGGTATATTCAATTTGTCCGTCCGTTTGCAACACAGAGAAGTAGGTCGGTATAGAAAAACATATGTGACCGTCCATTGGAAAAGTACATTATCTATACTCACAAAATTTAGCACCACAGCTAAAAATAAGAGAAAGGGTCAATTTTACCAGTTTTCTGTTTAAGCTGAAATTCAGTGCATGTTCTGAGCATTTCAAAACTGATTTGAGGTCGATTATCATATAACAAAAAAAAAAGCGGTCTTATCGAACCGCTACCATGTAAAAATTGATAATTGACAAACTTTGTACTCCAATATCTATAAACTAGAGAAAAGATTGGCGGTGGAAAAATTATTTGCGAAAATAGGTCTGTTTTCTCAGAAAACCGAACTGAGATAAGATTGGCGGTGGAAAAATGGTTAGCAGAAGTAGATCTGTTTTGCCAGAAAAACAAGCTTTGAAAAAATGATTATATGGGCCACTTTTGGAGGTTGACAAGGCTAAAAATTAAAAAAAAATTAAACACAAATCGTGTAAGTGTCCGATAATTTTATTATATTCGACTATATGTGACAGTTCTTGTACAAATCTAGTACGAAAAACGGATGGTTCATAACCCAGCCACCAGAGTGGTTCACAACCCAGCCAAGGCGCTATTTTGGAAACGTCAAGAACAACGGCACTTCTAATCATATTTCGACATAATCAAATATTGAATCGTAGAATAGAATCAAAACACTAAATAAATGTGCATTTACTCACTTTTTTCGAATAAATTCACTCACTTGGATAGCACTTTGAAAAAAAGTTTTCGCAGTCGATTTTTAAACATGATGTCTGTAGCTGTACACTTCGGTATAAGCACAAAAACTGAGCGAATGTCAAAAGACGATTTTGACTGTTGAAAGATTGGGGATATGTTAATTAGGGAAAGCAAAATAAGTAATGGTTCACTACCGAGCCCGGTTAAAAACCGGTTACTCTTCCCTACTACTGATTTATATTCCGGAATATTTTTACGAAATTTTTTTGTGGTACAGGATTAGTTATTATATTTTTATGTTAGTCTTCAACACAAAAGATTTCGTAAATTTTATTGTACAACCTGGTATGTCTTTACCTTGGTATAAAATCCCTCTTCTCCTTATGGGCTTAACGAATATGTCATTCATCTATACAACCAACACTTGTGGAGTAAAAACTTAAAATGTTATTTTGAAGTTTTTGCACTTATTTAAGTGCAAAAATCCTTGGCTGTGTCACGCCTTACCATGGTTATCTTTGGATACTTCAAAATCCGATTCTGCCCGGCATATTCATGTTACGTATATCGTACCAAACATTTACAAAGCTATCGATTACTATATACATTTCCACTACACCTAGTTTTTCCAAGTTTATGTGCTCAGCTTTTAGTCTATAAGTTTTCTTAGAAAATTTTTTGCTATTAATATTTTAAAAAGATTTATAGAGATTACGAGTATTTTAAAGAATCATCATATTATTATTATTTTTCTTTTTAATTTGTTTATGCTTTTTTTATCAAGCTTTTTTTCTTGACTCTGCTTCTCAGGAATTCGTTATAGGTCGTTATTTACATTTTGACCAACAGCTTTTTAGTACCACAAAACTTTTAATTAATTTTGTTTTTCATTAACCATTTTTTTTTTTTTTTTTTATTGAATTTTTTAGTCCATAACATTGAGAACCGGTTAAATATAATGTAAACAAAAAATGTGTATATGAAACAAGTTTTAACGTAAATTTACGATGTTTCAAGTATTTCCCTCAAACCAATTTAACGACACTAATATTTGCTATTTCTTATTGATACTTGCATATAAGTATGTAAGTACATGTGTATGCAACTGAAGTATTAAAACGTTTCCTTGTTAAGTACGAGTGTCTGGAAATTACCGTATTAGTTCTTGAAGACGTTGTAAAAAAAAACTACAAATAACACGGTTCGACACAAAAAAAAAACACATTAGAAATTCCAAAAAATTCTTTAAGTAGACGTTAAAAAAAAATACTCGTGTCTCGTCGTTTTTCTCCAGCACGTCAGATTCTTTTTTAATCGATTTTTGAAGATTTTTAACCAACTTTATATGAAAAAAACAGAAACAACACATTCTTGTCTTAAATCGATTAATTTAACTATAGGATCCTTACATCTGAGGTGTATCATGTGTTCAGTGAACTCATGCAGGATATTGCAGGGAATATTTTTGTAGAAAATTTTAACCCTCTACAACCCCCACATAAGGGTCATTTTTACCCTTTTCGTAAAAAGGTATAAAATTTCGACTTTTTTTTACACCTCAGAAGTAAGGGTCATATACATAGTTAAATTAATCGATTTAACACAAGAATGTGTTATTTCTGTTTTTTTCATAAAAAATTGGTTAAAAAACTTCAAAAATCGATAAAAAAAAATCTGACGTGCTGGAGAAAAACGACGAGACACGGGTATTTTTTTTTTAACGTCTACTTAAAGAATCATTTATTTGGAATCCTTTCTACGCTGTACATTCTGGTCGTATTGAACGTGTACAAAGAAAATTCTTGAAACTTGCCTTACGTACTTTAAATTTTTCTGAGCCGTTTCCATCTTATTCAGCTCGCTGTTTGTTGTTGAATTTAAAGTCTTTAGAAAGTAGACGTATTATTCAATCTTTAATGTTTATCTACGATATTATTGGTGGCAATATTGACTGCGATGTACTGTTAGATAAAATTTCTTTTAATGTACCGTTGAGGGCACTGCGCAATGTTTCCTTCTTTTATACCAAGGTTCATAGAACAAATTATGCTCTCAATGAGCCTATTAATAGAGCTTTATTAGAATTCAATAAACTAAGTACTAATATAATGGTTGATTTTTGTTTTAGTAAAGAAAAGTTTAAAAATATCTTATTATCTTTTTATACTTAATTTATTTTTTGTTATTCTTAGGTTATTTATTTGTAAATATAAGTCATACTCTGTTGCTAGTCTGTAAGGATTTTGTCCATAGACTGAATAAATGAAATGAAATGAAATGAAATGAAATTTATTGGAATTTCTAATGTGTTTTTTTTTTGTGTCGAACCGTGTTAGTTGTAGTTTTTTTTTTACAACTCTTCAAGAATTTATACGGTTATTTCCAGACTCTCGTACTTAACAAGGCAACTTTTACTTTTTTATTTTTTAAATTTTGTTTCAAAACTTTGGGAAATATTTTTTTAGCACTTAGACCCAAAAAAAAATTTTTTTTTAATTTCACTTCATCTCTGATTTTGAATTCGACTCAAGTTTAGCCCCGTACGGGGCTTCAAATACTTATAACGGATTTTTCACACTTAGGTCTTGCCAATTTTGTAGGGAATAAAGACCTTAATCCAATGATAATATAATTTAGGTTTTTGATTTTTTTTTTTTTTATCAGATGGCGGGTTTTGTAACTGGGCTACTCAAATTTAAATATAAAATATTATGCCTTGGAAGTAGGGAATTATAACACATAACGTTTAGAAATAAACAGTGTTGAAAAATTTGTTTTTTTTTTTTTCATTGGGTGCTCTTATGGAGTAATCACAAATGTATAAAAAACAATCCCATATTATATGTTAATCTTTGAAATATATTTTTTGCATGAACCTTTTGTTTATTTAATTTGCTGTTTTATTTTCGAACGACTTGATAATCAAGCAGTTAAATTATTTCCATTTTTATATTCCCAATTTGATCACAGCAATAAATTAAGTTATTTCACTTGTAATTTATTTCATTTCCTTTCTGAATTTAACATTACATTTTTGAATTCACTGTGGTCGTTTTATAATTTATTATATTGATTTTTATATTCCTAAAATTTCTGTATTCTTTTTTTTTTAAGTTCATCACACTCACACATACCCGCACAGTTATACAGATATGTTTATAAAATTAACACCTTTATTTTCGCGACGACGACGGTGTTGATCCATGTAACCCTTAGTATTCCATCACACACGCCTTACGCCTGTGCCAACAACCAACGATGCGTCCATCTGTACCACTGATCTCAACGATCCCCAATATGAAGATCATCGCGATAAGTATTCACTCAGTCACTCACTTAAAAAAATTTATAAAATTCAACAATTTTACGCTTTTTCACAATTTTTGGCTCTTTTTTTTTTAAATCGTCACTATTTAAATTGATTTTGTATGCGAGTTCTCCGTGTTCCTCTCAATCGTTCAAAAAACTCACATGTTAGTTCTCTTGCTCTCGAAATATGCACATACATGTGTGTCATAATTTAAAAATACAATTAAATTAAATAAAAGAGCAATAAAATATTAGTGAATATTTTAAAAAAAAAATTTTTAGTAGCTACATTTTGTAGCATTGACTTTTCTTGTCCTCTCTCTCTACCTCTCTCTGAATTTGTCAAGCGTTTCCTCTACCTCTGATGGATTTAATTTAGGCCAACATTCTTTTCAGAGATTTTAGATATATTTATTATGTTAGCATTTAATTTATGAAATACAAGTGAAAAACATTCAGTAAATTTTTCAATTTTTGAGATATTTTATATTAAAAATAGAAAAAGCAATTTTGATAATTTTCCATTGTAAAAATCACATATTTTTAACAAAGATATTGCTCAGTGGGTCTTGTCAGTCAAAAGGTTAAAACATTTTATACCAGAAGTTCCAAAAACCCAAAAAAAATTTCTTAATGTTTTCCACTTGTAAGTCGAGGTAATAATAATTAGGGTATTCCTTTAATCTCTTAAACCTGAAAAACTCGAAAGTTTACGAGCGTTTTTGCAGAAACACACATTTACATATGAAACACAACGTATCGGCTGTCATATAATTTGAAAAATTCGATTTTAAAAACCAATAATTTTATTCGTAGAAATATTGTGCTGATTTCAGAGAACAATTCTGTTTACAAATTTTGTCTCTAAAATTGGTATTGATTGCTTAAGTTTCTATAGTAAAAAGTACATTTATGAGAAATTTTTATAAAAAGTTTATTTCATCTATATTTTGAATTATTTTTCGTCCTACGCGGTCACACAGAGCTGAAAAGAGAACACATCACTAAGCGAAAGACAAAAAGCTGACTGACACTGACTTCATGTTTTTTGTTTTCTTTTCGTTTCACATTTGTCATTTTACCAGGGATGATAAATGAGCTTTTCTATTTTGTACCAAATAGCAAAAATAGAACTAAAACTGTCCAAAAAGTACCAAATTTTTACCACTGGGCGATTCTAGTTTCCATAGAAAGGTAAACCCTGAGCCAAAATATTAAATCATCATAACTATTAGCGTACATGGTACTCATGTAAAAAGCACCAAGACAAACAATGTGTACTGGGAAAAATGGCGGTACCATGCCCGCACAAAAATCACTTAATCATATAAATATAAACGTCGGTTCGGTTTTTCATAAATCACTCCTAAACGTTAAATTTTTTTAGCGTACATGGTACTCATGTAAAAAGCACAAAGATAAATAATGTGTACTGGGAAAAATGGGGGTATCACGCCCCCACAAAAATCACATTATCTTATCACTGAAAATATTTAACGCAAATGAATAAGATTTGATAGAGAGCGCCAGGACAAATAATGTTCACTGGGTAAATGGGCGATGCCACGCCCCTAAAATATGATTCATAACTTATGAGATTTGGTGCACATGTAAATTGGATAGGGACAAATGTCATCTTTTGGAAAAATTGGTGATGCCACGTCAACTTAAGAAGATAAGGTGAACAAACTGGAAAATCCTGGTTTTTTCAAAGATTTTCAATTTAAAATTTGTATGGCGGAAAAAAATGTCCCCTGTGACCCTGATTAAAATTTATTTTAAAAATAAAACAATTTTTAAGAGACATCAATGCACAGCATTCTAAAATAAGACACATTGAAATTTTGTCTCAGATTTCCCTGTACTTGGCGTTTGAATTGTTGGCCGCGAAAAACTATTTCTGTTTTTGTCCCGTGCGACCGCCTTGGTTTTTTGCAATTATATTGAAAACGAAAAAAATGCCCAAAATTAAACTTAGCGCCAATTATAGGGCTAATTAAGAGCTATAGCTGAGCTTATTTTCAAAGTAAATATCCGTTTTATTTTGACTTTTTTGACATATTGCACTTTATTAAACTTTTTTCGCAAAATTTTTAAGTTTTAAGCCTTTCTTGTCTTTGGTGACCCCAAGTAAAATTTTTTGTAGTACTCTATAACCCATGATAGCCCAGTTTTTCCAAAAAACGGGCCTTGAAAGACTCTTAAAAATAGAATTTAATGGGTTAAGATGTTTTAGAAAATTATTTATTACGTGATTTAATAGTGACCTTAGAACAAGTCTTATTCAGAATGAAGATTTAGAGTTTTACTTATGGTGATTTTTCGAAAATAGATTTTTTGAGGGTATTTTAGAGCTATAGACTTGCCAACCCAATTTTACAAAATCCCTTCGTTGAAAATGCTATCGATAATACTGTTCGACACAAAAAAAAAAACACATGAGAAAACCCAAAAAGTTCTTAAAGTAGACGTTTAAAAAAAAAAAACCGTGTATTGTGATTTTTCTCCAGCACGTCACATTTTTTTTAATCGATTTTTGAAGTTTTTTTATCCACTGTACATAAAAAAAACAAAAATACCGCATTCTTGCGTTAAATCGATGAATTTAACTATATGATCCTTACATCTGAGGTGTACCATGTGTTCTGCAAACTTATGCAGGATATTGCAGGGAATATGTTTGTATAAAATTTTTACCCTATACAACCCCCATATGTGGATAATTTTTACCCTTTTCTTAAAAATGTACAAAAGTTACACCTAAAACCGGGGAATATTGAGTCAGTATGTACTACAGAAATATTTGCTATACAATTTCAATACTAGTTGCTGAACACTAAAAAACCAAAATTTTATCCCGAAAGCAAAAAAATCGTTAGAATCAGTAAGCACTTCTAACAATCAATATTTTCCAAATTTCACACCACTGTAAAACTCTAAAACTAAATTTTGGACAAAACTAGTTCTCACAAGATCATAACGAAATCACACAAGTATCATTTTCCAAGAACACATTAACCTATTATATCCTGTTTTTATGGATCTTTTTGACCCTTTTTTTTAAAACTGAGCCACAATGGCTTAAAGAATTTTGCAAAAACATCGTACAAAAAATTTCACTAAGAGTTACCAAAGACGAAAAATTCTTAAAACTTAAGGTAAGCGCGCCAGGGATGTAATTAATATGCAATGTGAAAAGTCCTAATTGATTTTAACGATTTTTTTGGTTTCGGGCTTAAATTTCGACCTTTACGTGTTTAAAAACTAGTAATGAAATTTTATAGCGAATATTTATGTAGTACATACTGACTCAATATTTTTTTTTTTTTTTATACTTAAACCAACGCTCAGGGGATAGATAGCCCCTATAAATGCAATACACCGTGTTGATTTGCAGAAAAGGAAATGGGTTAGAGGGATGGGGGAAAAGAGGAGTAGTGTCGATAAAAATTTTTCTTGAACCTACCGATGTCACAGCTGCCGGGAAAAACGCTCACAGGGAGATTATTCCACAACTTGATTGTGCAACTAAAAAACGAATTATCATGATAGTTCGATGTTCTGTTAAACACCATTGCAACGCAATAGGAATGGGCCTGATGAGACACCCGAGTGCTACGAGAAAATATACGAACTGACGGAAACAGCCCATAAATTTCTCTTGAGCACATCCCATGATAATATCTATAAAAAAAGGGTAACACACCCAACGTTACGACGGAGTTCAAGAGAGTCAATAGAAGATATAACAACCGCATCCCCAATCAACTTCATCGCACGACGTTGAACTCTGTCTAGCAGCTCCAAAGTAGTTTTTGGAGCCCCAGCCCAGATGTGCGAATTGTATTCTAGCTTAGGTCTCATATAGGCGAAATAGATAGTCCGAAGATCAACAGGAGTGAAGTATTTCTTACACCGTTTAAGATAACCTAAGCACTTGGCCGCTTCTTTCGACACATCTAATACATGATCTTTCCACCTCAGATCAGCTTGAATAGATATGCCCAGTAAGTCAAGAGTTGCTGATCTCAGAATATCTACGCCGGCCATATGGAGGGGTGAAGGGGGACAATCCACTCGTCTGTGAGACAACAGACAGCATTGGGTATTGCTAGCGTTGAATTCGACCCGATTAGCTCGACCCCATTCGGAGATTGTTTTGAGGTCATTTGTGAGTGTGTCATTCATATACCGCCTTTTTCTCTCAATCTCCTCAGAGCTTGGACGCTTTTTGAAGCAATATGAATGACAAATACTGCTGTCATCTGCAAAGGAGTGGATTGGATTAATGGTCGATGACAGAAGGTTATCGATGAAAACAAGAAAAAGAGACGGGGATAGGACCGAACCCTGGGGAACTCCAGCGTTAATGGAGTATTCATTAGATGTGAAACCGTCTACGACAACACGTATAGAACGGCCACTGCAAAAGCTCGTCATCAAACGAGCGAAGGAATCACCGACGCCGTATGCAATAAATTATGTTACGAGGGCACTATGCCACACACGATCAAAAGCTTTAGAAATATCCAGAGCAACAACCATACTTTCACCAACAAGGTGGACACCTTTCAGTGACGAACGCCATTCAGTCACCGGTAGAGCGAGCTCTCCTGAAGCCATATTGGCGATCATTAAGTAATTCGTTGCGCTCCAGATAATTCATAAAGTGAAAGTTTATAACACTTTCCATAACTTTGGAAAGCGCTGAGCATATTGCAATGGGCCGATAATTATTAGGGTTGGTAGCCTCGCCTTTTTTGGGAACTGGTTGAACATTAGCAATCTTCCAATATGATGGAAATTCACCACAAGTGTTGGAAATGCTAAATAGATTCCGTAATGGACGAGCCAGTGTTGATGCACACTTTTTCAACACATGGGCTGATATGCCATCCGGCCCTGACGCTTTGTTAATATTGAGATTCGCAAGAACTCTCTTCACTGCCCTAGTTCGAAAGTGGATCCTTGGCATAGCCGAAGACTTTCGCTCGATGTTGGGCGGTGGTTGATTGCTATCTGGGAGTGTAGCATTCTTAGAAAAGATGCTTGCCAAGAGATTAGCTTTATCAACGGGATCAGTGTTCATCTGTTTTAGGTGTCATTTTTGTACCTTTTTAAGAAAAGGGCAAAAATGACCCACATGTGGGGGTTAAACAGGGTTAAAATTTTAAACAAAAATATTCCCCGCAATATCCTGCATAAGTTTGCTCAACTCATGATACACCTCAGATGTAAGGATCATATAGTTAAATTCATCGATTTAACACAAGAATGCGGTATTTTTGATTTTTTCATGTACAGTGGTAAAAAAACTTCAAAAATCGATTTAAAAAAAATGTGACGTGCTGAAGAAAACCCGTATTTTTTTTTTAATGTCTACTTTAAGAATTTTATGGATTATCTCATGTGTTTTTCAAAAAGTTCGAACTTGTCGAACAGTGTAATTGCTTATTAGACCCCATTCCAAATTTTGTATTGATTGTGGGAAGAAAAAAAGTTTGAAACAGACGTAGCCTTGAATCCACAAGGCAGTAGAGGACGTGTTAGACCCAAAACCAATTGGAAAAGGTCGCTGGAAAAGGAAATACAAGAATCGGGAAAATTGTGGCAAGCGATCAAAGTCATCGCAAGGGATCGCAACAAATGGAGACGTTTCATATTGGCCCTATGCTCCTCCTTGATTCAGACTATGTTGAAAACTAACATACCCTGTATACGTAACTTTTACTCTGTAGCAATTTCCATGCTAGAAAAAAAAAAAACACAAAAAGAGCGCAATGGAAGAAAAATTTTTAACAAAACTAAAAATGCTAAAAATAAAACCTATTTAAAGAAATGAAGCCATGAAAAATGTTCAAGAAAAGCCAAATGAAAAAAAAAAAAAACAAAAAATAATTTGGAAGTAGCGCAAAATGAAATACTCAATTTAAATAAAAGAAAAATATAAAAAAAAATAAATGGTGAATTTTACCTTTTGGACCAGAATGATGAGAAAAAAATGTGCGGTGAGAAATCAGTGTGGATATATAATTTTAGTCCAGTTAAAAATAAGCGGCAAATGTTGTAGTCTCACAATGAAGAGATGTTGTTGTTGTTGTTGATATTACTCTGTTGTTGCAATTTTGGTACAAAGAAGTAGAGCATAAACACTTTTTTTATTAAAATTTCTTGTTGTATTTTTTTTTTATTTCTTTTTTTTAGATCAATTTTCTTGAAAAGATTTAATTTAAATTTTTTACACACATAAGGTAATAATTTTTATTTATGAATTTTTTTTTTTTTTTTTGTTTATTTGTAATTCACATTTTATTTAAACTACGGCAAATTGAGAATGCGTTTTAGCTCTTATTTTTCTTTCTCTTTTTTGCTAACAACGCTCTCGCTCTATTTTTATTTTATGACGGGATACGACGACGTTCATCAACGACAACGGCGACGACGACGACGTTACGTACCAGCTGAATTTATTAAAAAATAAAAACAAAATAAAATTTAATATTAATGTTAATACTAAAAATACACCGTAAAAGTGCACGATTTTACATGAAAATTAGTCAAGTTATTAATTGTTGTTTTAATACAAAATGTAAATTTACAAAATAAATACGAATTCAGTGAGAGAAAACAATTTATATTTTTTTTTTGCACACACACGTTTATTTATTGTTTAAATTTATAAGAAATTTTTTTTTTTTTTTTCTTTAATTTTATTATTTCAAAAATATTTTTATTGCCAAAAAAAGAAATTAGTATTAAAATTTAAAATCGTAATTGCTGTTGTTAGGTGGTGGTGGTAGTGGTGTTTCAAGACAATTTCAGCAAATAGTGAGTGGGTTGTTCGCTACGATCTCTACTGTCTAACGTGACGTACTTAACGATCTACGATGATCAACGATCGTTCACTTTTCTTTTGAGCGGCGGCAAGTGAGCGCGAAAGCTGTTGCGTTAACAGCGGCTGATATTGAACTGAATCGCTTGCTTTTCATTCAAATAAACAGACCTGCACAATGATACGTTACGAGTAATGGACATTAGGTGTATGCGGAGAGTAGTAGACACGATCACTTAGTATAGGTAATTTTTTTTTTTTTTTTCTTTTTTTTTCTCTTTTCGTTTGCCAAAAAAAAGTAAGAGGAATGAACAAATAACAACAACAATCATTGGAAATCTTCAATTTTGTTTAATCATTATTTTTTGTTTTTGCTTTTTATTGTTCACTCAGTGTTTTTTGTATGCGTCATGTTTTTTGGGTTACTCTTTGTACTTGTGCTTGTTCATTTTTTTATTTTTTCTTTTGATAGAGCTTTTTCCCATGGTTAAATCAAGTTGTGGAAAAAAATGTAAAATTTAACTACCAAAAAAATAAGAGCTTTAAGTTTTGAATACAATTTTGGTTTGTTCCTAAAAGCAGGCAACAAAACATTTTTTTAACCGCAGTACCTACATCTTTTTTTGTCTAAAAAAAGGAAAATCCTGCTAAAGTTGGTAGTTTCGCGGGTTATCGATATGAAAAAAAAAAATATAATAAAAGGATATCGAAAATAAAAAAAAAATTTGGCTTAAATTCATATTTTATTAGTCAAAAATACTTATACAGTCGACGTTCAGTAATACGAATGCTCCATATTTCGAATGTCCAATGACACGGAATCCTTTTCTATCGCTCTTTTTGTTGTTGCTCTTTTTATACCCTACACCCAGGGTATATTCACTTTGTCCTTCCGTTTGTAACGCAGAGAAGGAGGCGTGGCAGATATAGAAAAGTACATATATATATTCTTGATCAGCGTCACCTCCTGAGTCGATATAGCCATGTCCGTCTGTCTGGCTGGCTGGCTGGGTAACGGCTGTGTGTGGAAATACATTTTTTGGGAAAACTGAGCAAGATAATTCAATGAAATTTGGTACACTGCCTGCGTGCGAAATCGGTCAACGGACACGCCCACCGCCCATACAAAAAATATATTCAAAATGCAATTTTAGGAGTATTTTCCACAACAATGCAACCAAAATACGCATAAGTATTAAAAATTATAAGCGCAAGCTCTGAGAAAAAACTGAAAGAATTCGGACAAGAGGGCGTGGCACCTCCCATATAAGCAAAAGCTTTAAAACGCTATACTGAAAGCGCTTTTTGAGATATTCGAACCAAATTCAACTCAGACACTAAGAATCATAAATGAAAGCTCTCAGCTAAAATGGGGTGAAATCGGACAAGAGGGCGTGGCACCTCCCATATAAACAAAAGTTTCAAAATGTTATACTGAAAGAGTTTTTTGAGATAATCCAACCAAACTTCACTCAAATACTAAAGACTATAAATGCACGCTCTAAGCTAAAACTCGGACAAGAGGGCGTGGCACCTCCTATATAAGCAAAACGCTATACTGAAAACGTTTTTCACTCAGACACTAAAAACTATAAATGCAAGCTCTGGACAAAAACTGGGTGAATTCGGACAAGAGAGTGTAGCATCTCCCATAAGAGCAAACTTTTAAAAATACTGCAGTGTAGGGTATTTAATGTTTGGCCAGGCCAAATTTTACACCCTTACTAGTTGTCGGTTCACATTGTTTTACGAGGCGAATTTGTCGGTAGGCAGTTATCATACATATCGATGATATAAGTTTAAGGATTTTGTCAACTGGATTTGTAATAAAATAATTTGCCAGGATTTTCTATAACTTGTGATTTTGTTCTGTTAAGAATTTTAACAAAGTAGCTGTTAATTTTGTAACATCATTGTTGATTGTGTCATTTATTGCGTAAGTTTTGGATGTTTCTGTAATTGAGAAAATTCGTGGGGCAGATGTGTAATTTTTCGTTTTCAAATGATAAATTAAGTTAATTTTGATTTCAATTTCAATTTAATAATACCAGAATCGCCCAATGATCAAAATTTGACCACAAATGTATTAAATAATTTTGGTACGTTTTGGAAATTTTTAGTACTTTTTTTGCTATTTGGTACAAAATAGAAAAGCTCATTTATCATCATTGATACTATGACATATGTGAAACGAAAAGAAAACAAAAAATATGAAGTCGTTTGTCGTTCTCTTTGTGCTGTATCCTCTTTTCAGCTCTGTGTGACCCCATATTTTGTCGTTGTAGCCCAGGAAAATAAGACGAAAAAAGAGCTTCTGTGCGAAAAAATTCCCAGTGGTAATTTTTCACCGGAATTGTCTTTATTTATGCATGATACACAAACTGTGAAAAGTCCATTGCAAAGTCGTGTGCGCATAAAAAATTATTCGGGCTCAAAGGTCGCTAAAATCAGTTTTTTCCAAATAATTTGTAGAGAATTACAAGACCTACAAAAACTAAGCGATATGTGTACACATAGAAGTAACCGTTTAGAAGATATTCCAAAAAAACCCTTAAAATGCCAAAAAACCGGTTTCTATTGAATATCTTCTATACGGTTACTTCTATGTGTACACATATCGCTTAGTTTTTGTAGGTCTTGTAATTCTCTACAAATTTGTTCCCACTAGTTTTTATCGTAGTTCTTACCAATTCGCAGATATCCTTAAAAAACCAGTAATTTCGAAGCCTTACCGGTTATTCAAGAATATTTTTAAGGTCATGAGCCGTACGAAAAAAAAAATTTTGTACGGTATATAGAAAATTAAATTATCTTTCAAACGGCATTTTAATTTTGTTTGTACAACTTCTCATTGAAGAGTTATGGCAATTTAAAAAGTAAGATATTTTAATATGAACTCATAGGTAGTATTTCATATCATAACTGTTAACAACTTTTTAAATTGGGTGATCTCCTAAGCTAGAAGTCGTACGCAAATACTTTTAACGTACTTTTGTAGGAAATTTCCTGTGCTACAAAATTGGAGACCAACACTTTTCTGTAAAAGTTAGCATTAGCGAGATATTTGGAAAAAACTGATTTTAGCGACCTTTGAGCCCGAATAACTTTTTATGCGCACACGACTTTGCAATGGACTTTTCACAGTTTGTGTATCATGCATAAATAAAGACAATTCCGGTGAAAAATTTCCACTGGGAATTTTTTCGCAGAAAATGTCTTATTTTCCTGGGCTATTGTCAATATTGAAAAATTTACATTTAGTTTTATATGGCTTAATGACAAAATATTAAAATAATTTTAACTTTGTGCATATTTACACACAAATACCTTTCTAATGGAGTATAATTCAAAGTCGTGCGCCATTTACGGAGAACAGAAAAACAATAACCAACAAAACCAGATTTTCAGTACTCTGAGAACTCTGATAAAGTAACAACTATAGTTCAAAGACCAAATTTCGTAACAATATCAATTCTTTCTTTTAATTTTGCCGAACACGCTTCGAACGAAATAGTTTACCTACATAGAAAAAAAAAAATGACGGTAAAATTAACTATAAATTTTGTATTCTATAGTTTTTCCAATTTTCTATAGGAAACAAAAACAACAATTCAAAATTTCGGAATCAGCTTTACTTTTCTACAGTTGAATTCAACTGTACATTTTGTATTCCATACATTTTTTTTTTTTTCATATAAATAACATTTTGAATTGAGTTTTTAACAGGTTCATAAAATTCTCAGATTGTTTAAGAATAAATCAACATAAGTTTGCTAGAGTTGTACTGATATTTTGCCACTTGAAATGGTGTCGCCGTAAAAGTTGTTTACTACAATTTCTACGACTTTTTGGAAACGGCTAGTTACAGCCCTTCTAGGGTGCTTACTATTAAACCGTTCCAAAACAGTTTAAACTGTTTGGAACAGTTTATATTGTTAGCTGACCTTTTCAGAAGGTAATTTTTACTGTAACTGCGTTTGATAGTTTCTAAATCGAGTAAACTATAAATTTACAGAGTTCTACGGTCAAAATACAAAAACTCCGGGTTGGTGCAATTTCTATCGAAAATCTAGGTTAAATTAAATGTTTTCACAGTACCTAAACATTTTAACAGTAACTGTACAGTACTATTTTTACAGTAATTTTACTGAACTGTACAATCAATTTAACCTTTACTGCGGGTTGGTGCAATTTCTATCGTTGAAATCCGTTGGATTGACCGATATTTTTTTTTTCTGTGTAGAAAGAAACAAATCGTTGAAATTTCTCTTTATTTTAAGACTAGCTCTTTGAAAGAACTAGTTTGGCCTGGAAAGAACTTATTTTTCTTTATTTCGTAACAATATAAATTTGTTTAATCTCTCCTTAATATCAAAACTAGTTTGGCCAAAGATGCTTCGAATAAACTTGTTTGGTCCTTTCAATTTTCCCTGAATTTTTAAATTATTTTGAACTAGTTTCGTCTGAGCAGAACTTGTTTTTCCAAAAATAAACTTTAACCCATATCATAAAAATTAAAATTTTTTCAGTTTCCCTTTAATTTTAAAACTATTTTGGCTTAAAACACTTCGGACGAACTAGTTTTTCCTAAAATAATGCTTGGCTTTATTTTGAAACAACATCAATATTTTCCAATTTCCCCTGAATTTTAAATTTTTTTTGGGTTAATACGCTTTAAATGAACTAGTTTGGTCTAGGACACGGTGCTCTTGAACAGTCGATAGGTTTTTTGAATATGTGGAGAAAATTTGTGAATGGGGTTTCATTTGTATTAGTTTAGTGGTCTGAAAAATGCAAACCCCGAAATCGTAGCTGATCATCCCCTCAAAATATCGCAAAAATACATATCCCACATAAAATAAAAAAAATTCGGAAAAAAAACGCAACAAGCAAATATAAAAATTGTTATTTTTAATGTATTTTGCAATGCTGAATCCGAATCCGGCCTTAGAATTGCTGTATCTTATACAGTTTTTGGGATATCTTAGCCTAAACAAGGTAAAAAAGCCGATGCTATGTTTTATTGCTGTGTTTTGGAGCTATATAACAGGACGTATATTCGTAAATTCTGATGCAGGAATGGAAAGCTCTAATTAATCTTCTAAACCTAATTCAAATAATGTCGATACCTTTATTTTTCTCGGAGATATCCTAACCTAAAAAGTTAAAAAAGTGCAAAAAACGTGTTTTGTCATTATTTCAGTCTACGATATTTCGGAGAAGAATTAAGCTATTGACGTAATTTAAATAAGGTTTTAAAGAAAAAGATTGGATCTTTCAGATAATGTATCGAATTCTGCGTATGAATGTTCCGTATTATAGTTATATAGCTTCAAAATATAGCAAAAGCGGTATTTTTTCCTTGTTTATGCCAAGATATCTCAAAAACCGTATGAGACATAGCAATTTTAAGGCCGGATTCGGATTCAGCATTGCAAAATACATTAAATATAACTATTTTAATATTTGTTTGTTGCGTTTTTTTTTTTTCTGAATTTTTTTTATTTTATATGGGATATGTATTTTTGCGATATTTCGCGAGGATGGTCAGCTACAATTTCGGGGTTTGCATTTTTCAGACCACTAAACTAATACAAATGAAACCCCATTCACAGATTTTCTCCACATATTCAAAAAACCTATCGACTGTTCAAGAGCACCGTGAGGAAGAGAAATTTGTTTAGTTTCCCCTTAATGACAAAACAAGTGAATAAAGGAAGAAATTCAAATAAATTAGTTTGGCACAACACACATTTACGAAATGGGCATTATGTCCGCGGGAATTGTGTCATGGTACCGCCATAATACACGGTGCTCTTGAACAGTCGATAGGTTTGATGAAAATGTGGAAAAAATCTGTGAATGGGGTTTCATTTGTACTTTAGTTTAGTTGTCTAAAAAATGCAAACCGAAATCGTAGCTGATCATCTCCGCGAAATATCGCAAAAATACATTTCCCATATAAAATAAAAAAAAAATAAGAAAAAACACACTGCAAGCAAATATAAACTAGTAGGGTGTTACC
This sequence comes from Calliopum simillimum, assembly GCA_951812925.1. Taxonomy (NCBI): domain Eukaryota; kingdom Metazoa; phylum Arthropoda; class Insecta; order Diptera; family Lauxaniidae; genus Calliopum; species Calliopum simillimum. The sequence continues at coordinate 51,074,165 of OX638369.1, read as the reverse complement.
TTTGGCCTGGCCAAACATTAAATACCCTACACAGCAGTATTTTGAAAGTTTTGCTTACATGGGAGGTGCCACGCCCTCTTGTCCAAATTCACCCAGTTTTTTCTCAGAGCTTAAACTTATAGTTCTTAGCATTTGAGTGAAATTTGGTTGGATTATCTCAAAAAATGTTTTCAGTATAGCGTTTTGAACTTTTTGCTTGTATGGGAGGTCCCACACCCAGTTTTTTCTCAGAGTTTAAACTTATGCCCTAATTCTCTATCTCGAAAACTCTCACTTTTCGACTGAAAAGTGACTAGAAATCAAAAAACTCAATATTTTGTATTCACTAAAACGAAAAACGACAACAAAGTGAGAGCGATTGAATATTTTATATTCGAAAATGAGCGAATGAGTTATTTTATATTCGAAATGGTTGTGATATTTGATTTTTATTTTTATATTAAAAAAATTGTATTTCTGTAAAACGAAATCAAACGAATTTACAGTCAAGTTTGTCACTTGAAATTTTCTGTCGTTTAAAAATCGAGTGCAAGTTCTTTTTTTGAATTTATTGGTTGTGGTGGACTTTGTTATTTTTCCGACGAAAGAGTTATGAAAATTATCGTTCTCTTCGGATAAATAACGGAATTTTAAGCGCGTAAGTACGTAGATAAATACCACGACTTTCATCATAAGGCAAAATAAAGTTTAGCGTTGCAAATTTATTTATTGCAGCATTGTAAAGAATTTTCGCGTAAGTAAAGAAGTCTTAAAATATATTTTCGAAGAACTGTCCCAAAAATGAAGATCTGTCACAGAAAAACAGGAACACCAAATGTAATTAAACTGGCTTGCTTTTTGAGGTTCCTTGCATCAGGAAGCTATCAAGGTTTTGTTGGGACTGACTTCAAACGCTGTTAATCCCACACATTTGCTTCAAGAATTATTGCAGAGTGCTTGGAAATATTTCTACTCGATATGAATGTCGTTGTGGTTTTCTTTTGATTTCCAAAACACAATTTTTTTTCTAGATTTGTGACCATAATTTGTCTATCAAATATGTTGACGTAAGAAATCCGTGCTCAAACTACGATTAATTTATTTAAAAAGGCAGTCATATTCTATCTGTAATACGCAAAATATATTTTCTTTAAAATCATTTAGCAAAAAAAACTGGTTTTTATCAAGAACTCTATTATTCATCCATTTTTAGTCATGCGCCATTCAAATGCATCCCATTAGCCGACCATGGATTTTTGGCAATTTTTTACGATCTCTTCTAAAGTGCAGAAGACAAATAGTTTTGGGTACTTAAAAAATATCATATCGATACCTTAAAGCGCTATAGTCCTATCTCCACTTTTTGCGATTTTGAGATTTTTGCAGTTATGGCATCATTGTGGGCTTCTTTACAGTGTGAAAAACGCTGTGATGTCAAAATACCACTAAAATACCAAAATATTCAATAATTAAGAAAAATCCTATCTCCAAACTGCAATTTTTTCAAGAGCGCTACTGTCCTATCTCCACTGAATATTCAAATAAGTCACATTTTTAAAAAAAATTCTTCGCTTTTTCGCGTTTTCTTCGCGTTTCATCACTTTTTGCGACATTTTAGTGAACAAATATGGTTACACCCAAGGCTACACTCTTGTTTGTCGGAACCAAAAATTAAAAAAAGAAAACAAAAAAATTAGTTTTTTTTCATGTTTTCTACGCGTTTCATGGTTTTTTGCGACATTTTTGTGGAAAAAATTCAAAAAATGTACAAAATGTGTTGTTTATTTTAAAAGTAGTGCAATTCTATATAAAGGCAAAAGTAATGACATACTATTAATTGGCTGGGATTTCGTTAGAAATTAATAAAATTGGTTAAAAATATTAAATTATGTTAAAATATACTGTAGGTAAAATTATTCCATATATCGTTATATCAAAATAGTAGCCAATTCTAAATAACCACTGTTTGAAATCTTCTTTTTGCATTTCCCAACAATTGAAAAAATGAAGATAGGACTATAGCGCTCTAAGGTATCGATATGGCTGTGTAATCTCTGTGAGACTTAGAAAACCATATTTAAAATAAAAACATTCAAAATGCACAGATTATGCATCAAACTTATGGATTATATTTTAGAAATTTTGGTCAATTTGGAACAGCTTTAACGTACTTGCATAGTAATTTTTACTTTTCAGGAGATTCTAGTAACAATTGTCACCATATTTAGTAACACCGTTCAGAAATCCACAGTGACCTTTTAAAGACAAATATAATGAGCAATTTTGTAAAGCAATGTAATTTAACGCTATTTTGGAGTCCTCGAAAATAGATTTCGATGCATTTTTACCGAGAGAGGACTGCATTACTCTCCTATGGTAGTAACTAAAATTATAAATGTTTTTTGTGCTTAACATAACGCTTGTATACATTACAAATACGAGATGCCGCCTTTAGAAGAACTTGATAGCAATGAAATTGTAAGTAAAATTGAGAGACCACCAAATTAAAACACTTTAACCATAGCTACAACCTTAAGGAGAAGAATTGCAGAAACTTTTGTATAATACATGTTTTCTGCACTTGTGAAATCCGTTTTTTTTTTTATTATTATTTTCAAACCAAATTTCAAAACCAATATCCAAATAGAACTGCCATTTGAAAATTATTTTTTTTTTTCAATTGAAAATATTCAGTAATAAGTTCGAAATATCATTAAAAATAGAGTTGGCATTTCTCAAAAATGTATTGCCTTTGCTTATTCGAAAACAAAGCCACAAACCAAATGAGTGTTGACGAAAAACTCAATTCGATTTACAGAAAATATTTTTTAAACGAAAATGACTGAAAACGAATTTCAGTCACTCACATTTTTCGAGATAGAGAATTAGGACATTATAGTTTTTAGCATTTGAGTGAAATTTGGTTGGATTATCTCAAAAAATGTTTTCAGTATAGCGTTTTGAAGTTTCTGCTTATATGGAAGGTGCCACGCCCTCTTTTCCGAATTCTCCAGTTTTTTGTTTAGAGCTTGCGCTTACAATTCGTAGTATTTATATGTATTTTGGTTGCGTTATCGTGAAAAAAACTCAAAAAGTTGCATTTTGAATATATATTTTGTATGGGCGGTAAGCGTGTCCGTTGACCGATTTCGCTCATTTTCAATCCCCCAAGCTAGCTTTGACGCCGATGGCTGTGTGCCAAATTTCATTGAATTATCTTGCTTAGTTTTCCCAAAAAGTGTATTTCCACACACAGCCAGCCAGCCAGCCAGCCAGACAGATGGACATGGCTATATCGACTCAGGAGGTGACGCTGATCAATAATATATACACTTTTCTATATCTGCCACGCCTCCTTCTCTGTATCTCAAAGGATTTTTGAGATATTCAAGCCTTAACCAGGAAAAAATACCGTTTTTGCTATATTTTGAAGCTATATAACTAGAATATAGAACATTCATACGTAGAATTCGATACAGTATCTTAAAGTTCTAATGTTTTTCTATAAAATCGCATTTAAATCATGGCGATAGCAGCTTTATTTTTCTCCGAAATATCGTAGACTGAAATAATGAGATAACATGTTTTTGCACTTTTTTAACTTTTTAGGTTAGGATATCTCCGAGAAAAATAAAGCTATTGACATAATTTAAATGTGGTTTTGAAAAAAAAGATTAGGACCTTCAGATACTGTATCGGATTCAACGTATGAATGTTCTATATTCCAGTTATATAGCTTCAAAATATAGCAAAAACCTATAAGATACGGCAGTTCTAAGTCCGGATTTGGATTAAGGCATTGCAAAATACATTAAAAATAATTATTTTTATATTTGTTTCGTTTTTTTTTTTCTTAATTTTTTTCATTTTATATGGGATATGTATTTTTGCGATATTTCGCAGAGATGATCAGCTACGATTTCGGGGTTTGCATTTTTCAAACCACTAAACTAGTACAAATGAAACCCCATTCATAGATTTTCTCATTTTCATCAAACCTATCGACTGTTTAAGAGCACCGTGATAATACGAATCGTACACATGTGATTTTATAATACCCCTTGTGCCGCGTCTGGATTGAAATGGATCAAATTTTAACAATCCGTTCTGATCCAGAATTGTGTACTAGATTTCTCGGATAGATTTGGATTAAAAATCGGATCAATGCATTTTAATCGAGGCAATATGGATTGTTGCGAAAAATTGGAATGGTTTCTAATAGACGCAGTCTATCAATCTTTCAGGATCTAGATTTTGATACAGAATTGTCTACCATATATTCAATATAGATTTGGAAAAATCGTTAAACTAATCCATTTTCATCATGAGATTATGGATTACCATGAATGATTAAAATGGATTAAAATGCACTATCAATCCATCTTTCTGAGTCCAGATTCAAAATGCGCGATCAATGTGAATCCAGTCTAATCCATTTTTATCCAACTGTAATTATTTAGGTTAATGGAAACCTTTTTCGTAACTACACTTTATAAACAATTAAATGCCATTTTAAAAGTGAAAACATTGCACGAATAATAAGTTAATTTTTTATTTTTCAAATCCCTTTCAATCCATACAATCCATTAGATTGAAATAGATTAAAATGGATGTGTATTCAATACAGAGGTTTCGTGGTCTGGATTGTATGGATCCAAATAGATTCGAATGGATACTTTATTTATCCATATTAATCCATTAGAATCTAGACGCGGCACAAGGGTAGGCTTTCAGTAAAATATTATTAACTTTTAAAAGCGGAACTCTAGAAAACTGGGTCGTGAGTTGTGTCAATCGTGAGTAGTGTCAATTTTGCGCAACACGAACACGTACGAGCACGCAAGAATTCCAATTTTCTTGCACGAACACGTCGTGTCACATCGTGCGTGTTCGTGTCACGACGAAAATCACTTCACGGTACCACATGCAGGCAATTTTTTGTGTAATCTGAGGGTAAAAAAGTGCATTTTAAAAAAATGTATTTTCGAGCAGACTGAATCGGTGATAAATCATTTTAAAAACATTTAACCCCAGCCCAAAATTGCTCGAAGTGTTAATCTGATTACCGCCCACGGTACAAAGTAGAACTGGGCCGTGCTTTTTTTCGTGGCCCGCTGGCCTTTACTCTTCGACGTCGGTCTCGGACCTTAAGATCGAGTTTTGTGACGGCTTCGTACGGGCTCGGGCCTAACAACAAAAGCCCGAAAATTAGAGGCCCGTAAATCACGCGAAGGTTGAGAAGCATAAACTTGGAAAAAAATCTGTTCTTACATAAAAATATGTAAAATAATATATATATATATGCTAATTGACTTATTAGATTCGGCCAAAAACTCAATAAAGAATTCATGTATGTTTATTTTTTCTTTATTTGAAAATTATTGATTTAGTTAATCATCAATAAGTTACAATTTTTTTAAATCATAAAAAAGTGTGAATATGTAATAATATGGTAGTATCGGGTCGGGCTCGGGCCTCGACAAAAAATATTCGTGCGGGCCCTGGCCTTTTTTCAAGTGCTGGTTTCATGTTCGTGACGGGCCGGGCCTCAAAAATAAGGCCCGCGTCCAGCTCTAGTACAAAGCACCATTTAACTCTTCGTTCACGGAAATCAGATCCATAATAAGGGTAGAAGTGCGTCAACCAAGATTTTTTATCTGCCTGACGAATTAATTATAGTTCAAAAAATCAAGGCAAACCCAAACTATCGACTCCAAAACTAATCACAGAGATAATCGTAGAGTGTGCAAAATGTCCTCCGCGCGCCCTGAGGCCAGAGCTTGAATCTCAATTTGCCCTTGATAAGAAAACAAAAAGAAGAAAAACAAGTAAAATTTTTGCAACGCGAACGCGACTTATAGCCTGTTTCCACCGAAAATTTATGAGCCCATTTACGTATTTTCTGATTTTTTTGACGTTTAATACATGAAGAATGAGGTGAGTTACGACTTAATCACTTTTTAAATCTCCAGTGGAAACAGATTAATTCTCCATTTTTGGCTCTGATGGTATGGAACGCGTGTGGTGGAACTCTCATTCTAAGCTCCAAAGCAAAGACCAGAAATTCTTTTTGTAACCTTAGCTGTCAAAATTAGTGGAAAAAACCAGGGCTGCATAATAGTTTTTTCGGTGCTAGTCAAACTACCGAAAGAAGGTGACCTAAGCGAGTGCCGAAACTATAGAGGCATTACCTTGCTCTCAGTACCGTCAAAAGTATTGACGAAAGTGCTTCTGAACAGGGTAAACGAAAAACTTGATTCGGCCATTCGAAAGCAGCAAGCAGGATTCCGGCGAAACACCCTCAGAATAATTGTCGAACAATCATGCGAGTTGCATGCTGCACTTCAACTTGTCTTCGTAGACTATAGCACTGCCTTCGACAGTGTCTCCCGAGAAAACATCTGGGTTTCACTGCAACGAAGAGGTATTGCCGCAAAGGCCATAAAGCTTAGTACGAGCACAATAAGAAGGCTTAAATGCAGTGTGTTACACAACGGGTTGTTGTCACCGGCATTCACCGCTAATTCAGGCGTATGGCAGGAATCACAAAAAGCCGGCCTTAAAATCAACGCATCCAAGACTAAAAGCATGAAGCTAAACGCAAGCAATGACATCACGTTTAAAGCTGGCAGTGATGACATCGGAAACGTCGATAGCTTGACGTATTTAGGCAGCATTATCTCCATGGATGGTGTAGCAAAAGAGGATATCAACTCAAGAATAGCAAAAGCAAAAGGCGCGTTTGCTCAACTGAACAAAATATGGTCTTCATCCGTTATATCCACCAAAACGAGAGTGCGCATTTTTGATTCGAATGTGAAATCGGTTTTGTTATATGGGTGCGAAACATGGCTTGTTACTGAACAACTAACGAAAAAGCTGCAAGTATTCGTCAACAAATGCTTAAGGCGAATACTAAAGGTTTGGTGGCCTCGCACTATATCAAATGCCGAGCTACATCAAAAATGCAATCAGAGGGCTATAGCAATCGAGGTCAAGCTGCGCAAATGGAGATGGATTGGTCACACTCTCCGGAAACCACCAGGCTCTTGAGTGGAATCCACAAGGCAGTCGAGGACGTGGTAGACCCAAAACCAACTGGAAGAGGTCGCTGGAAAAGGAAATCCAAGAATCGGGAAAGTCGTGGCAAGAGATTAAAGTCATCGCAAGGGATCGTGACAAATGGAGAGATTTCATATTGGCCCTATGCTCCTCCTAGGAGTTAAAGGAGAATACATACATACATAATAGTTTTTTTGCAAAAATTAGAAGAAAATTGGAAGAAATAAGTACCTATCCCTACTGCAACTGGAATTGAGAGATAATTTCGAGACAAATTCATGATAGGACGTCGCCAGATACATTAATATGCATAAGTATATTTAATTTTTTACAATACATATTCATTGTATTTATAATTTTACTTTATTTAATATAGATATTATATTTCTTAACAAAACTTAACAATTGACAAAGAACAATTGCGTTTCTAATGGATATTGTATAATGCAATCTGTAAATAATAAACCTATTAATAAAATGTAAAACTAATTACAGTTAATAAGCTAAAAATAATATGTGTCCTTTTAAAGTAAGCTCATATTTTCAAACTGATTCATAACGTGATTTCATCATCTTTTTTATATACGTTTTATAGTCATCGCCAGGGCCAATACCAGCCGAACGATTACCTAAGCCTGCAGTTGAGTTTCGAGTATCGGCCTAAATTAAAAAGAAACATGCTGAATTTCTTGCACAAAATATTTTGATTGACAAAAAAATACCTCTATTATATTGGTGCGACCTTGATTTTTACGTCCCAAACCTTGTCCCTCGGACCAACCCATTTTTTGCAGCAAACGATTACCAACATTATTGGAACCAATTGGCATAGCTGGCGTTTCTTGATTACGCGCATTAGTTGTCAAATTTTTGATTTCTTTTTCAAAACGCTCTCGACTACGATTTGGTGGCGGTGGATCACTTTCGCCATATTTCAAACGACGTTCTTTTGCACGATCACGATAGCTATTAAAAAATGACGAAAACAAATTTCGTATGGTGGAAAACTTTAATTTTATCGATTTAAGAAACTTACTTAAGCGCTGATCCACCTTGCCCATCAGAATCTGTGCTAGCTGCTCCTCGCGCTAAATTGTACTTTTGCAGATTTTCTTTGTGCAAATTAGACATTTTTAAGTGCTTTGTAAGTATTTCCAAAGATTGAAATGCGCGTTTACACAACAAGCATGTTAATTTTTGAAAATCAACATAATCTTTTTCACTAACATCTCCCCCACTCTGTGACGACCCTCCTGCAGCGACGGCTTTTGATGGGCCAGCCGTTAATTGATCTTCATCCGAATCAGAGCCATACGCAGAAACTAATTTGCTCGGCGCAACTGGTGCATTTACAAAGTCTGCTAATTTGGCACGCTCTTTCTTTTCGAGAATCGAAAAACCAACATCAGCATAGCCACTAGATGAAGCTGCATTTATTGATGCTCTGCCAACAAAAGCCTCATCACCCTTTAATGGAAGAATTGGTTGAGGTGTAGCCACAACAGTATAATCTTTCTTTTGATTAAGTTGTTTAGCCCATTTTTCCATGTCTTTTACAATCTTTTTAGCTACTTTTACTTTGTCATGTCTGCCTTCTTTCTTAACTTCTTTTTTGGCATCGTCTTCATTTGTAGTTGAAGTTATAGCTTTAGCGGTATCGTCTCCTGTTTCAGCTTTTACTACATCTTGCACAGTTGCCGCTGCAGCAGCAGGAGTCGCCAATACATAGGTACTTTTGCGTTGATCCCAATAGAGATATGCACCAGTTTCATTATTATAATAATATTGTGAGTGGGCATCATAGTAAAGACCAGTTGAAGGATCATAATAATACCCAGATGTTTCATCATACTGGTACAAAGATACATCGGGTTGAGCTATTTCAATTTAAAAAATATTGATTAAAAATAAAATAAAAAATATATCCATAATATAAATATATACATACATATATGGGGAATTCTACTCACGAGAGAATATTCCGCGGCTCACCTAATGTTTTTTGTAACAATATTTCATTGATTATGTTCAAAATTAATCATCTAAATTGTTTCAAGTATGAAACTGAAAGTTAGATCGATCCCAAAGATATTTAACTTTCGAGTACATTTTGCAGTACATAGAAGTGAGGTATAGAATCAATAGTCTTTCAATGCGAATGTCAAATTTTGCAATTAATATTCAATTTTATTAAAAATTATGTTATTGGACTTTGTCACTCGATTTTTACTTCAGCATCCTGGCACATCAAAACATTTAAAAATTTTTATGAATTTGCTTATCTATTGCGTTGCTGCTTTATTAATAAGAATGAATGAAGTAAAGTTATCTTAGAATCGCTATCATTTTTCTCGGATCGTGGATATTTTAGTCGATATGCCGAGTTTTGTGTGAGAAATTGGCAAGTATTTTCGTTAAAAAAATATTTCGTTAAAAATTTTTATAACATTTATAGATTACAAATCCATATCGTTTTAATGTAGAAATTCATAATTTCGACGTTAAGCGTTGTATTGACTAAACAGTGAAAAAACCTCAGCCGCCTGGCCTCAGTTTCCTGGAAGTTTAAAGATCTAATTTTTGTTTTTAAATAGTAAAAATAATTAGGTTTTAACAAACAGCGCTTAATAGGATTATTTCCATAGGAACTCAGCTCCCCAAGTTAATTTTATTTTTTTTAAACGGCCATAAAATTCGCGCATCTTATTTTTTTTACCGGCCCGTTGTAGAAAAGTACAAAAAAGTAGAATCGCCCATATATAATATGATAAGAAAGAACTAATGAATCAAAAACTTACGGTATGTCTTGCCATCATTGCCTTTTGGTGTAACGACCGGGTGCGTAGCTGCCAACGCAGCCTTCACTGCTGCGGCTGCCGCTGCTGCAGCTGCTGCCGCTTGTGTAGCTGTCGTCTCAATGCTATTCATTTTCTTTTGCTTACGTTGAATGGCAGACAATGCAACGGCAGCACCAGGATTAGCGGAAGTCTCACCAATTTGCTTTGAAGTTGGTAAATTTGAAAACTGTCCTTTTGTTATTTCACCAATATAATATTCAGTGTAATACTTCAAAAAATGTGCTTGTTCTTCTGGTGTCTGTGCATACATTGCAGCGCTATATTCTGCTAAGCGTGGCACATCGGCAAGAGTATATGCGGCAGTACCTTTTGAACCTGCACCTCCAGAAGCAGCCATTTCAGCTGCAGTAAGGGGACCAACCGAAATAGATGAAGCTGAATTTATATCCATTATTGGTTTATTGGAACTTTTTGGCACAATTTCTCGATTCTCATGGTCAATACAGTAGCTCACGAGTACTAATAAAGAAAAAGTTTTATTAAAACTGCTGAACATTATGAATTCAAAATTTTTAAGAACCTTCTCGATTATCAATTTGCAATGGTGGTTCCAGACCAGCTAATGCATTGTGTACATTCATCGAATCCACAAGAGAATCAAAATGCAGAAAACAAATTCCGCGTGATGTTTGCGTCAATGGATCACGGCTCACAAGTATTTTGGAAATTCTTTGGGCCAAGTCGGGTACATACTGCTGCATTACGGTAATCACAACCTCCTCATTAGTCAACGCATCCAAATTTCGCAACATGATTTCTGCATTAGCATTCATTTAAGTAATTAATATTATTTTAAGCAGTTTGTTTTTATTGATTTGCAAACAATAACAATATAGTTTTGCATAAATTTTGTTTTGTATACTTTTCGTAAGAATGTTGCTGATTTCACTACAGCCCTCGCCGCCTTTTCCGCTTTCCTCACGTGATGCATTGCACTTGAAACAATTGTGACGTCGCTTAAAATTGAAAATGCCGCACTGCAAGAAAATTATGAAAGCAAACATTGAAACTACTATAAATAACTAATCAATTGTGGACAAAATATACCTTGCCACAAAACCAGTCAGTCTGTGGTCCTGCTTTTATTATGGCGGATTCTCTGGAATGACTATACTCCAGTTGTGCACGAGTTTGATCAGGCAGTATAATTCTACCCTAAGAGAAGAAATAAGAAAAAAATAAGATTAGTATTTAGTTTTTTGTCAATTTCCACAGAACACAATTGTCACCGCCAGCTTTGATTTGCTTGATTCTACTCTTGTAGTAATGTTACACGATCGCTTTCCCGTTTGATATAATATCCAATTTCTTGTAAATCAATTTTTTTTTTTTTTTTGTGTACGTTGTGTGTGTATGTGTAAAAGTGTCTTCTTTGTCATGTCTTTTTTGTATTCTAATGCTTTGATTTCCCCTCTATAGTTTATGCAAGTTGACAGTTCGGAAAGGAACATTATTATTTAAATTCTTATTAAGTTTAAGATACATTGGTGCTTTGGTTTTTTTTACAAAATATAGTAAAAAAAAAACCTAAAAGAACATATCACTTAGATTAAAGTACTCATTTGTATCAACAAACTTGGATACTAAGTACAAATTTATGTTATCCTTCATGAAAGCGCTTTAATAGAGCTCATTTTAGATTCCCTACCAATTGAGAATAAACTCCATTCGACATTTGGCTTTTACTTTAGTTCCGCCTTTTACTTGGGTACAGTAAGCTTGAAATTTCTTGTCTATGGAGTTAATGTTTGGTAACAATTTAAAGTATTACTATAGCAGTTTTTATTATGTTCCCTTTGTTATTTTTTGATTTTGTGGTGTTTTAACACAAAGAATCGTAAGCTCATGTTACATATTAACTTTAAAAACAGCTAAAAACTGTGTTTTTTGCACTTTTAGGCTAGGATATCTCAAAATCCTGATAAGTTAGCGCAATCCTGGTGCCGTATTCGGATTCGGCATCAAAAAAATACGTCTAAAATTACTATTTCTGTTTTTATTTGTTGGTTTTATTTTTAGGTTTTTTCGTTTTATATGCAAATTTTAGTACAATTTACAAAATGAGATTTCTTAAAAACGGCCCAACGGATTATTTAAATTTTTTTTTTTCCACGGTGTTCAGAAAACCCTACATAAAAGCCATCTCCAAGAATTTCAACTGAGCACGGTGAATACAAATTTAACCCTGCCAACTGCACAACTGTTGGTTTTTTTAAAGTGAACTTTTTCTATAGTACGAGTATTTTTTCTAAATTGTGAATTGAGATGTGTCTTTAGTTGTGTCACCATGATTAATTTTTGTGTGTACAAGTGTGATACCTGCGTTAATTCCATCCAACGTGTAGCTTCATCAACGGTATTAAACTCGACAAATGCAAAACCTCGTGATGCACCTAAATTTTAGATAGAAGTAAACACAAATTTTTGTCAAAAAATAATGTTTCTTTTTTGTTAGAATTTTGTGTTTTTTTTTTTTTTTTTTTTTTGGATTTTTTTATATATAAAGGTAAACAAAAGCTTTTTTTCCTGCTGATGCAAAATTTGAAATTGATGAATGCCAACCAACGGTTTCGCTTAATAATTTAGCTTTTTATTTTCAAATACTTACGTGCCATTTTCATTTATACATATGTATACATAGCTTTGAATATTTATGCCTATGCTTTATAAACTAAAATTTAAAATAGTTTGTTTTTATGCCTACCTGTACGACGATTACGTATAAGACGTACTGATGTATCAGTTAAGCCGTATTGAATTAGTGTGCTTGTAATCTATATATCATAAAAGAAAAATATGTAAAATAGTTGCAACATCCGAGGGTTATGTGTAGCAATAAATTACAGTCTGACAAAATACTACAACCCATCCAAAATATTGAATGTAGATTCAAACAAAATATGCGCCCTCTTATTGTCCTGTGTTGTTCAGCACCTACCTAACAAGTTTCATTAAAATAGCTTGTATAGTTTGTGAGGTATAACGGATTGTATGCACAAAGTTTCGCAAATGACGCGGTCAAAGAAAATGTACTTCTAAAATCTTTGACATTGATTTAAAAACAATTTTAATTTGCTGCAGAAAAACGCATATTTTTTCATACATAGACATAATAATGTTTCTGATCATTTTGAATGGGTGTAAGTACTCGACGGACCAAGGTTATACTTACATCTGCTTCCGTAATATGTGCTTGCAATTTAAATGCAAGAATTGTATTAGATGGCATATAATTTGAGTAATTTCGATAAGATTCTTCTTCACTGTCATCACTATGATCTTCGCGTTCACGTTCTTTAGGACTACAATGTCTACCACCATGACGATTGTGACGATTGTCCCTAAAGGCAATTCATTATTGTTATATGTTAAACATTTTAATTATCACAAATTAAGACTTGTTTGGTCATGACCTTCAAACAAAACTTTATACATATTATATTTTATATAATGTTTCCACTCCAAATTAATCCTTTTCCAAATCAAAATAAACATATCTACATTCAAATTAACCCTTTTGCAAAACAAAATAAGCCTTTTTTATATCAAATTAAACTTTTTGGAAAAAGATTAATATGATCTGTAAAAAAATTTCATTTGAATACAAACCGTTGAATTTGAATACTTATATTTCGATTATTTGTAAAAAGTTTAATTTAATTTCAAAAAAACTTTAATTTACTGTGGAAAAATGTCAATATTATTACACAAAGGTTCATTTCAAGTAGACAGATTCGAATAAAAATAAATTTTGGAAAAATGAAAATGTAATAAATGGTGAGCCGCTGTTTTTTTAAATTTTTTTAAGGTTACTTATAGATAACTCAATGTTTTTCATGCAGCGCACATTGGGAGATTTCATACAGCTGGAATTAATTCAAATTTCAATGTCGTCATATGGCCAGTTTTTTCTACGTTAACGATTGACTGTAATCCCCAGTGTCTCTAACGGCAAATATGAACTTTGATTTCAAAAATTTTGTTAAATAATTTTGCTTCCATCTCAGCAACTTGTTTGATTTCAAATTTAAGATAGACTAAGCCAATTTTAATGAAGTTTTGGCTGGTTATCAAAGTTATATAGTATATACTGCAACTCAAGCTGAAAAAATAGGGTTAGCGGCAACTACAAACTATCTCTTTCAAACAAATATCAATCGAAAGTACATACATCATAGAAGACTACAGGGAAAAATTACTAAAAATCACTGTGGCGGAACATATCAAATTTCACGAAAATCATTTTGAAACCCTACACACAGGGTATATTCACTTTGTCCTTCCGTATGTAACGCGTAGAAGGAGGTGTGGCAGTTATAGAAAAGTATATGTGATGAGTGATTTTTCAAAAAGGCGTAAAACCACTTCCAACCTCGAACAAACCTAAGGATGCCATCGCCATTACCATGCTAAAATGCATCCTCTAGTCCAAAATTCATCACAAAAAATGCATTTTTCTAAGATAAAATCGTGATCAAAAGTCGCTTTTTTTAAAGTTTGATACAAAAAGACGTATTTTGAATAGTGGCCAAAAAAACTTTTAATATTTTTTATATGCCCCAGGCTATATAGGTGCTTACATACCATGCCTATAGACATCGAAATAAACTTCCAAATGGTGAAATAAGAGTGATTTTGAAACAAAAGGGCTTATTTCCAAACGTTTCAGAACAAAAGGGCTTATTTCCAAATGTTTTTTACTTTTTGCAATTACTGCAAATATGTTACAACAAAAATGTTAAGGGGATTAGAATCTTTGGTCAACTCGCTATAACACTGGAGACATTAAAAAAATAAAAGTTATTGTAAACAGCCCATAAAAGTTTTTTCTCATTACTGAAAATTTGCTTAACATGGTTTTACGCCCTTTTGAAAAATCACTCCTCATATATTCTTGATGAGGGTCACCTATTGAGTCGATATAGCCAAGTCCGTCTGTCTGGCTGGCTTTCTGTGCGTGAAAATACATTTCCTTCCTCCGTCGTCAAAGTTAGCTCGCCTTATAAAAAATGAGCGATATTGGTCAAATCTCCCATACAAAAAAAATATTTTCAGTGCAACTTTAGGAGTATTTTTCACACAAGCTCTGATCCAAAACTAGGCAAATTCGGACAAGAGGGCGTGGCACCTCCCATATAAAGAAAGTGTTTTTTGGAGACAATCTAACTAAATTTCTCTCAAACACTAAGGACTAAAAATGAATGCTCTGAGAAAAAACTCCTTACTAGTTACTAACGGTTACTTTCACAGAAAAATTTCCCACAACAGTTTTATAGTTAAAAAAATTTCCTATGAAACGATGTAAAAGTTGTTTTCATTCGAGTTAGATTTTAGGAGATATCTTCTCTTTAAAAAACATATTTCTATATCTGTGCCAAAGCTTTTTCTCATAAATGGATTTAAGCATTTTAATGAAAGTTTGGACAATGATGCACATTAGCATGAAACGAAGAATGAACTAAGTTTCGACTTTTTAGCCACCCACTGGAAGGCGTGGCACTGCCCTAAATTTTAAATTTAATCTGGTGATATCCCGATCATTATACAAGATACTTTGATGAAAATTGGTACACAGTTACTGACTTTCAATGCCTTATAATGAACGAAAATTGGTCGGGATCGAAAGAGTGCCACGCTCACTTTTTAGCATAATTTTTCTTAAACTGGAAACGGAATACGATTGTATTTCTGTGTAACGACTTAAATGAATAAAAAAGTTTCTTTCCGAGTTTTTTTAATGTAAAATATTTATTACAAAATTAATGACAATCGATTTTTTTAATTGCTGCTCCTTTCTTTAATATGAACAAATAGTTCATATTATCCTTTCGTAAATATAAACGATCTCGCAAAAATTAAAAAGCCTTGCTTTTAATTAGTTCATATTATCGCGAATACAGTGCGTACTTAATATTGATGCTATATGTTAAATTGTTATTAATTTATGCCCCCAATAGCGGGTCAAATTTCCCATAGTGCTGCTGAACGACATTTTTATTAGTTTCTGACGGCAAAATTTATCAAACATATAATTTATAGCTTTAAGCTAAGGACAAATGAAATAAATGTCAAAATTGAGATTTAGAAACATAAAATGACTCTTCGAGAATTGTTGAAGTCATCTTTATATATATAGTATTGTTATTACATTTAACACGTTGAGTGCCACCATACAAAATGTCCTCCGCCAGGTGCCACGTGAACCGCCGACGGTACACACTTAAACTTCAATACTTTAAACTTCACGCCATTTTATAGGACAAAAAACACTTATAAGCACAAATCTCTTTCCAGAAACTCATTATAAATATACCCCCATAGATCAATATAAAACAGTTATTAAAAGTCGCCATTTTTTTCATACATATTGAATTTGTATGGTGGCACAGCGCTACAAGTAAAGTGTGTACCGCCGGCGGTACACATGGCACTCAACGTGTTATAGTGAAATTTTTTTTCAGATTTTTCAAAGCTCCAGACCAAAATTTATTTTTTTCAAACAAATAGATAAATAATAACACTAGTTTACAAATGATTAAAAATTTTTTCCCCTGTGAATGCCATTATTCATTTTATATGTAAAATGGGCTGCTGATTCCGAAAATCGCATTAGTTTTTTTTTTATTTCGTGTCGTTTTCGAGATATCGGTCATTTTCGGTTTTCGGACCAAAAAAAAAGATAGTTCCATTTAAATACAAATATCTCAAGAATTAATGTTTGTATTCAAACGTATTATATGTCATATTAAAGGTAATTAAATTACCTGCAAATGATATTCACATCACTTTTTGGTTGGTTTGTTAGTTTCGGCGAAATAAATTGATTTCTAAAAAAAAACATTTTTTTTTTCGAAAAAATTAACAAAAAATCAAAATCAACTGCAGATTCATGCAAGAAGAAATAACTTTTTTATATTTTTTTTTGTATCATAGACTATATATTTGTGAAGAAAATAAGATACCACTTAAAAAAATCGATGGAAAAATGCAAAAGTTGTATACAATTCATTGAAAAATTACCAAAATGCGTTTTTCCCTATTTTTTTCGTTTTTTTTTGACTGTTATAACACAGTGCAACATTTTTCAAGTCACTGACGGTGAACTAAAATCCGTTATAAGGGTCGAAAGTACTTGCCGAAACAAGTAATTCTGCCAGAGCGTTTTGCAAAGTTGACTCATATAAGGATTTTATGGTCATTTTTGCGATTTTAAGGCATTCTTCTATTCAATAGCTACAACATTGCTGAAGTCATCAAAACAATATTTTCGGCTCGTTACCGAGATATAGCCATATGAAAAAATTGAAAAATCGCTCAAAGTTGCAATTTTCAGCAGGATAATTATAATTACTAGAGTTCGCCTTGTGGCCGAAATTCGCCCATTTCGATTTGACCATAAAATAAAGGAAAAAGTTTTTATACCCTTCCTTGGTCGATAAAACACAAAAAACTTTTAATATTCTTCCTTAGTTGCAATATCGTACTTTCCATTTAGAGGCGTGTAACTCCTACTAAAGAGCAAACAGTTTTTGATATCTATCTATACCAAAATTCATAAAAATCAATCATGTTACCGTGCTGTATAGTGCTAACTCTATATCTATACCAATTTTCATGAAAATCGTATGCAGTATTTTCGCCGTGAGAGCGTTTTTTCCATTTAGGGGCGTGGCACCGCCCGCTGAAAAACATAATGGTCATATTATTGTTCCTTAGTGCTAACCCTATCTCCATACCAAATTTCGTTAAAATCAATACAGCGGTTTAGCCGTGAGAGCGTTTTTTTCATTTAGAGGCGTGGCACCGCCCACTGAAAAACATAATGGTCATATTATCGTTCCTTAGTCCTAATCCTATCTCCATACCAAATTTCGTTAAAATCGATGCAGCGGTTTAGCCGTGAGAGCGTTTTTTCTATTTAGAGGCGTGGCACCGCCCACTGAAAAACATAATGGTCATATTATCGTTCCTTAGTCCTAACCCTATCTCCATACCAAATTTCGTTAAAATCGATGCAGCGGTTTAGCCGTGAGATTGTTTTTTCCATTTAGGGGCGTGGCACCTCCCAATTTAAAAACAGATATAGTACTATGCACTGCTCCTCTTCACAACCTTTCCAACAAAAAAAAAATCAAGCAAATCGGTTGAGATTTAGGTATAGAAACAGGGACCTAACCGATTTCGTTTGCCTATTTATATATAGATATAGCTGAAAATTGCAACTTTTTGCCTCAAATTGGATTTTGAGCGATTTTTCGATTTTTTTCATATGGAGATATATACCGTCAATACTTTTAACGGTACTGAGAGCAAAGTAATGCCTCTATAGTTTCGGCACTCGCTTAGGTCACCTTTTTTCGGTAGTTTGAAATATTTGATTTACATATAAATATATCAATGCATTTATTAACAAAGACTGATTTGTCATAAGTATGTGTTAAAAAATGCATTGATAGATTTATATGTAAATCGATCTTTGCAAATATATGACTAAAAGTTCAATTAAAAAATCAATTTTCAATATGTAAATGTCATTAAGTAACACACTTAAAAATTCTTAAAGTTATTTGGGAGAACACGCCCTGATAAGGTGGCAACACCTGCAATCGGTATTGAATTTGTTCCAAAGGAACAACTGTACCAAATATCAATAAATAACACAAACAAAATTATGATATATCCACGATCAAAAAAACTTGTCAAGTTCTTGTTTTTGTATCAGAAATGTATATCAAAATGATATCAAAAATGTATCAGCCGCTGATATCCATTTTTTGTATATCATTTTGATATATTTTTGATATCATTGAAAAACATGTCAATTTTGTATCAGAAATGTATATCAAAACGATATCAAAAATTTATCAGCCGCTGATATCAATTTTGTATCAGAAATGTATATCAACAAAATGATATCAAAAATTAATCAGCTGCTGATATGTCAAATTTTACGTTTTCGTTCGTGAATTTTATTTAAAGATAATTATAGAAGACGAACGCGCAGTCAATTTTAGTGAAGAAGTTAATTTTCTAATGAAATTAGTGAAAAGCACAAAAATATAATTCAGTGCAAAAAAACCGACACTCCATTCAGTTGCTGCATGCGGCCTGTGGTTGGGAAAACTAAAAGTATGGAAAACGGACGAGCAGCCAATTTTAGTAAGAAGTGAGTTTTGTCATGAAATTAGTGAAAAAGCAGAAAAAGTATAATTGAGTAAAAAAAAAAACTAGTTGCCGATGATTAACCACAATATTGCAAAATTTGGCCATAATCTGCGTCACTTTAGTTATCAGACCCAAAATTGGTTAGCAGCTTTCGTTCAAATCGAACTCATCGCGCCACCTATTGAAAAAAGGCAGAACGTTTGCCGGGACCGCTGGTAATATAAAAACCGTATTATTAAGTCATGACACATAAAACTACTTTGAGAGACCTCTAAAAGAAAGAAAAAAAAAATTGGGACCCTTGAAAAATCTGAAAAAATTCTCTGCCCAGTTTCTAGACACCGCCTTTCAGATTTTCATGAGCAGTTGCAGTATGTTTTCCAAAATTAAATTTTTATTTTTTCATCAGTCTTATATGTAGATATATTATTAAAAAATACATACCTTCTGTCCCTATCCCTTTCATAATCTTTGTCTCTATATTCTCTTTCATAATCACGTCCTTTATCTCGTGCTCTATCGTTCCAAAAACGTTCACGGTCTTCAACGAAATCCTCATCATTTTTACGTCCAACCATTCCACTTACAGCACGATGTTGATTAATATGATAATTCTCCTCTTGATAATCATCATGTATAATATCGCGATATAAATCTTTTTCAGCACTTGGTCCACGCCGATAATGCGGCATGCGTTCACGACTACGTGAACGGCGACGTTGATATTCGCGTTCACGGCTGCGATTTCTGAAAAAAAAAAAAATAAATAAAAAAACTAGTTTTGAAATTGATTCTTGGAATTTTATGAAAATCTTTTCGCAAATACAAAAAAAAAACCTGTCGAAGAAATTGATAAAATATTTGTTTTTGGCAAATTACGGAATTTGACTATGTTCCATCATGAAAATGTTACTTTGCTCATTGGACAAAGGTTTTTTGTGTTTATCCTATGGTAAAAACAATAGAATTACTAATATAAATAGATTTAACAAACTAACCTTAAAGATATTGGCAAAAACGAAAAAGGTGTCCACATTACCTAACTTAGGGGGCCTTATTTTGGTTATATATTTGCGATAAATTTAAGTTTCTTTAAGCGCTTTCTTCGAAACACCTGCACCGATTTAAATAAAATTTTAGCCATGGAAATTGCATGGTAGATGCGCAAATTATGAAATCGGTACAATATTTTTGAAGATAATGGTAATAGAAACGATCGATGGCCATCAATTATATCGTAAACAGATAACCGCACTGGGGACCTTGCTTTACATGTCCTATTATGTTAAAGCATTAAATTCAACTTACCTAGAACGTGAACGTGACCGGCTGTAGCGCCTATAATCACGCCGAGTTCCACCGCCGGCCGCAGGCATTCCGCCATTACGATGACGACGAGGCGATTCTATACTCCGTGATCCTGCATTAGAATGTTTATTAATATTAGTGAACAATTTTTTACACCAAATTCCTCCACTAACAATCTTTTTAGTTGACTTGCAAAAAAAAAAAAGATTATAAAGAAAATTTAAGACGAAAATCCAAAATGGCGACTCACTTCGATCCATTGCTTCTCACAATTCGGCAATTTAAACTGCTTCTTTCACTTCAATTGCTTGAAAATTTACTTTTTTTAAAAACCCTTTTTCGTAACTTAAATGTGGTACAAATTTTTAGCAATAATGCTACATTTGTATAAATTATTAATTTTTTACAATTTTTTCATGCACAAATTGATTTTTCACTTTGACATTTCAATTAAACAACGAGTGAATTCAGCGAGCTTTTCTTGTTTTGATTGCAGCGAGTTTGAAGTACCCGGCGAGTACATAAATATTTGAAGGCAATACACAATACTCCAAGATGTATCTACCTTAATTTGTCAGAGTAGAATTACACTAGTTTACTGCCAAAATCAACTTTGAATGCCATTATTCATTCTCATTTTATATGTAAAGTTGGCTGCTGATTCCAAAAAACACATAATTTTTTTTCTTTCACGTCGTTTTTGAGATATCGGACATTTTCGGTTTTTGGAGCAAAAAAAAAATAGTTTCACTTAATTACAAATATCTCCAGAATCAATATTTATGTTAAAACGTACTATGTGTCAAATTAAAGGTAATTATATTACCTATAAATTATATTCACATTACTTTTTGGTTGTTTGCAGTGGCGGATCCGGCATTTTAGTTTACGAGAAATAAATTGATTTCTAAAAAAACATTATTTAATGATAATAAACAAAAGAAAATACTTTAAAAATCAATTGAGCAGGTTACAGCTTATTTCATGCAGATTCTTTTTTCTTCTTTGAAGCCAGAGTTTCGTGCTTTCTAACGGGAATTTATTGTTCCATGTTCTCTGTGTGGTACTCAGTACCACCCATGGTTGAATTACCCTGGTTGCAGCGATAACAAATACTGCTTCTTCTTAAACTACGAAAATGTCAAAATTTTCTAGTCTTTTGACAGATAGCAAGGCAAGATCAGGATTCCATGGGTGGTACCCATGATTCAATAACAATGGTTATTGCAAGTTGTCAAAATAAACAAAAATGGAACCCTGATCTTGCCTTGCTATCTGTCAAAAGACTAGAAAATTGTGACATTTTTTAATTTTCTAGTCTTTTGACAGATAGCAAGGCAAGATCAGGGTCCCATGTCAATTGTGACATTTTTTAATTTTCTAGTCTTTTGACAGATAGCAAGGCAAGATCAGGGCTCCACTTTTTTGTGTTTTGAGAACTTGTCATAACCATTGTTATTGAATCAGGGGTGGTACCCATGTCAAAAGACTTGAATCAAAACAAA
This sequence comes from Calliopum simillimum, assembly GCA_951812925.1. Taxonomy (NCBI): domain Eukaryota; kingdom Metazoa; phylum Arthropoda; class Insecta; order Diptera; family Lauxaniidae; genus Calliopum; species Calliopum simillimum. The sequence goes on along the minus strand of OX638369.1, from coordinate 51,052,288 downwards.
GAATTTTGAAATTTTCGTAGTTTAAACATTATAAGAAGAAGCAGCATTTGTTATCGCTGCAACCAGCGTAATTCAACCCTGAGTACCGCCTGCAGGCAATTTTTAGTGTGATCATGTACATATGAGGGTGCATTTTAAAAAAATGTATTGTCGAGCAGACTGAATCGGTGATAAATCATTTTAAGAACATTCAAGCAGAGCCCCAAATTGCTTTGTCTTCAAATCAAAACCCCTCTGTCTTTTAAGGACGTCCAAGTCCTTCCTGACCTCCCCTTAATTTACCAATTTTATGAAAAAATAGTCAAAATTTAAGGTAATTTGATGTTTTTATTTAGTAAAAAACTTTCCAAGGTTTTGTTCACATATATTTAATCAATATTATTGAATTTTAATCAATACTGCATAGTACTGTCATCTCTGTATTTTGTAATTAAAAATTTTTACTATTTAAAAAAAAAAAAATCAATTGTCAGCTCGGAGAGCTATAAATGTTATCTTCAAGAGTGGACGGTCACAATAACTTCAACCCCTCATCCCCCAGTGTGCATTTAAGTCACATTTTGCAAACACCGCTCTCGCTCCACGGACGTCTTTTATGGACGGCCCCTTATCTTTGATATAGCGCTCACTATTAAAATGCCTACAAACTGAATTTTGCAACAGTGTCATAAGGGGCTGTCCATAAACTCCGTGACGCTCCTAGGGGGGTTCAAGGAAGCGTTACGCTTGGTGTATTTTATTTTATATGAGGCTACCGTCACAAAGTCCTATGCTCCTCCTAGGAGTTAAAGGAGAATACATATATACGTACCGTCACACAGGAGAGGTTAATTTTAGTGGACAGTAGTTTTACTGTTTTGGTTGTTTTAAATAAAATTTAAATGTTTATAGCCTAAGCATGGAAGACAAAACGAATCGAGTGATTGAAAGACAATTGAGGGGGTTAGAAGCAAAGGGGTACAAGTAACAAAAAGTAAATTTTGAGTAAAATATAGTTAAAGTTAAAGTTGCTTCATAAATTGCAGAGTGAGTTAAAAAATAAAATATTGCGCGTCAAATAACATTTAAAGTATGTTCCATCTAATGTTTTTTACAAATTTTTTCTATGAGTCCCCTTTTAAAAGTTATTAGTATTTCAGTGAAAGCCTACACCATTTTACTCAATTTTTTTTTTTTAGTAATAATGGAGTAAAGTTAGCACCGTGTTGCAACTAACATAGCAAAAGAAAAAACTAAGTACCATAACTCTAACAATCCTTAAAACGTTCTCTGTTAAAGGTATTTTTAAAACTTTTATAGAGGTCCGCTTTTAAAAGTTATAAGTATTTTACTGAAAGCCTACCGCACTCGTCACTTTTCATTTCAAAACGAAAATATTTTATTCAATATTTTAAACTCGTTTAGAAGCAGAGGGGTACAAGTTCGGTAGACTTTCACTAAAGTACTAATAACTTTTAAAAACAGACCTCTAGAAAATTTTTAAAAAATACTTTAAAAAGGGAATTTTTCAAGGATTCTTAAAATTGAGGTATTTAATTTTTTCTTAACCTATGTTAGATGTTACGTTGAGCTAACGTTGCTTCTTATTTACTAGAAAAAAAATTTTTTGAATTTTGTTTTAAAGCAAAACTATAATTTTGTGAACTGGCTTACCTTAATGGGCCTCTATAGAGGTGTTGGAACTCAAAAGCTTAGGTAATGTTTGTTTCATAAATAAAGCAAAGCTCCCACTACCTATTCTCATACTTAACTCAATTTTTCGTAATTTGTCACTTGTACCCCTTTGCTTCTAACCCCCTCAATTGAAACTTTTCTTTAAAAACTTGCTTTGACTTAAGCGTTCATTTTAGCAACAAGAAAGTTTGTAAACAAAATTTAAGTTCTATCTTAACTTTAAGGATGCAAGCAGTTGAAAATCAGTCACTCGATTCATTATCTTTTTGTAACCTTAACTGTCAAAATCAATGGAAAAAATCAGGACTCCACAGTACTTTTTTTCGGGAAAATAAAAAGAAAATTGGAAGAAATAAGTAAGGGAGAGTAACCGGGTTTGAGCCATAACTTGTTAACCGTTTCAAGTGTTTTATACATTGTTCGAAAGGTAAGAAATTCTTTCTACTAAAAGACGTAGAAAGTTATTTCATCACATGCAAAAGTTATGGCCAATTTTCGAATTATGTACATGTTTTTTCGCAATTTGAAAATATGTATCCGGGTATGAGACAACTAGAAAAATGCAATGAAAAACAGAAAATATGAAATAAAAAGCCCATAACTATGCGTAAACACAAACTTTTATTCATTTATCGTTACATTAATATCGATATTTGATAGTTGCACTAGATTTTGGATTGAATAACCCTTTCAGACCCAGACTACACGATTGTGTTATCTGAATTTTCCAGAGTTAAACCATTTTTATTTATTACAATAAAATCGGTCAAGTACATACATTTTTCGCTATACCAGAAATAGTAGTACTTTTACAAAAATTTTCATTTTTTTTTATACCGGCAGTAATACATTGGCCCAAGTACAATATATTAGCACCAGCATTAACATCACGATTCCAACAAGTATTGCAATTTGAACAAAATTGATACCTGTGTGGTGATCGTGATGTTTTATTTTCAAAATAACAATTTGCACATAGCTTAGTGGTTCTATATTCATTAACTAACATAACGTCGACATTTTTATGTTCTCGCAATGCCCGTACAAATTTCCGATGTGGTGTCCGTATATAGCCGCGCACTGGTGACCCTGATGAGATTTCACTTGAACCGATACAAATTAGAGTCGATCCATTATTACCAGGTCCAACAAGTTCTTTAGCCAGCTTATGACAAGTCTTCTCTACACAAATGTATTTTTGTAATTTTTATCTGGTTACTTTACGTTGACTGAAAATCATTTGTTTTTCAAGAAATATCTCCAATTCGTATTGCGTATAGTTCTCCAGATCCTCAATTGAATTGGCCGAATATTTTGTATTTTCTAGGCACATTGAAGTGAATCTTTTTAATTTACATTTGCGCGAATAGAATCCGCTCATATGATGATATGTAAGATTTTTCAATTTAATTGGCTTTCCGTCACGAACTCCACCATATATCAAACGTAATCCCGGATCAAGACCAATTTTATTGGCATATTCTGTTGAGCGTATTTTCTCCAAATTGACATTTGTATAGTATTCAATTTCTTTGTTTTCGCCTCGAATTGCTGAATATGATGTGCTCCGTGTTTGAATACGGGAATCATTGAGAAATTGCGAAAATTGTTTCTTTCGTTGAATCTTTGTAGATTGAAAAATAGTTTAATGCCTGTTGACCAATATAGTTTTTTATTTTTCAAGTTGGATAATTTTTCACCATTCCATTGTAATTCGTCGATCAAATGAATCAATAGATCAAAATCTGGCTCTTTGTTTTTATTGTCATCTTGGTCGCAGAATAAATAGTTTAATGTATTGTAGATTTTTGTATTATCTTCAGTGAATTTCTTGAAAAACCTTCGTAATATGACGCTATACTGATTGGCGGAATCGATGAATAAATTTGATCGGTATGCACTGTTGTAAAACGGCAAATCTTTACGAAATTTAGCATAGTCCTCGTCGATAATGTACTTTGATTTTTTCTTTACCATCAAATGATAATAATAATCGGCAAATTTTATTTCGTCAAAATATCCATCTTTCCATTTTCTCATTAGAACAAAATGTATATATCTGTGTGTGTGTGTGTAGAAAAATAATGACATTGTAACTCTTGAATTGTATATTAAAAGAAATATTATAATTACCTAGAAACTTCTACAAAGAGTGCCGACACTTCGTCAACGTCTTGTTGAATTTTATGGTAAATTTCTTCATTCTTGCATGTTGAAAATATAGCTTTTTTATTACAAATTCTGTATATTGTTTACTACTATTGTTAAAATCACTTAGGGCCAATTTCACAATGTCCAGTTAAGCATTAACTGGAACTTTAACTGGCACTTTGACATAAAATTTCATACATAATTTTTATTTATCTGAAAGTTAAATTTTAACTGAACATTGTGAAAACGGCCCTTAGTCTTTTCGCCATTGAAATTTCAATTCTTACGAAATTTCCTGTCTCTATGACGATAATTTCAATCACTCATAGTTTTCTGAGTTCGATCACTGGATTGTGTAGCAATCAAAAACACACACTTTATTTAATTATAAAATGGTTTAATTAAATCACAAACGTTTATTTTAACACGGTACAATTGTTTGTTTTACTGTTTATTTACATTCAAAATCTTATATTTCAAATAGCACTTTATTTACTTTCACTGGCACTGTGTGTACCTTTTAGCTTTGTTGCTTAAAATCAACTGTGTTCAGCTGTCATGAACAGCTCCTTTTATACTGCCATACCTAAATTGGAGCGTCAGGCGTTGCGTTATTTAACGTTACACAAAAGCTTTAAGCGCCACACACTGCGTTGGCCCATAGGCAAAAATCAAAATTTTTTGTGACTCAAAACCTAACAATATTGGTATCAATCAACAGGTAATTGTATCAATAAAATAAAACCAAAATATTTACGGGAAAAACTCAGTTTTGGCTATGCTGTGACACTTCAAAGTTGAGATATTTTTCAAAAAAAATCATGTTTTGTTCAATTTGTTTTGGGTTCTCTTAAACAAATAATTATAAAAAATTTGTGTTTTGATGAAACTAAGCGAAGTAAAGTTCTTTATTATAAATAATATTTAGGTAAAAAAATAGAATTCAAAAATTTTTAAAAATTTAGAATTTAATATATATTGTAGTGGTTTTAATATATGATATTATCAAATGAAAAACTTCAGAAATTGACAAATTTTTTTCTTAGTCTTCTAGTACAGATTCTATATAACCAGGAACTGCAAATAGCTTTTCCTACTTCGTCCTACAAATATTTTTTTTTTTATTTTAAAAATGCTTAAAATGAAAAATTTACATGAAATAAAATATTTATGTTGAAATTTTGTTTTTTTTTTTTTTTTGTTTTTATTAACAAAGGTTTCAAAGGTACATAAAACAATATTTTTACTACGTATATTACAAAAACACATATTTTAAAAATAAATAAAAAAATTGTTATACATGGGGCTTCAGAAAATTGTCCTAAACACCTGGTTTTTAGCAAAACTATAAAGTTTACAACAAATCTGAAATCATTTTTGAGCTTAATAGCCCCAAATTATTTAAAGTACCAAATTTCATCGATATCCAACCACTCCTTCTATTTTTGACCATTTTTTGTATGGGCTCAACGCACTGTGCGCCATACCGAAATAAAGAGTGTTGCGTTGAAGTCATTTGTTTATCAAAATCATATTGTTGTTTCTTTTTTTACTTTTCTGCAGCTAACTTCACTCCATAACGCTTTGTCAAAATTGGAAATTCGAATAGCTCAGCGTTGAGCGTTGGCAATTTCGGTATGCGCCATATAAATTGTATGTACATGAGACATTTTTGACAGTAAAACAACGCTGCCGCTCCAATTTAGGTATGGCAGATACCCATATGAATATTCTAGAATTGCATTAGCGAAACATCTGGCAACATCTCGAACTGTCAAGTACTTTCGTAACGTCACTGGTTTTATTGACGAACTGTCGCGTATTTTCGTGAAGTTTTTCATGAGTTTAAAGATCTTCTTCTCCTTCGAATATGCTGCTCATTACAAGTAACATAGGTCCCTAATAAGAGAGCTGCCGTAAACACTAGGTTTTTATCACAGCTCTCAGCGTAGCGTCTTTACAGACTTATAAAATTATTTTATATTATACGAAATTTTTTTTCTTTTAACCTATAATTAGGTTATGTACGATACACGCGCGTTTAAAAAAAAAACACGTGTAACGGGTCAAACTTTAAGACACGCGCGGACGATTACACACGAGAGTACGTCTGTACTCGGTCGCGGACAAAACGAAAGACCCTTTAAAAATCTTGCTGAGAATATACAAAAACATTAGCTAATAAGAAAGACTGGGATAAATGAGATTTGTAAAAGTAGAATTTGTAAAATAATAAATAGCTCCGTTCCAGAATGAAACAAAAGTTCACTTTTGTTACCTTTTGTTACCTAAAGTTGACTAAATCTTGTTCCCGTATTCAAAATTTAGTCAAATGAGAGCGAAAAAAAACATGGCTGACAATTTCCCCTCCAAACAAAAGTAACCAAATTTTGCCTAAAGAAATTCTTTAGGTAAAATTTGTTCAATTCAAAAAAATGACAGTTGCCAAAAAAATGTATATGTGTGCGGTTAGTGCGGGTGCGGGTAAGACTTAAAAATATCAAAATAAATTAAACGTTGAAAAAAAAATAAAATAAAAATAAACAACCGCATAACATGTAACATCTTTTATGATAGCCGGAACTCCAGAAAAGCTGACAAAACAGTTAAATTCAGTGGCGACTGAAATGCATAATGATGGCTTAAGGCAACAAGGCAACGCTCGAATTCCAGCTTCACCAATCCACGAGAATCGACCATAAACGTAAATAAAAAATGCAACTCAAGTGGCAGAGATTCCGTTATCGACATCGATAAACTGATACTCATCATGTTCGTAGCAGCTGCTCTTAACAGACGCTTGATGTTGGAACTTTTGCGGTTTACGAAGGAACACTCAACTCAAACGTTTGTCCAGAGTCAACCACCCATATAACAAAAACGTCGTTGGATTCGCAATTTCGGGCCTTGCAATTGCTGCCAGGATCAAAGCATCTTTTTGGACACCAGTGCTCTCCACCAGACCTACAAGCAGATTCCCCTTTCAGATAAAACATTTGCAGACATACAAATGTTTGGAATATTTTGTGGTTACAAAAAGTAACAATTTGAATACCACGGACGTGTTTTTGCTAGCATAAAGTTTATTGTATAAGAATTCAATTTACTTTTTGATTTATAGATTTTTTTAATGAAAATACATGCATATTCTTAAAATATGAAAACTATGAAATTAAACCAAAATTAAAAATTGTAATTTTCGCATTTATTTATCTTCTCAAATTGGAAATTACTGGTGAAGCGATGGCGTCTTTGGGCTTTACTGGCCATATAAGCCTTCAAATCCTGGTCGATCCAAGTGATGACGAAGTGATGTTAAAAAACAAGAAAAATAAAAAAACAAAATTTTATTTTTTTATTGTTTGTTTATGTTTTTTTAATTTGTGACAGTTAAAACTTTAACCAAAATTTTGACCAAATCTTGTTCCAGTAAATTTTGTAGTTAAATCTCTTGCTGAGAGCAATTTTGCTGTTACTCTCCCAAATTATTTAACTAAAGATTTAACTCAAAATTTAACTAAAAAACTTCTGGAACGGACCTAGTATGTCTAACAATTGAGTGATTTTTCAAAAGGGCGTAAAACCACTTCCAACCTCGAACAAACCTAAGGATGCCATCGCCATTACCATGCTAAAATGCATCCTCTAGTCCAAAATTCATCACAAAAAATGCATTTTTCTAAGATAAAATCGTGATCAAAAGTCGCATTTCAGAACAAAAGGTTTCCATATAATTTCATAGACATTTTTAGAGTTTTATACAAAAAGAAGTATTTTGAATAGTGGCCAAAAAAATAACATCATAAAAAACTTTTCACAGTCGAGTTGCGACCTGAGGTATGTAACTAAAATAAGCAATAGCTTAAGGACAGTTTGACAGTAGTCAGATTGGCCATATTATTGCATCGTAGAAAAAATCGACTGTCTCATACCCGGTGACACTCCCTTACATATCCCTGCTGCAAATGGAATTGAGAGGGTATTTCCAGACAAATTCATGATAAGGCCCATTGAAATTAATGTTCTATTATAGTAAATTAGAACTTCGCCAAATACATTAATAAGCACATGCATATTAGAGGTATATTAAGAATGTATGGGGATCCTTGGTAACAACATTTTGATACATGACACCCCTCAATATTGTGAGGTTGCAAAATAAATGAGTTTGCAAAAAAATGTTGGGGGTGGAGTGAGGGTAAAGGTTGGCGCATCGAGGTCAAAGGTGAGAGGAAAAGAGAAAAAATTTACATACAGCCCTACAAATGTTTAGGGGTCACCTCGAGAGGGGTCAAATGTATGACTGACCCAAATTATTTCCCCCCTCCCAACATTTTTACTAAGCATTCTTACCCCCTATCTTTAACCCCTAAGTGGGCTCCTATACAAAATCGACAGTTTTAGGAAATCGTACTCCACCACTCCCTGGGTGCCCCTAGAAGGGTCAAATGTGTGACTGGTCCCTAATATTTTTTCTTCCCCAACATTTTTTCCCCATCATATTTAACTTGTATCTCTGACTCATAGACATGAAAAATATGGAAAGGAAATCGTCAAATAGGCCCATAACTGCCCAGAAGCCGCTCCTAGAGGAATCAAATATATGACCAACCTCCATTAGCCCCCTTCCAAAGTTTTTTCTCAGCATATCCACCCCCTATTTCCAATCCTTAAGGGGGCTCCCATACAAAGGCGTACGGCAGGGGTGTTTACTATCACCATCTCTCTTCCTTATCGTTCTTGACGATATTCTAGATAAAGCTCTTAATAAGGCCAAAAGGGGTATCCAATGGAACTTTACTGAACATCTAGAAGACCTCGACTACGCTGACGACATCTGCCTCTTATCATCCAAACATTCAGATATGCAAAACAAAATTGAAGACCTTGTCTTGGAATCACAAAAGGCCGGCCTAAAAATCAACGTATCCAAGACTAAAAGCATGAAGCTAAACGCAAGCAATGACATCACGTTTAAAGCTGGCAGTGATGACATCGGAAACGTCGATAGCTTCACGTATTTAGGCAGCATTATCTCCATGGATGGTGGAGCAAAAGAGGATATCAACTCAAGAATAGCAAAAGCAAAAGGCGCGTTTGCTCAACTGAACAAAATATGGTCTTCATCCGTTATATCCACCAAAACGAGAGTGCGCATTTTTGATTCGAATGTGAAATCGGTTTTGTTATATGGGTGCGAAACATGGCTTGTTACTGAACAACTTACGAACAAGCTGCAAGTATTCGTCAACAAATGCTTAAGGCGTATACTTAAGGTTTGGTGGCCTCGCAATACATCAAATGCCGAGCTACATCAAAAATGTAAACAGAAGGCTATAGCAAACGAGATCAAGCTGCGCAAATGGGGATGGATTGGTCACACTCTCCGGAAACCACACAGCGAAGTTTGTCGCCAGGCCCTTGAGTGGAATCCACAAGGCAGTAGAGGACGTGGTAGACCCAAAACCAACTGGAAAAGGTCGTTGGAAAAAGAAATCCAAGAATCGGGAAAATCGTGGCAAGAGATCAAAGTCATCGCAAGGGATCGTGACAAATGGAGAGATTTCATATTGGCCCTATGCTCCTCCTAGGAGTTAAAGGAGAATACATACATACAAAGTTACGTTTTTTTTTAAAACTGCCCCGACTGCCCTAACTGGACCATGGGTACGCCTAGAAGGATCAAATGTATGACCGACCCCCATTATTTTTTCGCGACCTATATTTTTCCGCCACATACTTACCCCTTATTTTCAACCCTGAAACGGGCTGCCATACAATTTTTTTTTATATAAATTTTCCTAGAAATAATGGGGGTCGGTCATACATTTGACCCTTCTAGGGGTACCCATGGTCCAGTTAGGGCAGTTGGGGCAGTTTTAAAAAAAAACGTAACTTTTGTATGGGAGCCCCCTTAAGGATTGGAAATAGGGGATAGGTAAGCTGTGAAACTTTGGAGGGGGATAATGGGGGTCGGTCATACATTTGACCCTTCTAGGGGCACCCTGGGAGTGGTGGGGGTCGATTTCCTAAAAATGTAAATTTTGTATGGAAGCACCACCCCCAAAATTTTTTTTCCAAACTCATTTTTTTCCAACCTCACAAAATTGAGGGATGTCAAGTATCAAAATTCAAAATTCGTGCACTAAAACACCCCTAATGCATATTTAATTTTTTAAAAAACATATTCACGTTCCGTAATCTGTTACCAATTACTTTTCATTTAGGAGGCTTTTTGATGAACATGGTTAGTCACACGATAAAAAGTACTGTAATCTTTTTTATGGGGAATTACAGGTTCAACAAATAATATTGATTTGCATTAACGAAAAAGTAACTGTTTAGGATATATTCTTGTTATTCTCCACAAAGAAGATTCTAATACTTTTTATCATGTGACTTACCCCTTTCTTCAAACTAGAGTTCGCCTTGAGGCCGAAATTCCACCATTTCGATTTGACCATAAAATAAAGCAAAGTTTTTATACCCTTCCTTGGTCGATAAGACAAAAAGCTTTTAATATTCTTCCTTAAAATTTGTGGATGTTCGGGCTTTAAGGTCAATTTTAAATAAAAAACTTTGTTTTATACTTCCTTAGGGTTAGGGTTATCTGCATCGGTGCAGCAGCTAAGTTGCAATATCGTGCTTTCCATTTAGAGGCGTGTAACTCCTTCTAAAGAGCAAACAGTTTTTGATATCTTTCTGTCCCGTTAATTTTATGCCCATACCAAAATTCATAAAAATCAATCATGCTATCATCCCTTAGTGCTAACGCTATATCTATACCAAGGGCGACTTCCTAAACGTCCGTTGCTTTGTGTTGAAACAGCATTTTCGTAAAAAAAATGTCGCATAATTTTAGGAGCTTATTTTTTTACTGCATCATTCTTGCATTTCATAACGCCTAACTACAAATCGTTGACAATGCATAGCAATCAGCGCATCAGTAACAAAGTTGATGCTTTTTGTAAACTTTGCTCTTAAGTCAAAAAATTCCTAAAATTATGCGACATTTTTTTTACGAAAATGCTGTTTCAACACAAAGCAACGGACGTTTAGGAAGTCGCCCCAAATTTCATAAAAATCGTAAGCAGTAGTTTAGCCGTGAGAGCGTTTTTCCATTAAGGGGCGTGATACCGCCCACTGACAAACATAATGGTTATATTATCGTTTCTTAGTGCTAACCCTATCTCCACACCAAATTTCGCTAAAATCGATGCAGCGGTTTAGCCGTGAGAGCGTTTTTTCTATTTAGGGGCGTGGCATCGCCCACTTTAAAAACAAATATAGTCCTATGCACTGCTCCTCCTCACAACCTTTCCAACAAAATAAAAATCAAGCAAATCTCAATCGGTTGAGATTTAGGTATAGAAACAGGGACTGAACCGATTTCGTTTGCCTATTTATATATAGATTACGGAACAGGTATGATAATTTTACTTTATTTAATATAGATATTATATTTCTTAACAAAACTTAACAATTGGCATAGAACAATTGTGATTCTAATGGATATTGTGTAATGCAATCTGCAAATAATATAACTATAAATAAAATGTAAAACTAATTACAGTTAATAAGCTAAAAATAATAAGTGTCCTTTTGAAGTAAGCTCATATTTTCAAACTGATTCATAACGCGATTTCATCATCTTTATTATATACGTTTTATAGTCATCGCCTGGGCCAATACCAGCCGAACGATTACCTAAGCCTACAGTTGAGTTTCGAGTATCGGCCTTAATTAAAAAGAAACATGCTGAATTTCTTGTACAAAATATTTTGATTGTCACAGATATACCTCTATTAGATTGGTGCGACCCTGATTTTTACGTCCCAAACCCTGTCCCTCGGACCAACCCATTTTTTGCAACAAACGATTACCAACATTATTGGAACCAATTGGCATAGCTGGCGTTTCGTGATTACGCGCATTTGTTCTCAAATTTTTGATTTCTTTTTCAAAACGCTCTCGACTACGATTTGGTGGTGGTGGATCACTTTCGCCATATTTCAAACGACGTTCTTTTGCACGATCACGATAGCTATTAAAAAATGACGAAAAAAAATGTTGTATGGTGGTAAACTTTAATTTTATCGATTTAAAAAACTTACTTAAGCGCTGATCCGCCATGCCCATCAGAATCTGTGCTAGCAGCTCTTCGCGCTAAATTGTATTTTTGCAGATTTTCTTTGTGCAAATTAGATATTTTTAAATGCTTTGTAAATATTTCCAAAGATTGAAATGTGCGTTTACACAACAAGCAATTTAATTTTTGAAAATCAACATAATCTTTTTCACTAACATCTCCCCCACTCTGTAGCGACCCTCCTGCAGCGACGGCTTTTGATCGGTCAGCCGTTAATTGATCTTCATCCGAGTCAGAACCATACGAAGAAACGAATTTGCTCGGCGCAACTGGTGCATTTACAAAGTCTGCTAATTTGGTACGCTCTTTCTTTTCGAGAATCGAAAAACAAACATCAGCATAACCACTAGATGAAGCTGCATTCATTGATGCTCTACCAACAAAGGCCTCGTCACTCTTTAATGGAAGAATTGGTTGAGGTGTAACCACAATAGTATAATCTTTCTTTTGATTAAGTTGTTTAGCCCATTTTTCCATGTCTTTTACAATTTTTTTTGCCACTTTAACTTTGTTATGTCTGCCTTCTTTCTTAACTTCTTTTTTGGCATCGTCTTCATTTGTAGTTGAAGTTATAGCTTTAGCGGTATCGTCTCCTGTTTCAGCATTTACTACATCTTGCACAGTGGCCGCTGCAGCAGCAGGAGTCGCCAATACATAGGTACTTTTGCGTTGATCCCAATAAAGATATGCACCAGTTTCATTATTATAATAATATTGTGAGTGGGCATCATAGTATAGACCAGTTGAGGGATCATAATAATACCCAGATGATTCATCATACTGGTACAAAGATACATCCGGTTGAGCTATTTCAATTTAATAAACATAGATACAGAATAAAATTTGTTAGAAGATAATGCCTTTTTTTATTTTATCTCGTTTTTAACTTGATATAATCAATAATCATCTTAAAGAATTAAAGTTCAACATTTTTCAATGTTATCAGTCGAAAAATATATCCTCCTGGCATATCAAAACATTTAAAAGTTTTAATGAATTTGCTTATATATCGCGTTGCTGCTTTATTGAGAATGAATGAAATAAATTTATCTTAGAATCGCTTTCATTTGTCTCGGATGCGGATATTTTAGTCGATACGCCGAGATTTGTGTGTGAAATTGTGCTGCGGCCAGTCAAATCCTCAGGCCCCTGGCAAGTATTTTCGGTAAAAATAATTTCATATAAAATTTAATTACATTTATAGATTTCAAATCCATATCATTTCAATGTAGAAATCCATTATTTCGTCGTTGAGCGTGGTATTGACTGAACAGTGAAAAAACCTCAGGCTCCTGGCATTAGTTTCCTGGAAACTTAAAGATCTAATTTTTGTTTTTTAGTAGTAAAAATAATTGGGTTTACTCCACCCCTTAAGTTAATTTTTTTTTTCAAACGGCCATAAAATTCGTGCATCTTATTTTTTGACCGGCCTGTTGTAGAAAAGTACAAAAAATATCCAAGCTGAACTTACGACACATAGTCTGAACTTAGATACAAAAAAAACTTTTGCCGAAAATAGTGCATTTTCTTTCCTTCGTAAGTAGAATCATCCATACATAATATGATAAGAACGAACTAATGAATCAATAACTTACGGTATGTCTTGCCATCATTGCCTTTTGGTGTAACGATCGGATGTGTAGCTGCCAACGCACCCTTCACTGCTGCGGCTGCCGCTTGTGTAGCTGTCGTCTCAATGCTATTCATTTTCTTTTGCTTACGTTGAATGGCAGACAACGCAACGGCAGCACCAGGATTAGCTGAAGTCTCACCAATTTGCTTTGAAGTTGGTAAATTTGAAAACTGTCCTTTTGTTATTTCACCAATATAATATTCAGTGTAGTACTTCAAAAAATGTGCTTGTTCCTCTGGTGTCTGTGCATACATTGTAGCGCTATATTCTGCTAAGCGTGGTACATCGGCAAGTGTATATGCAGCAGTACCTTTTGAACCTGCAGCACCTCCAGTTGCAGCCATTTCAGCTGCAGTAAGAGGACCAACCGAAATAGATGAATCTGAAATTATATCCATTGTTGGTTTATTGGATTTTTTTGGCACAATTTCACGGTTCTCATGGTCAATACAGTAGCTCACGAGTACTAAAACAGAAAAAGTTTTATTAAAACTGTTGGAAATGATAAATTAAAAATTTTTAAGAACCTTCTCGATTATCAATTTGCAATGGCGGTTCCAGACCAGCTAATGCATTGTGTACATTCATCGAATCCACAAGAGAATCAAAATTCAGAAAACAAATTCCGCGTGATGTTTGCGTTAATGGATCACGGCTCACAAGTATTTTGGAAATTCTTTGGGCCAAGTCGGGGATATACTGCTGCATTGCGGTTATCACAACCTCCTCATTAGTCAACGCATCCAAATTTCGCAACATGATTTCTGCATTAGCATTCATTTAAGTAATTAATATTATTTTAAGCAGTTTGTTTTTATTGATTTGCAAACAATAACAATAAAGTTTTGCAAAAATTTTGTTTTGTATACTTTTCGTAAGAATGTTGCTGATTTCACTACAGCCCTCGCCGCCTTTTACGCTTTCCTCATGTGATGCATTGCATTTGAAACAATGCTCACGTCGCCTAAAATTGAAAATGCCGCACTGCAAGAAAATTATAAAAGCATCATTGAAACTACTATAAATAACTAATCAATTCTGGACAAAATATACCTTGCCACAAAACCAGCCCTGTGGTCCTACTTTTATCTTGACGGAATCACTATACTCCAGTTGTGCACGAGTTTGATCAGGCAATATTATCCTACCCTAAGAGAAGAAATGAGAAAGAAATCAGATGAGCATTTAGTTTTGTTGCCAATTTTCGTAGAACACAAATTGTCACCGCCAGCGTTTGATTTGCTTGATTTTACTCTTGTAATACTTTTACACGATCGCTCTATCGCTTTCCCGTTTGATAAAATATCCAATTTCTTGTAAATCAGTGTGCTTTCTTTGTCATGTTTTTTTTTTTTTTGTATTCTAATGCTTTAAATTTCTCATCTACAGTTTATGCAAGTTGACAGTTCGGAAAGTAAACTTTTTAATTAAATCCTTCTTAAGGCGTTTGAGATACATTGGTGCATTGGTTTTTAAATGGACTACATATCACTTTGTATCAGCAAACTTGTCAGAATCTTGAGATATCCTTAGCTTAAAGTGCAAACAACAACGATAAAAATTAAATTTTTGTGTAACTCAAAACCTTTTATTAATTTAATTTTAACGGTTTTTTAGCCTTTTTTCAAAAAATATTCACTATCAAGAAATTTATTTAATGTTAGTGAAAAATCTTTCACTATCAAAAAATTAATTTAGTTGTAATAAAAAAGATTTTCATTGTCACTAAATTAAGTTAACAATTTTTAATAAAAATTCCATTTAATTTAGTGATAGTGAAATTCCATTCACCATCAAAAAATTGATTTAGTGGTAATGGAAAACTTTGTTGAAATTTGTTCCTGTGCTACAAGAAACCGCTCCAAAAATGGATGTAGAAAAATTCAAGCAAATGTTTGTTCGTCATGCAGCACCTTTCTGTCCAGATGCCTTGCGTAAAGAGATAAAAATTGCGTCTAACGACTCATTTTTAGACTTTTCAGAATCGGAAGGTAATATTTTTATGCGTTTAGTTACAAGTGCGTTTGTGCTCCACGAAAAGATGTTTCATTGCAAAAAAAAAAAAAATCATTGTAATAGAATAATCATTCGGAGTGCTTAAATGAATAAAGCATTAAGGTCATAATAATTCTACCAAATTTTGTTTTGATCAAAAACTATGCCTATATTTTTTCCCGTATTATAGTATGTATTTTACTTTTTGTATGTATACAAGCAACGGTTCAAAACGATGCACGAAGGGAGTTAGAGCTGTACTTGCTTAATCCAGAAACCTCAATGTCTCCTCTTCAGCGCTACTTGATTGTATAAAAAGTTTTTTAAAAGTTGAGAGATTGTTTTCCTTTGCCGGCATGGTTACCGCACCCCAAAGACGAAACATTTCAGATGAAAATTTTTAAAGACTTTTTGCATTAAAAGCCAAAACTTTGTAACGGTTTAATAAATACTAGAATAGCTTAGTGGTCAAAATTCGAACACAAATTAAATAATTTTGGTACTTTTTGTACTTTTCTTTGCTATCTGGTACGAAATAGAAAAGCTCATTTATCATCCCTGGTATAATTCAAGCGAATTATAAACAGAACAAAATAAATATATGAAGTCAGTGCTATGCTTTTATACCCTACACCCAGGTTATATTCACTTTGTCCTTCCGTTTGTAACGCTGAGAAGGAGGCGTGGCAGATTAAGAAAATTATATACAGTATCGGACAAAACATAAGCACGAAATCTACGTTGTCAGTATTCTGTGGATTAAAATTGAGAAAGAAGTCTCGAATTCATTTATTTCAATGAATTTTGTTAAAATATACATTTATTTTCATAAAGCAACAAAAATCCAGTATAATTTTTTCCAAAATAAATGGGTCACCTGCTGAGTAGATATAGCCATGTCCGTCTGTCCGGCTCTCTGGCTGTGCGTGGAAAATTTTTTTTTGCGTTAAAGTTATTGAAAATTCCCTTATGAACGCCACAACTAGAACGGCTATTCTTCCATAAATCCACAATAACATAAGAAACAAGCTGACATCAAAGAAACTCGCCAACATTTATTTTACATTATGATCGACGGATGAAATACCTCATGATATGGACGATTGAGGCATCTAAAATTAGCACTAAAACCAGATCTCCAATATAATCTACATAATTTACATTAATTTTTATCTGTGTTAATATTTTCCATTAGATTTTAAAAATTTAGAAATAAATTCAATTTTTCTTAATAATTCATCCTAAAAACAATTCAAAATGTTATTTACGTAAATGAGTTTGTTACATGCCAACCCAGGTGGTAGTGGAAAAATTTTCACTATCAAAATATTTATTTTAGGGTAGTGAAAAGCTCAATGAACTTAAAATTTTGTGCATTACCCCCAAGTCTGTTTGGAACGAACGCGATGTTTCACCGCCGTGAACACAAACTTAACCCTGCCAACTGCACAGCTGTTGATTTTTTTTAAAGTGAACTTTTTCTATAGTACGAGTATTTTTTCTAAATTGTGAGTAATCTCTTTAAGTTGTGTCACTATGATTAATTTTTATGTGTACATGTGTGATACCTGCGTTAATTCCATCCAACGTATAGCTTCATCAACGGTATTAAACTCGACAAATGCATATTCTCGTGATGCACCTAAATATTAGATAGAAGTAATCACAAATTTTTGTCAAAAAATAATGTTTCTTTTTTGTTAGAATTTTGTTTTTTTTTTTTTTTTTTTGGATTTTGTATATATAAAGGTAAACACAAAAATACTTTTTTTCCTGCTGAGGCAAAATTTGATATTGATGAATGCCAACCAACGGTTTTGATTAATAATTTAGCTGTTTATTTTCAAATACTTACGTGCCATTTTCATTTATATATATGAGCCATTCAAAATGACAATGGTGCAACTCCAAAACGAGGCAAATGTAATGTGATAATATTAACTGGCTGGCATTTTGTTAAGGATGAATAAAATTGATTTCTGTTTTTACGAAAAATATTTTTGATAATATTGAATTGTTGAGATTAATAGCCTTATCATGTATGACGAACGAATAAAGTGACTGATTTTCACTCAATAATATCAACTCATTAAAACTTTTTATTAAGAACTTACTATGACCTAAGCGTTCATTTTAGTCCAAAGAATAAAGTTTGTAAGCATAAACTTCAAATCATGTTTTAACTTGGAGGATATAAGCAGTTGAAAATCAGTAAAACGATTCGTTCGTCATACATGATAAGGCTATAAGTTGAAAAAATGATATCGACCAAATAACCGATCATTATGGCACATAATTTATATGACATTTTGGAGTTGCACCATTGTCATTTTGAACGGCTCATATATAGCTTTGAATATTTATGCCTATGCTTTATGAACTAAAATTTAAAATAGTTTGTTTTTATGCCTACCTGTATGGCGATTACGTATTAGACGTACCGATGTACCAGTTAAGCCGTATTGAATTAGCGTGCTTGTAATCTATATATCATAAAAGAAAAATATGTACAATAGTTGCAACATCCGAGGGTTATGTGTAGCAATAAATTACAGTCTGACAAAATACTACAACCCATCCAAAATTTTGAAAATAGAGCCAAAAATAAAAAAATACACGCCCACTTTTTTACCTGTGTTCAGCACCTACCTAACAAATTTCATTGAATTAGTTTGTGAGGTATAACCGATTGCAACAAAGTTTCGTAAATAACGCGGTAAAAGAAATTGCACTTCAAAAATCTTTGAAATTGATTTAAAAACAATTTTGATATGCTGCAGAAAAACGCATATTTTTTCATACATAGACATAATAATGTTTCTGATCATTTTGAATGGGTGTAAGTACTCGACGGACCAAGGTTATACTTACATCTGCTTCCGTAATATGTGCATGCAAATTAAATGCACGAATTGTATTAGATGGCATATTATTTGAGTAATTTTGATAAGATTCTTCTTCACTGTCATCAATATGATCTTCGCGTTCAAGTTCTTTTGGACTGCAATGTCTGCCACCATGACGATTGTCTCTAAAGGCAATTCATTATTGTTATATGTTAAACATTTTAATACACCCCCCCCCCCAAACTTTTTAATTATCACGAATTAAAAGACTTGTTTGGTCATGACCTTCAAACTAACTTTGTATTATATTTTATAATAAATACATACATCCTTTTCCAAATCAAATTAACCATTTTGCAAAACAAAATAAACCTTTTCTATATCAAATTAAATTTTTTGGAAAAAGATTAATATGAATTTGAATGTTATGTTTCTTTGTAAAAAGTTTAATTTAATTTCAAAAAAGTTTAATTTACTATGGAAAAAGCTGCTTTTTTTAAAATTTTTTGAATTAATTTAAATTTCAAAGTCGTCATAAGGCCAATTTTTTTCATGTTAATGATTGACTGTAATCCCTTGTGTCTAACGGCAAATATGAAGTGATTTCATAAATTTTATTAAATAATTTTGTTGCGCTCTTAGCATTTTGTTTGATTTCATATTTAAGATAAACTAAGCCAGTTTTAATGTATTTTTTGCTGATTATCAAAGTTATATAGAACATACTGCAACTCAAGCTTAGGGTTAGGGGCAACTATAAACTAATTCTTTCAAACAATTATCAATCGAAAGTACATCATAGGAGAAGTCAAAAATTACTGCGGCGGAACATGTTCAATTTCATGGTCAAAGGTCACGAAAATCATTTTTTTTTTTTTTTTAAATAACTCGCTAACGGTTACTTTAGCAGAAAAATGTCCAACAACAGTTTTATAGTTAAAAAAATTTTCAAGAAACGATGTAAAAACGGTTTTTATAGTTTAGGAGATATCTTTTCTTAAAAATGTATATTTCTATATCTGTGCCAAAGCTTTTTCTTAAAAATGGATGGAAGCAATTTAATGAAACTTTAGACAATGATACACATTAGCATGGAACGAAGGATGAACTAAGTTGGATGGAAGCAATTTAATGAAACTTTACACAATGATACACATTAGCATAGAACGAAGAATGATCTAAGTTTCGACTTTGTACATAGTTACCCACTGGAAAGCGTGGCACTGCCATAAATTTTAAATTTAATCTGGTGTAATCTCGATAATTATACAAGATATTTTGATGAAATTTTTAACATATACTGACTTTTAATGCCTTATAATGAACGAAAATTGGGCGGGATCGAAAGAGTGCCACTCACTTTTTGGCATCATTTTTCTTCAACTGGAAACGGAATTCGAATGTATTCCTAAATCTTTTCGTTTATATAGGATATGTGTAACGACTTAAATGAACAAAAAAATTTCTTTCGAGTTTTTGAATGAAAAATATTTTTTAATTGTTGCGCCTTTCGTTAATATAGACAAAAAGTTCATATTATCGCGAGCACTGCCTTTCGTAAATAGGAACAATCTCGCAAAAATTAAAAGGCTTGGTTTCAATAAGTGTTGGGTTCATATTTGTCATATTCTCTCTTTTGTAAATATGTAGGTGTAAGTGTATCACAAGAGAAATAAGTAGTATTAAAGTAATCGTAAAACAGACAACACGCGTTTTTCTTCAACCGCTTTTTTACCCCGCTAACAGCTAAAGTTCACCTCGAAATACTTTCGCCGCTTTTCGCTATAGTTAACCCCGCAATAGATCCATCATTTTGGTCCTCGCGAACCGGAGAGTTTTCGCAAAAATCGTGATATTTTCCGCAAGTATTTCCCGGTGTAAACTTTCCGCAAAAGAATCGCTTTCTGTGTACTTACGCAAAGGAACACGCAAAATTTGACAATAAATAAATCGTGTTTCGTAGTTATAAAAACCGCTAGTAATTTATCGTGCGAACGCCGCGAAAAAGCCGCTAATTAAGACTCCCGCGAACATAACCCTAAAATTTAACTTACGCTAATTGAGACTTCCGTGGACAAAAAGTGCACCACGAGGCCGCCGCAAACATAACCCTAAAGTGTGTTTGCCATCTCGTGTGAAAAATATAAAACGCAATATTTTAGTTTTGCTAACCGCCGCATAGTGCATAGGGCTTTGTGTCAAAGTACAAAGGCACAAAGCAAAGACAGTGAAACTGACAGCGAACACAGAAACAATAACAAACGAAAAATTATTGACAATTCGATTGTTCTACAATATTGTGCGTGAGTGTGTGTTCCGCTGCAGCAAAACTATTATGAAAATTATTTGCACATATTTTCATTTGAAATAAAAGTCTCAAGTGCTCAATTAAAAGTAGTTAAATTGCAAAAGGGAAATATTAAAGGAAAAGAGCGAACATTAGTTTTACGTTTACTTGCATTTTATGGTGAAACGTAAATTCTATACAAAGCTTAGATATTCTTTTTGTGCTTGCAACGCAATTCGTAAAAACCAAGTGTGTATTTTTGCTCACTTTAATTTCTTAACTTAAAATTAACATGTCGAGCATTAAAGCACGCGATTCTGCAAGCAATGCAATTAAGCGCTATATGCAAGCAAGCAAAGATGCAGAAAAATGCAGTTCAAGGGAATCTATTGAAAGCTACCTAAAATTGCTTGAAGAGCAATGGATTCGTTTTTGTGAAGCGCAGGATGAGGTAGAAAATTCCTGTGGCGATGCTAACGCAGATTCTGAAAATGATACTCGGGTACAAAGTGAAACGTGGTATATGGAAGCACATGCTAATTTTCATAAACAATTGCGACAACTTCCTGAAATTGAAAGTAGCCATACCGCCTCTACATCAAATGCAGCAACCATACCGATCTCAGGCTCTATTCGCTTACCAAAAATGGATTTGCCTACATTTTCTGGCGATTCAACGGAATGGATAAGTTTCAATGACGCATTTCAAACACTGATCGACACCAACACTAATTTGTCAGACGGACAAAAACTTCACTACTTACGCAGCTGTCTCAAGGGTGAAGCTCTTCTTGTTATAAGCAGTTTCAAAATTTCCGATGCAAATTATTCTGAAGCTTGGAAATTGTTGCAGACACGCTACAGTGTGATGCGCGTTATTGTCGAAAAGCATCTTCGAACAATTTTCGCAGTTGAACAGGCGCAAGAAGACTCAGCCACCGCTATTAAGAAAGTTATCGATACTGTGCTTCAGCAGGTACGAGCACTAACCGCTTTGAAACGCCCTGTCGAGTTTTGGGATGACTGGCTGGTTCATATAGTCGTTTCCAAATTAGCTTTTGAAACCCGTAAGCAGTGGGAATTGTCATTCACAAATAATGAGCCACCTACATTTGAAGAATTGCAGACGTTTTTAGAAAAAAGGTGCCAATCTCTCGCAATGGTTGCCAGTGCTGCTAAACCTTCAAACTACAACAACAGATTAACGTTTAAAAAACCACAAAAGTCTGCAACGCCCGTATTACATTCTATGCAAAAGTTAGGTTCATCTGCATATTTGGCACGCAATTGCTTATATTGTAACAACAATCACAACATTTATTCGTGTCAGGAATATGATCGCTTAGAACTCAATGCAAAGGTGAGTTTTATTAAACAAAAGGGTGCATGCTTAAATTGTTTAAGCACTGGACATCACTTAGCTAAGTGCCACAGTTCATACAGTTGTCGCATATGTCAAAAGCGACATCATACCTCGCTTCATGGCGCTTTTAATTCAAATGGTTTTCAAATGACCGCTTCGCTTTTGGAAGCAAATAACAGTAACGCTGCTAATATCAACGCTGCTTCCACCGCTTTGATCGCTGCTCCAACTACTTCGCTAACCACTCGCTCCGCCGCCACCGCTACGTCTCCCTCAGGGACAACCGCAACCGCATTGCTATCCTCCGCAAGAGCAGCACCGCTATTCGAGTTTTCTGCTGATGCTATGCCTAACGCTCAGGGCACAGTGTCTCATCACGCCGCTTCTACCAAGGCTATACTTTTAGCCACCGCTTTGGTCCGCGTTCAAGATGCAATAGGACGCTGGCAAACCGCACGAGCATTGTTTGACAATGGCTCACACGCTACTTTTATGACAGAAGCTTGTATTCAACGTCTTGGGTTACCAAGAAAGTCATCATTAGTCATTGTAACAGGAATTGGTTCCACGCAAGGAGGACGAACACGTGGAGAGACCACGCTAACGATAGCACCACTTTCTTCAAGCCACCAGTTTAAAATCGACGCACTCATTTTATCAAAGGTCACCAATGAGTTGCCAGTTACTTGTGTAACATCATCAACATGGCCGCATATAGAAGGGTTAACACTTGCTGATCCACATTTTGGTATACCTGGTCCCATTGATATACTCGTAGGAATGGACGAAATGTCACAATTTCTCACCACTGAAATTCGCAAGGGACCACCAGATACGCCGCTTGCTCAAAACACCGCTTTCGGTTGGGTGTTGTTCGGACGAGTTGGCAACACTAAAATGAATAACAGGCAGGTAAATAGTTTACATTGTGATGTTCAATTGGTACGCGCCGTAAGTCGATTTTGGGAACTGGAAGAGCTGCCGCCAAAGAAACATTTTACGCCCGAAGAAGTTTTTTGTGAAGATTATTTCGACACCACGCATCGACGCGCTAGTGATGGTCGTTTCATCGTTGAGTTGCCGCTGAAAAGGGACGTGCCGTTAGGTGAAACCAGAAGTATTGCTATAAAGAGTTTTTTACGAATGGAAAAACGATTCTCCCAAAACGCTGAAATGCATTCAAGCTACAAGGCTTTTATGCAAGAACTTCTAAAACTGGGACACATGGAGCCCGTTTATGATGTACCCCGAGATTCGTTTTACATGCCGCATCACCCTGTGATTAAGGATACGAGCACCACGACAAAATTAAGGGTGGTGTTCAATGCATCAGTGAAATCATCTACAGGTTACTCTCTCAATGACGCCTTGATGATTGGACCGCAGCTTCAACCAGAACTGTTCGCTGTTCTTCTACGTTTTAGAAGCCACCGCTACGCTATTACCGCCGACGTGGCCAAGATGTACCGGCAAGTGTATGTTTCGCAGAATTGTGTCAACTATCAACGAATTGTATGGCGCGAAGATTCGTCAGAGCCATTACAAGACTACCGCTTACTACGCGTTACATATGGCTTGGCCTCTGCTTCTCATCTGGCAGTTAAAGCATTGCAACAAACCGCTAAAGATTTAAGTTCAACTTACCCCGACGCCGCTCCAGTTATACTTCGTGATTTCTACATGGACGATCTACTTACAGGCTCATCGAGCAAAGAAAAGCTTTGCAAGCTGCAAAGAGAAATTTCTGAGGTTCTAGCCAGTGGAGGATTTGAGCTGCGAAAATGGGCTACAAACTGTGACGAACTTTTTACAAATGTGCCCCACGCAACGAAACAAGTATCCCATTACTTAGCAAATGATCAAGAAGTACGCGCCTTAGGTCTCATTTGGAATACAGAGCACGATTTCATCACATTTGAGGTAAATCTGAAAGAGCCGCCTTCCTTTTTATCTAAAAGATCCTTTTTATCTGATGCAAGCTTGCTTTTTGATCCGCTGGGTCTTATTGCTCCGTGCACCATAAAATCAAAAATATGGTTTCAACAAATATGGCGCGCAGAAGTTGATTGGGATCATGCTGTCCCCGCTGAAATAGGTAACCTATGGCTGCATCATCGCTTAGATCTAGCTAATCTATCTAAATTAAAACTTGAACGCTGGATTGGGATCGGAGAAATCGGTTCGTCCACTGAACTACATGTTTTCGCAGATGCGTCGGAGAAAGCATATGCTGCAGTTTTGTATGCTAGAACAATACACGCTAATGGTAATATTACGGTCGCTTTAGTTGCCGCTAGAACTAAAGTGGCACCGCTTAAATCAACATCGCTACCCCGCTTAGAGCTGTGCGCTGCACAACTCGCCGCTAAACTTTCAAGACATGTCGTATCTAGCATAAACAATGATTCATATCGTTTATACGCATGGTCGGATTCAACAGTGACGCTTGCCTGGTTAGCAGGCCACCCAAGCCGATGGTCAACGTTTGTCGCCAACCGAGTAGCAGATATTCAAGAAGTGTTGCCACCGGAATGCTGGGCTCACGTGCGATCCGAGTCAAATCCTGCTGATTGTGCCTCCAGAGGAGTTGCTCCTTCAGATCTTCTGCAAAATCAGTTGTGGTGGCAAGGGCCCCCTTGGCTAAAAAATCCAAGCAACGCCTGGCCTCAAAATGCTGGATTGACACATACGACAGATTTAGAAGCTCGCACTAAAAAAGCAGTTGCTCACATTGCTCAGCCAGTTGAATATTGGGAGCTGCTTACAAAGTATTCTTCGTATCAGAAGCTCAAGAGGATCACCGCATATGTACTACGCTTTGCAAGCAATGCACGTGCAAAATCACTCCAAATTTCATCACGAACGGGCACGCTAACTTGCAACGAAATCAAGATCGCCGAGCTTGCTTTAGTTAAGTATACTCAGAACTACAACTTTTTTAACGAAATTTCTTGTTGCAGGACTAACAAACAGTTACCACTGCGAAGCAGTCTCCTTCGACTGCAACCATTTATAGATGAAAATGGTGTTTTACGCGCAGGTGGCCGCATCAAGCACGCAAATGTGTCACTCGACACAAAGTATCCAATTATTCTTCCTAAAGCTGCACCGCTCGCTAAGCTTATAATAAAAGATATTCATGTACATACGCTTCACGCAGGTCCACAAATAATGCAGACCGTTCTACAGCGCCGCTTTTGGGTTCTTGCAGCTCGTAACCTCATACGCAAGATTTATCGAAACTGCGTCAAGTGTATGCGTATCAATCGTCAACCACTTCAACAAATGATGGCTGACTTGCCAATCAGCCGTACTTCATTCACACGCTGTTTTCTACGAACTGCTGTAGACTTCGCAGGTCCTTATCCTTATAAATTTGCGCCTGGAAGGGGATCCAAGTCTGTAAAGGGATACATTTCCGTTTTCATCTGCATGAGCACGGGTGCTATGCATCTCGAATTCGTAAGCGATTTGACATCCGCCGCATTTCTTAACGCCTACAAAAGGTTTATAAGTCGCCGAGGGTATTGCCAGCATATATACTCTGACAACGGCACAAATTTCATCGGTGCTGAAAAAGAGCTACGCATCATGTTCCAAAACTGCACGACCGATGACAAAGTTCGCGCTTACCTTGCTGATTCGCTTATCACCTGGCATTTCATTCCGCCGAGTGCGCCCCATATGGGCGGCTATTGGGAAACCGGGGTTAAGCGTGTGAAATATCACTTAAAACGTGCGATAGGTGATGTTTTGCTAACGTTCGAAGAGTACAGCACGCTGCTGACCGAAGTAGAGGCCTGCGTCAATTCTAGACCGCTATGTTCGCAGACTGTTGATAGCTGCGATTTTGATGTTTTGACACCTGGCCATTTTATCGTTGGCGAGCCGCTATTTCTTTGCCAGAACCAGAAACTCAAACATTCAGAGTTTCACTTGGTCAACGCTGGCAAGCTATTACCGCTATGAGACGACACTTTTGGCGTCGCTGGCGCGACGAGTATCTTGTCAACCTTCAACAACGCACAAAATGGTTTCGTACTGCACCTAATATCCAAAAAGACGATCTCGTCGTTATTTGTGATGAAAACACGATGCCAACCAAATGGAAAATGGGTCGAGTTATAGAGTGCAACCCCGGAATCGATGGCCTAGTTAGAGTCGTCAAGTTAAGAACCGCTGCAGGCGAACTTGTGCGCCCCGTTGCCAAGCTATGTCTCCTTCCGACGAAAGACGATATTTTTACTGAAGATTAACAACTATTTTGCAGTCTGTACTTCTCATTTTCGTATTCTAATGTATTTCATATTATTCTATAGTTTTATTCAATATTTTTCAAAATTACAGTCCACTTGCTAATGTTCAAATCAGAAAAAGTTTGTAACGAATGTACTTCTTCTTATAAATTTAAGTTTGAACTTTGTAAACTAACTTGTTTCTAACAAATGTATTTCATACGTTTATATTTTTTTTAAATTTTGAACTATGTAAACTACCTAGTTCAAGGCGGCCAGTATGTTGGGTTCATATTTGTCATATTCTCTCTTTTGTAAATATGTAGGTGTAAGTGTATCACAAGAGAAATAAGTAGTATTAAAGTAATCGTAAAACAGACAACACGCGTTTTTCTTCAACCGCTTTTTTACCCCGCTAACAGCTAAAGTTCACCTCGAAATACTTTCGCCGCTTTTCGCTATAGTTAACCCCGCAATAGATCCATCAATAAGTTTATATATTTTCGCGAGCACACTGTACTTAATATTGATGCTATATCTTGAATTAATTTATGCCTCAATAGTGGATCAAATTTCCCAAAGTGCTGCTGAACACTTTTATCAGATTCTGACGACAAAATTCATCAAACGTATATCGAAAATATGGGGCCTTTTGTGGTTTTAACCAATAAAATTAATGTCAAATTTGAGACATAGAGACATAAAACGACTCATAGGGCATTGTTTTTTGTATTTCCAAAATTTAAATTTTTTTTTAACAGCCTTACATGTGTATAAGTATTTATTAAAAAACACATACCTTCTGTCCTTATCCCTTTCATAATCTCTGTCTCTATATTCTCTTTCATAATCACGTCCTTTATCTCGTGCTCTATCGTTCCAAAAACGTTCACGGTCTTCAACGAAATCCTCATCATTTTTACGTCCAACCATTCCACTTCCAGCACGATGTTGATTAATATGATAATTCTTCTCGTGATAATCATCATGTATAATATCGCGATATAAATCTTTTTCACCACTTGGTCCACGCCGATAATGTGGCATGCGTTCACGACTACGTGAACGGCGACGTTGATATTCGCGTTCACGGCTGCGATTTCTGAAAAAAAAAAAATTAATTCTAAAATGCGTAAAAATGGTTTTGAAATTGATTCTTGGGACTTTCAGAAAATCATTTCGCAAAAACACCTCTTGAAATCCACATCTTGTATGGGAGGTACCACGCCCTCTTTTCCGCATTCGCTAATTTTTCTACCAGATTTTACCCATAATATTCGTAGTAAGTGTACGAAATTTGGTTTGATTATCTCAGATAGTACCCTCAGTATAGAGTTTTTGATTTCGACCAAATTTTGTTGAAAGCTTAAGTAATCCATCCCTAGTACAAATATATACAAATATAAGTCCCTCTCTGATATGAAGGCAAAATAAAATAAGTTCAAGTTCAAGTTCAAATGATTTATTGAGACAAAAGGCACTTAAACAAAATAAATTAAATAAAATAAATTAAAATAAAATTATTGAAATTTATTTTATTTTGCCTACATACAGACATACAGAGCGGGACTTAGGCAGTTTTGATATTTAACGACATATATATGTAATTTGGTTGCAGCGCACAGCTCAGATTATTTGATGCCACATATAAGAGCTCCTTGCTCGCGACGTTACTTGGCTCATTGGACATAAGTTTTGTGTATTTATTCGATGTTTTACATCCTTTAAGGTTTAATTCATTCTTAATGACAACGTAAATACTTAAGTTTATTATAAAATGGTAAAAACAGTAAGGCCTCTACATGTTCTATTATGTTAAAGCATTTAATTCTAATTACCTAGAACGTGACCGACTGTAGCGCCTATAATCACGCAGAATCCCACGACGACGAGGCGATTCTATACTCCGTGGTCCTGCATTAAAACGTTTATAAATATAAGTGAACAATTTTTTAGTTTTAATTGACGTGCAAACAAAAAAAATTAGAAGAAAAAAAGTGTAAGGAAAATGGCGACTCACTTCGATCCATTGATTCTCAACTACTTCTACTGCTTGAAAATTGATTTTTCTCAAAAATGCTCCTTCGTTGCTTAATTAATACAAATATTGAGCAATATATCGTATTTAATATTAATTAAATAGCACAACAGCTTGAAATTCCCGATGAAAGAAAAAATTGATTTCTCACTTTGACATTTCAACAAATACAGCAACGAGCCAAAAAAAAACAAAAAGTATAAAGTCAATTCCAAACGTTCCACTTTGAAGTACAAAGTCAATTCCAAACGTTCCACTTTGAAGTACAAAGTCAATTTCAAACGTTCCACTTTGAAGTACAAAGTCAATTCCAAACGTTCCACTTTGAAGTACAAAGTCAATTCCAAACGTTCCAAGTACAATTCCAGTAAAATAAATTTGTTACTGATATTGCAATTTAATTTGCAATTACCAATAAAGTATTATTGCTAATTTAAAAAAAAAAGCAGTAACCAATAAATTTTTATTGATAATGCAAATCAAATTTGCATTACCAGTAAATTTTACTGATTACTGGAAAATATATCAGTAAGCAGTACTGGTTACTGGGAAAAATATCAGTAAACAGTAAATTTTACTGATATTGCAATTTAGCATTTAATTACCAGTAAAATTTTACTGGTTACTGGAAAAAATATCAGTAAGCAGTAAAATTTACTGATACTGCAATTCCACATTTAATTACCAGTAAAATTTTACTGGTTACTGGAAAAAATATCAGTAAGCAGTAAATTTTACTGATATTGCAATTTCACATTTAATTACCAGTAAAATTTTACTGGTTACTGAAAAAATATCAGTAATCAGTAAGAAATATCAGTAATCAGTAAATTTTACTATTTACTAGAAAAATAGAAGTAATCAGTAACTTTTATTGATATTAATTTGCATTATCAGTAAAATTTTACGATTATTGAAAAAATCTGCAGAAGTAGTCAAGTCGGTTATAAATGACAGTTTATTAACTCCAACCATAACAAGGTGGAACTCACTTTATGATTCCGTAAAGAGGCTACTGCAACATAAAGAAAAATCAGCGGAATTGTGTTTTCTGCTCAAAATTCCTACCATTCTCAATGACGAGCTTGAGCACTTGGAAGAATACATAAAGCTTATGGGGCCTATAGCAGACGCGATTGATTTTCTTCAGGGCGAAAAAACTATGTATTTTGGTTACTTTGTCCCTGCAATAGTATCCTTAAAGATAAAAATGCGTCGTTTAGACCCCACAAGCCTTAAGTATTTAGCCAAAGTAAGCCAAAAATGCTCATTATTTTTCGAAATTCGCCATATCTCGACAGTCATGAGTCGGATTAAAGACTTTTGTACGTCGATTTTGTAGCAAGTGAAAATACCTTTCATACGACATCAATATTATTATTTGGGGTTCAGAACTTATACCGGTTTTCATAAAAGCTTTATCCCGATCTTCTGATGGCTATACCTCCGCAACTAGGTCTGTGCCGAACTTTTTGTTACACATTCTTTGTAAGAATCATAACTTTAACGACAAAAGCTTGATTCAAACCAAATTGGGATTTGGGTCCTAAGGTAAAGTTTGGCCTGAAAAACCTCAAACACGAAGAATTTGTTTAAAAAATGTCCTTATGCAAACTACCACTTAAGAAGTAGTATACAATTGGAAAATATTAGAAAAATCGCTCAGTAATAACTACAAATAACCCTATCCGTTCACTTTTACATGTTTTTATCTAATTGAAAAAGTGTAGGTAAAAATTTTTTCGTGGAAAAACCCAAGAACAATTTTCCAAACTGAAATCATCAAAGCAAAAGACGCATGAACAAATTGAAATTCGAGTTTCAGTTCAAATTCAATCTTGCCTACCACTTAGAAAAAAAAAACATGCAAATGGTTTTAATTTGGTTTGCACGTAATATTGCTGTATTTTTTATTTTTAATTTTATTTCTGCTATTTCTCAACATCTAAGTGGATGGTTACGGTTATTTAGAATAATTCACTTAAAGCAATTGATTATTGAAAAAAGTATTATTTCACTATTATTTTCCATGCCATTTAAAAAAGGTATTTTTTCTTCTTCAAAAAGTATTATTTTTGCTACTTAAAGTAAGTGCGCTTTTTATTTGTTCGCAACACTTATGCCCCGTGAAGTCTGACAGTGACGCACTTCACAAAAAAGAATTATTCTGCCCGACGTGCAAAACCATTTGAGTGCCATTTGAGTGCGGCCTTAGCGTGATGTCACATGAAGTGCAAACTCACACGAAGGGCACGAAGTGGTGCTTTCATTTCCATCCGTTTGCCTACAAATTTGACGTGCCCTACGTGCCCATGCCCGTCGTGTGAGTTCGCACTTAGTGCGAAAGTACCTCTTCCCTAGAAATTTGACGTGCCCGTACCCGTCGTGTGAGTTCACACTAACACCCCACTTAGCGTGATGTCACACGAAGGGGCATGAGCACGTAGGCCACTTCGAGTTTGTAGGCAAACGGAAGGAAATGAAGCACCACTTCCTGCCGCATGCCTACAAGTTCGAAGTGTCTTACGTGCCGTGTCTTTCGTGTGACTTCACTGTAATCAGGTCATGTATCACCACCTTTACATTGTGTCGGTAAGTTAGTGTAACTAACTTGGGGAACTCCCAATAATGACAGAATATAAGATTACGGCATTCACATTTTTTCGTCGCGTACATGGCTAGAACGGTTGCAGTAATTGTATCTATTAACAAATTGTAAAAGGGTTGCCGAGTTCTTTTTTCTTAAGCAAACAAAATAGCAATTTTGTGAATTTCTGTGGACTTTTGACAAAACAGTTGGAAATAATCAAATGTAACACTTTCACCTACTTTATTATTTCTAATGCACTGTTTTATGTTTCGGTATGTCATGTTTTAATATTTCAAGATAGAAAATATTTTCAAATATTTTCCTTACTTACAATAAAGTCGTTGTACAGAATACAACTGGCGCATTGTTGAATTGTTCTAACCCTCTAAAAATCACAAAAACAACCTAACTCGAAATAAGACAATTTTCCAGGATTTTAATCATAAACATAAAACTTGAATACACTAATTTTGGTGAAATCGCCATATCTCTATGACTTTTAGTTGCAGAGATATGAAATTGAAAATCAACCTATCTCGATGTTTTATTTCGAATAGCATTGACAAAACATCTTATCTCAAATAGGTTAAAAAATTCAAAAAGAGTTTG
Organism: Calliopum simillimum; assembly: GCA_951812925.1. Lineage (NCBI taxonomy): Eukaryota > Metazoa > Arthropoda > Insecta > Diptera > Lauxaniidae > Calliopum > Calliopum simillimum. The sequence goes on along the minus strand of OX638369.1, from coordinate 51,020,718 downwards.
ACAAAAGCACTTTTTCAAAATAAGTTACTTTTCCTATGGAAAGAACTGAATTTCTTGCAATAAAAAATATATGACAAAAACATCTTATTTCAATTTTTTTAAATACTACTGACCTTAGAGTAAAAAAAGTTACTAGAACATATTTGTTTAGTATTCATGTATAATAAAAAACTTGTATATATGTTCTAGGTTGTTTTGTCAAAAGTCCACAGATATTGTTGCCTCATAAAAGTTCAAATGTAAAAAGAACTAAAAGTTCCGCTCTTTGATAGGGAACAGAAAATCATTTATATACCACCAATTTACTTGATAATATTCAAGGAAAAAATATAAATTTTTCTTAGGCACATATATCTTAGAACAAATAGACTAAATTGTCGGGCAATATTACTGTTTATATTCAAGTGGAGGGACCACTTCCCACAATTTAGTCTGTCGTGAATATATGAATACAAAGTGTAACTTAACAAATATCCAAATAACTTATGGCAGATAAATGGTACTCATAACAGAAGTTTTGTGATATGCATGGCAATTGAATTTGTTTTTTTATAATTTGCTTTTATTTTTTAAAAAAATATGCACGTTTTAGTAAATATGCTACCCAAATTTTGCTTTTGCTACGCTTTTCATTTCCATTTGCCTCGCTATGAACTTTTCGGGGTTCTAAACCTGCTGTTGAAAGACCAATATTGTGTCGATAAGTTAGCATAACAAACTTGGGGAATTCCCTCTTCATAAGATAGAAGAATTTTATACACGAATATTATAATAAATATTATTATTATAAGAGTAATAAAAAAAGAGTGTATTAAGTGCACTAAGCAATGAAGAAGGTTATGCTTTCAAAAACAAAAGAGTTAGCAGAAAAACAAAATATTGCACTAATGAATGGCACAAGCATAGCAACAAATACAGCAACTCAAATACTGCCAGAAAGATTCAATAAGCAACAACTACAGAGTGTTGCTATTAATGGAGGAACACAAATCAGTCCAGAATACGAACAGCGAAGAGCGTTGAAGCCCGCCTACACAGAACTGTTCAAGGTCCTTTTTAGAATACCGGACAAACAGATGCAAGAACGTGTGTTGGATGCTATTAATGGAATTACGTCCGGCAGTGGCGAATGTCCTCAATGTCACAAACGTGTGATAAAAAATTTAAAGCGAGAATATAAAGATAGTGCTACTCAAACAGAAACGATACAATTGGCGGTTAACGACGATGACAAGTGTGCTAATGCATTAAGTGATGAAAGCCGAGATGCACCAGATGCACCACCTATATTGGGTAAAGATGAAACAAATACAACTACAACTAATAGTGATGAAAATCCTCCACCTCGTAAAAAGCGAAAGCGTAAAAATTGTTTACCACGAGTCATTAAACATTCGCATGCTCAACACGTTCAAAAAGAGCAGCAACCGCTACGTAGACGCGTTCATGATGATGATCTGGTGCGCATTGAAAAAACAAATGTAAGTTTCACCAAAAAATATGCTCAAAGTGGATTTTCTGCAATTTATTTAAATCAAGGTTTTAGGAACAACTCTTGTTTAATTATTACGTAACCCAATAGTTTTAGGAAATTTAATAAAGGAAGTTTCTTTTTTTATGGGGGATTACAGGTCCTACAAATAACGTTGATTTGCATTAACGAAAAAGTAACCGTTTTGGAAATATTCTTAAAAAACAGCAAAAAGTCGAAAAATTCGACTTTATGTAATATTTTCGAAGCAGTTACTTTTTAATAAATACAAATCAATAGAACTTGTTGTTCTCCACAAAAAATATTCAAATACTTTTTATCGTGTGACTTACCATTTTCATCAAAAAGCCTCCAAAGTGAAAAGTAATTGAAACCACGCGGATTACGGGACAGGCCTGAATGTTATGGCAGCAAATATACCCAGAAGTAGAAAACCTATTAAATTGAAACTGCTCCTAGCAAACAAATTTAATGTTTTTCATACGATTATTCATTTTTATTTTTTTTACTTACAGTCGAGTACAACATCTATAGGCACAATCAAACAATCCATAGCAGTTAAACGTGAACGTTGTGATTCTATCACTTCTACGATTATCAATGATATTGATTCGGATAATAGCATTTCTGGTATCTGCGAATTAGTTGAGCCTTCAAAACCAATTGAAATCACAGAAGATAATATTATTTCCACCATGGCTAAAGAATTTGTAGAGTCAAAAACTTACACTAATGGATATTTGTAAGTTCATGTGTGCTATGCTGTAACAATGACATAATAACTTTTATTTGTCTACTTGTTTGCTTTTACAATTTTTTTTTTTGTTGGAAAATCACAAGTTTTTGCCAAAAATTAATTTGCCATTCACTTGTTTTTTTTTATAATCTCGAAAACGTACGTTTTTTTGAGTAAATTGTTTTTTTTATATACAACTAGAATCAAGCATCTGCATGAATGTACTCATTTTCAGTGCAGTTCATAATCAAGTCCATTGAGTAACTGAATGAATGCTGCACTCAAAAATATTTATACACTGAACACGAAGTATAAGCGATTCTAACAATTTCGTTCGTCAAACGAGGATGAAGTAAAAAATTTCCATACAATTTTCATTAAATATTGCGATTTACTGCAATGAAACTATATAAATGAAATTGTTTACAACATAAATTTTCTGTTAATGAAAGAAATTTTTCTATAAATAAATTAAGTAAAAATTTCCAATCAAATTTGAAAAATATATCACTACCATTTAATAAACTTAGATAGTGAAAAATTTTTCAAAAAATCTTCACTAAAAAGTTTAAAAAAGGACAAATCCTTGAAGGGAGTATTGTTAGAATACCCAATTTATTTGTGTTTATTTTATTTATTTTTTTTTTTTTCAACTCAAATAGACTAATTTCTAATAATGTTTTCACTCTGTAATATTATTTCAGGCCTATTCATGCAGCTATCATTGGCAACGAATTCAATCGTTTACGTAGACAAATTTACGTTTGGAAGAAAATCAAAGGAGACTTAAATGAAATTCTTACCGAAGATGATGAGGTAATATTGGTATTGTTAAAACCATTGAACAGAATAAAAGCTTTATTTTTGCTATTTTAAGGACTGCTTACAAGTTGCAATTAACCACAACAGTATTGCGCATACGATAGAAATCATTTTAGATGCCGGATTCGATGTTAATGATATATATGACGCTTCAAATAGCGCATTGCATTTGGCAATTTTAAATGAAATTGATGTTCGTTCAATTATTAACATAGCGAAAAAAATTGAATTAAGTTTATTATTGAAGACGAACGACAATGGCTATACACCACTTTATTTAGCTGTACGCGAAAATCGTTATATTTACGCTGAAGCCATATTGAAGGTTATTGATGAACGTTTAAATTTTAAGCCCTATATTAGACCAGAAATAGTTAAAGAATCGCAAGAAAGCGATAAAGAAAAAAAGGCATTTGCAAAATTTTACGCACAACAATGCGAAAAAATCCAGCTTGATATTGCCAAACAACTGAAAAAAGACAAGTCTGAAAAATTTAAATTTAAACAATCTCTTCTGAATGTCAATGATCCTAAAAGCGGTAGTACGATGTTATTTTATGCTATTGAACAGCAAATGGGTAAGCATACATAAACTATTTAGAAATGACATAATATTTGTGGAAAAAAGGAAAAACAACTTAAGTCTACTTAAGAGAAATGAATTTCAATTTTCGATTTTCAAGTGATTTTTTAGGCCAACAAGTTTATGGAAAATCGCTATCAATTCCAATTGTCTTCAAACGTCTTAAACCGTTTTTCCTTTTTAACTTAAGATATGTTAATGTAACGGTAAAAATATTTTTTTTTTAGAACATTTTATTTATTTTCTACTGGCGCACTTAGCTGACCCTCTGATAGCAAATCTTAGTGGCCAAGATGCAAAATCATATTTTGGAGAATATGGAAGGAGCTTAAGGTTAAATGTTAAAATCGATAGATTTTTAGAAAACGTTGTAGCGGCATTACAATAGAACTATCGTAATTGAAAGTTTTTTTCAATTTTTACTAAGTTGTTCTCTTCGTGTAATTAAATGCATCGAATTAAATTATTAAATTAAATGTTAAATTATTTTTTAATAAATTAAAAAATGGCTTGTAATATAACTAAGCGTTGGTTTCTTATTATGGCACCCTCAACATATACTTATTTTAGCCATTTAGGAAAAAAAATGTCAAGGTCCTCAAACTAAAATTTTCGAGTTTCATTTAGAATTACTTTCTTTTTTTTATCTAAGATTTTGCGGAATTTATAACTATTAGAAAATATAAAATTTTTTTTTTTTAATATCGTCACAAGAGAGTTATTTTTATCTTTAACACTTAACCCCATTCTGTATAAGTTCTATCTTCGCTTAATTTACTTAATTTTAACGGTCTCAATGATGGAGGTAAGTTTCTAGGTAATTTAGTTTTTCTTTTCTTTTGAATTTTGTCGACACTTGATGCATTCCAAGGTAGTGTTTTCTTCCAATCATACTCTGTGTTCATTGTTCGTTTTACAAGGATACGCTTCTGATGCTTTAACTTTAATTTTAGCGCTGAAAAAAAAAAAAAAAAAATACAAATCAAATGAGAAACAAAAATCAAAATTTTACGAAAACTTTACCAATTTTTTCCAATTGTTCTAGTTGCTTAGGCGTATAATGCGAGAACTGACAAAATAAGTCGAATCGGCAATATCCTTTTACATGATAACGAGAACATGGTGCCTTAGGTTTTTCCTCTGCTAAAAGTTGCCTTGGATCTGTGTACAAAAAAAAAAAAAAAAAAAATTACATAATTTTTTTCATTTCGGTTTCAATAAATGAACAAAATGAATCTTAATCGGCTTCGTAATTGTTCTCAAAATGTTACGGCTCTGAATATTGATGACCTTCCGAGACATGGATCATTGTGAAAAAATAAAAATATTCCTAAGAATGTTTTTTGTAAAAGTGGTTCGTTATGGAACTTTAGGCTTAATGAAGGTCACAAATGATAAAAATTCAAAAACTCAAAAATTCAGAGATTCTACAACATCTCAAAATTTTAATTTGATACTGTATTTGATATTTTTGATTATTTCCTAATTAGAAAGGAATCACTTTAAAAGGACATAAAAATTTGCTCTTTGTCCTCGTACGAAATTCCGCTTTATTTAACATTGGCATTCATTCATTTTCAAAAACTTACAGATAATACTGCAAAAAAAGATTGTTTGGTGCAGTAAGAAAGCGAGAACGAAGCGCTATGTTTGAGCAATACTCTGTATCAAAAATGAAGCAGTACTTGGAGCAGTAAACTCTGCGAGGAGCAAGTGCTTTTTATATGATTTTAGAAAAGCGCTTGGAAAAATCTGATAGGGTTGTGACCTTTGTAAGCATGCCTATTTCTTCATTAAGAGACAATAATTGTTAGACATAATTATTATTTTACAAATTCTACTTTTACAATTCTCATTTATCAGTCTTTCTTATTGCTTTGCGTGGGCACTAGTGGTATGGAATACATAGCCAAATACGAAAAATTGTATATGTACTTTTAATGAAATGTTTAACAGTTTAACATTGAAGATTGATAGAATTATGTACATAGAAACACTCATCTTACAAATAAAACTTACCCTCATAAGGTCGCAAACATGTAGCCTTTGATATTTTATGTGATATACCGCCATTGTGCAATTTTCGCACATTTATATCATTTTTCATAAAGCATTTGCAATAATCACAATAATAACTTTTACCGCCCATTGAAAATTGCTAATTTCTTTCCTTTGAAAATGTAAAACCAAAAATGTTTTATTTACGAAAAACAGCTGATTTTTCACAAACAAAGTCGATAAGACCGTTTAAACACAACAGCTTGACAGTTTCGTGGTTTCGCTTTTGTCATTTTGACAGTTCGTTTAAGCCAAAGCAATTGTTTTTTATTTATTATCATTGCTTAAACTTCACGTGTTGTTTTTCGCGATTTTTCTTTGTGGCAATTCTAAACAAATAATAAGTACAATCAGTGAATTTAAGAAAAACCTGCTAATTGAAATATGAATTTCAGCTGCTCCTGTTGCAACCGTCTCATCGATAACGATGATTTTCTTCAATGCGAACAATGCCAGTGCAATGTGCATGTCAAGTGTTTGCGACACGGTAGTACTCCGGGTGATTTGCTTGGAGATGTTTTTTTCGATTTTATTTGCAGTAAATGTAATGAGCGTTCATCAATCTTAGATGATGGTCCCTCTACTTCTGCTGGTGGCAATGTGGGTACCGAGAAACTACTACGCCAAAAGTTACCATGGCTGATGGTAATTACCTTGGCACTACACAATTTAACGCTTAAATCAACAGGTCTCAGTCATCGTGGTTACTTCCACTGGCGGACGCATATTGTTAGTTTTATTGAAAAAAATTGGAACTATCTATTTGATCCGACAACGTAAGTCAAAGGCTTTTTGTTTGTAATAAATAAGTTTATCATATATATTATATTAGTCGACGTCGTAAGAACTGGATTGGATCAGTTTCTGGTTGCTTGTCACACAATAATCCAGAATTCTTTCTATCGGGACAAACGATTTTTCATGAGACGGGATGGTGGAAGTTGAGATATGCAAATCAAACACCCAGGCTCATATCCAAATTGTGTAAGTATTGCAGATTAAACTTGTAAAAACAAATTTATGCAAAAGAAACCTGAAATTTAGAGCGGAAACAATGTGCACACTCCCTAAATTTTTGAGTTTTTTTTTTTTTTTTGTTGAGCTCTGGGAGGCCCTCTGCAATTTTGATGTAGATGTTGTACAGATAATAATAATTTCATGCATTTAGCTTTATCCGTTTATCCGTATTAGTAATTTCAAAAGAAGGTTGGACATATAGAATAAAGAGCCTATTAGGAATCAACATAAAAATCTTAAAACATTAAAACCTTGCATTTAGTGGCTACCCTAAAGTACACGTTTTAAGAGAATTTTGGATCTTCTTAATATTTTTGACCTTCATCCATTGTCGTTCGTTCTTCGTATTGAAATTAACTTTTTTAAGCGGCTTGATACGGCTTTAATTTTATAGCAATCGCAAAAATGTTCGGGATTAATCGTGCGATGTATTAAATTTTTCGTCTTTGAATCAAGGGACATACATATCTGTGGACTTTTGACAAAACATCCTAAGTCGAGATAAGACAATTCTCCAGGATTTTAGTCCTAAATATAAAATTTAAATACACTTCTATTGGTATAATCGCCATGCCTCTATTATTTCTTGTTCCAGAGAATGATTGGACAGCTGACACTTTAAGATTAGTAAAAATGTATTGAAAAAGGAGATCCAACGCCGCATCAACGAAATTGAGCCACATTATTGAAAAGTAGTTAATCAGTTTTTATGCCCTCCTGAAAAGTTGCCAATTTCGAGTTAGGTTGTTTTGTCAAAAGTCCACAGATATGCATAAAAAAATAATATCTCAAACTTAAAGTTTTTTTAGCTAAAAAATGTATTTTCGAAATTTCACCCTACTGTAAAACTCTAAAATTACATCTAGTATAAAACTTGTCATCATGAAATCACGGAAGGTTAAATTTTTCAGAACATCTTAACCCATTACATCCTGGTCGTATAGATATTTTTACTGGTTTTTTCTAAAAACGGGGCTATAATGGGTTAAAGAGTTCCACAACAACTCGTTACTCCGTTTCAAAAATTTTTCGTTCTTGTCACTCTTAATCGCTGTGTCATAAACACTTCCATATGTTCTCGTACAACTTCTCGCAAGCAGCGATTCGCATCGCGTGACGCGAATACTCTGTCATAAACACAGCCTAACATTCATATCGATTTCCTTGCGCCAAAGAGGCCAACCTGCGTTTTTGTACTAAATCTTTAGGATTAAGGTGGTTCAATAATAAAGAAATGTTGCAAAAAAGATACTTTTCCATAATTGAGTGGGTTATCTGAGTTAAAAACTACCGCTTAAACTAAATAATTTAAAAAATCAGCAAAAGATTTTTATAATTTATGATTGCTCAAATTTAAAAATACATATAGGCCCCTTTGGCTAGGCACAAGGCTAGTAATGTTGTAATCAAAAAGGACCTATGTGGTAGATTGGCCCTTTATGTACAAAATCTCTAATGATTATCAGGGCCAATCTTGAATTTTTACCGAATAATAATAATTTTAATGAGATGATAACTATTTTCGAAAAATTGATAATAGATATTCGGGTTTTTTTTTTTTATTTGTTAAAAAAAACTTGAGATTCACGTTGCACATTAATTAGGCCCTGTTAGTTCGTCCTTGAAATAATAAAATAGATTGGCCCTCTTGAAAAAAGTGTAGATTGGCCTTTTTGGCCCTTTTTAGGTCGTCCTTGAAATGGTAAAATAGATTGGCCCTCTCGAAAAAACTGGATTGGCCTTTTTGGCGCAAGGCAATCGATATTAAGTACTGGAAATATTGCGATCACCAAAAATCTGAAAGAAGATGTCAAAAAAGTAAGCTGTGCATTTTTTAAAAAATTTCAATGTCATTAAGAATTCGCTCATCGCCGATTTGAGCAAAATCTCAGCTAGATACGGTTTTTATTAAATAAAAATCTTCAAAATGCTCAGAATGAGTCGTGCGATATGTCAGATTTTTCGTCTTGAATCAAGGTATATAAAAAAATAATACCTCGAAACTAATTGTATATTATTTTTAAAGAAATAAATAAATAAAATAATTTGTTTTTAGGTAAATTACCCACAAAAACCGTTCGTCATAAAACGAAAAAAAAAAAAAAAAACTAGGTTATAATGGGTTAAAGTATTCCGCAAAAATATTCATATCGCGCGACGCAAATACACTCAGTCATAAAGCCTAAATTCGCCGGGCAGAGCATGCGAGCTCGCAAAACGCCCATAGGCGAGTCTCCTTTTGGACACTCTTAAAAAGTTTGCTGTGTAAACACAATCAGGACCTGATACAATTATTAAATACCATGTTGATATTTTGTTCGACCTTTGATTTTTTTAAATATTTAAATAAGTTTTTTCAGGCTATAGGTCAATTTTCTTCAATTCCAAATAAAACTCTTTTATGTTATATTGCAATTGGTTATTTAATTTTTTCGATATTTCGAACTCCTTCGCTTCGGTGTTCGTCTTCAGGAAATAATTACAACTAAAAATATAATTTAAACAATAAAAGAAAAACACAGAAAAACACACATTTATGTTTTAAAAAATTATATAAACTAAAAAAATTAATTTGTAATGCTTACAATGAGTCACAATTTTTACCCCGCTTTTAGTGAGTGTCGTTTGATAACTAAAATGTTGTTTTCTTTTGTTTCGTGGGTGTCGCTTAGTTTTTAGACTGTTGTTTTGTTATGTTTCGTGATTATATGTCTGTATGTTTGCGCGCATTTTTCCGTGTCTGTTTTGTAGTTTAGTCGTATGTTTGATGGTGTGTTGATTATATGTAACATTTCTGTTGTGTATCGTTTTTTGTAGTTTGTCTCTTGTTGTAATATTCTTGTTTCTTGTATGTTGGGAGAGTGTCCCATGGTAGCACAGTGCGCCGCTATTGCAGTTTTGTTGTCCAATAATCCTTTTCTTGTCTTGTAATCCGATTTGTGTGCAGCTAATCTTGTCCGTAGTTTTGATTTAGTTGTTCCAACATATATTTTATTACATATGTTGGATCCGTCACCGTTACATGCTATTCTGTATATTACGTTTGATTTGTCTAAATTGTCTAGTTTTGATTTTGTATTTGAGAATAGTTGTTTTAATGTTTTATTAGTTTTCAATGCGATGCTGATTTTGTTTTTGTCATATATGTCGGAGTTTACAATTCTATCAGAAAAGCCTGGAACATGTGCCATTGACTTATATATTCGCCCTTATTCCCGTTGGCGTTTTAATAGTCGTTTTTAAGGCGTTTTAGTTTTTATCGTCGTCTCGTTTCTAAATTTGGAGTCTGGAAACATATTAAAATGACGAGAAGTGTTTACCGAGGGATCAGGAACACATATAATTAGTTTGATTGCTTCGTTTTCCTAACCCTTTGATATAAACTCCGCGTCGTTCCTATATATTGGAATACTCGTAAGTATATTGGAACGACAAGGAGTGTTTATCGAAGTGTAAGGAAAATAATGATAAGTGTGTTTGCTTCATTTTCCTAACCCCTCGATAAACACTCCTCGTCGATCCAATATATTTCCAGACTCCAAATTTAGAAATGATACGACGATAAAAACAAAAACGCCTTACAAACGACTATTAAACCGCCAACGGGAATAGGGGTGATTATTGCTGGAGACCCCATTGGCATTCCTTTCAGCTGCTCATATATTTTGTCCTTATACTTAAAATATCTATTTTCTTTAATGCAAAACGTTAAAATGTCAAAAAATAAGTCTTTCTCCATGTCCGTATATTTTGTAATTTCGTTCCATTTTGTTCTTATAATGTCTATTGCAACATTAACTGGGATGCTAGGGAATAGTGATTTAACATCGAACGATATTAATATTTCGTCATCATATATCCGAGTATTGCTAACGCGGGTCTTAAATTCGACCGCATCTTTGATGTTATATTTTGAGTCTACCGTCAATTTTTTTAAAATCTGTACAATAAATCTGCAAAGTCCGTAGGATGGCGAATTAATCGAGGAACAAATAGGTCTGAGAGGTCTTCCTTCTTTATGCATTTTGGGTAGCCCGTAAATTCTTGGTGCAGTAGCCGTGTGTGTCGTTAATTTATATTTTTCAGTATCGCCTATTATGTTTACTTTGTGCAGTTTCTCCACTAATGTGTTGTTACGGACTTGTAATCTTGTTGTTGGGTCATTTTTTAATCGTTTATATGTACACATATCACTTACAATGTTTTTCATTTTTGTTTCGTATTCCATTTTGTCTAACGCTACTGTAGTGTTCCCTTTATCAGCTTTTAATATTAATAAGTTTTTGTTTTTGTTCAAAAAATTTTTGGCTTGTTTCACTGTGTTAAGTGTCTTCTTCTCTCTCGATGTCAGTGATCGTTTATTTAGGTAGTTGTCGATTGTTGATGTTAATTTTGTTCTCGCGATTTCTTGTTTTTATTTTTCCGTATTTGTTTGTATTATGTCTTCACCGTCTGCAATGCATAAAGAAGGAAGACCTCTCAGACCTATTTGTTCCTCGATTAATTCGCCATCCTACGGACTTTGCAGATTTATTGTACAGATTTTAAAAAAATTGACGGTAGACTCAAAATATAACACCAAAGATGCGGTCGAATTTAAGACCCGCGTTAGCAATACTCGGATATATGATGACGAAATATTAATATCGTTCGATGTTAAATCACTATTCCCTAGCATCCCAGTTAATGTTGCAATAGACATTATAAGAACAAAATGGAACGAAATTACAAAATATACGGACATGGAGAAAGACTTATTTTTTGACATTTTAACGTTTTGCATTAAAGAAAATAGATATTTTAAATATAAGGACAAAATATATGAGCAGCTGAAAGGAATGCCAATGGGGTCTCCAGCATCACCAGTAATCGCGGATATAGTTATGGAGGAACTTTTAGACCAAACGATGAAAAATGTTAACAAACAACCAAGACTCTTGACTAAGTACGTTGACTACATTTTTTGCATAATTCAACGAACAGAAGTTGAAGACACACTTAAAACATTAAACAAGTTCCATAGGCAAATACAATTCACATACGAACAGGAAAAAAATGGCAAACTACCCTATTTGGACACCCTAATAATTAAATCGGAAAATAAAATCTTAATTGACTGGTACCAGAAACCCACAGCTTCGGGTAGAATTATAAATTATTACTCAAATCATCCAAAACACGTAATAATGAACACCGCGAGTAATTTTGCTAAAAGAGTTTTGAAGATAAGCGACAAACAATATCACGGAAACAACATAAAAAGGATCAGCGAAATACTACAAAAAAACAGCTTTACATATAAAACAACGATGGAGATTATAAAAAACGCGATTAAAACCCTTGATAATGAAACTTTAGACAAACCAGCAATAATATATAAGTCAATGGCACATGTTCCAGGCTTTTCTGATAGAATTGTAAACTCCGACATATATGACAAAAACAAAATCAGCATCGCATTGAAAACTAATAAAACATTAAAACAACTATTCTCAAATACAAAATCAAAACTAGACAATTTAGACAAATCAAACGTAATATACAGAATAGCATGTAACGGTGACGGATCCAACATATGTAATAAAATATATGTTGGAACAACTAAATCAAAACTACGGACAAGATTAGCTGCACACAAATCTGATTACAAGACAAGAAAAGGATTATTGGACAACAAAACTGCAATAGCGGCGCACTGTGCTACCATGGGACACTCTCCCAACATACAAGAAACAAGAATATTATAACAAGAGACAAACTACAAAAAACGATACACAATAGAAATGTTACATATAATCAACACACCATCAAACATACGACTAAACTACAAAACAGACACGGAAAAATGCGCGCAAACATACAGACATATAATCACGAAACATAACAAAACAACAGTCTAAAAACTAAGCGACACCCACGAAACAAAAGAAAACAACATTTTAGTTATCAAACGACACTCACTAAAAGCGGGGTAAAAATTGTGACTCATTGTAAGCATTACAAATTAATTTTTTTAGTTTATATAATTTTTTAAAACATAAATGTGTGTTTTTCTGTGTTTTTCTTTTATTGTTTAAATTATATTTTTAGTTGTAATTATTTCCTGAAGACGAACACCGAAGGAGTTCGAAATATCGAAAAAATTAAATAACCAATTGCAATATAACATAAAAGAGTTTTATTTGGAATTGAAGAAAATTGACCTATAGCCTGAAAAAACTTATTTAAATATTTATTAAATACCATTAAAGTGTAGTCCTATGCTATTCTTGTAAAATTACCTACATACTATTTAGTATACTGTGGGCCGGCTAGAAAAACTTGAGGTTGTTGTGCGTTAATATGACATATCATATACCATACCGATTATAGATGAGCAGCTTTCACAAAAACGTCAGCAACTACGAAACAACAAACGTTTATTAGAAGATAAAACTACTACAAATGATAGTACCAGCTTAAATAATATGGAAACGAAAAGAATGCGATATTTGGATTCAGATGAAGAATCATCACCTAACGATTCATGTAGTCGTACAATGTAAGAGATAAGTATATTATAAAAATGATTGATTACTAAATTAACTTTTTTTTGTTTTGTTATAGTCCGTATATGGGCCGAAAGCCAAAAGTTGCTAAACAATTAAATATTATTGATGTTGATATACAGAAAACAATACAACAGCAACAACAAAATCACCAACAGCAGCAACCTTTGAATACTGTACAGTCCAGTCTTATGGACTTTTTAGCAGAAAATCTAGCAAGTGATGATTTAATGTTTCATGATTTGCCAAATATTGCACCAGAACCAATTACTAGCTTAGGAAAAAATGATGATTTATTTTCGCCATTAATCGAAAATTGTTGTCAAAAACATAAAAACATTGAGAATACTTTATTTGATATACCAAATATAAAACAAGAAGTATTTGATTCAAACGAATGTGAAGCAACTCCTACAGATGATGTGGATGGGAAATTGAAGAGCTTTTACTTCTACCAAGAGCAACAAGATCAACAGCCATTTATGCTAACATTTGGAAATGAAAATGAAAGGTAAAATAAATAAATAATGTTTTTACTAACTGCAAATCAATAGTAATGTAATAAACAATGCTTGCAAAGTGAAATTTAACATCAAAAAGCAATTTCTAATTTTACTGTAGGAGCCGGCATTAAATTTTGTGTATTAAAAAAACTAGTCCAAGCTAGTCGAACGACAATCAAAACTTTTATTTTTTAAACTAAATTCACACATAAAAACAAAATTAAATAAAATACTTTACGTAAACCTACATATTTATTTCCAGTTTATCCGAAAATTTGTCTACAGTGTCTACAAATGAATCCAATAATCCAAATGATGACGATGAAGATGATGAATATAAACCACGTATTATACAAGTTACAAACTTTCAACAAATAGAAAATGAAATAGCATCAGCAACTTTAAAAATCAGCCCCATTAAAATTGGTGAGAAAGTTAAAAAGGAGTTTATATCCGAAGCAGAACAAACTGATATTGAAGACGGTACACAAATCGATCGTTTATCTAAGAGTTCGCAACATGAAGATGATGATAATAGCGATTCATCAGCATCTGAGGACAAGCGCTTTTTGGGACCTTGCAAAGAGAGTTTATTTACAAAACGTACTCCACGACCTTGGCCTTGGTTAACACAAAATGTTATAGAAGATAAGAACGATGAAATGCTAGACACAAATGCAAGGTAATTTAATTTGACTGTTATTAAAAATATATATTCCTACTGTTCCAAATATCGAAAATAAAAGGCGACCGATTAGAATTAGAAAACAAAAGAAATCGTTTATTAATATGTATACGCGAAAAGAATACAGAACTAATGTAATTCAATGAAGGTTAGAAAAAGACTGAATAAAGTACATAAGAGTGATTTGACAGATGGTCCAAAAATTTAACAATGTTGCCATGTTACTAAAAATACACTTTTTTAACACTCCCACTTTTTAGTTACATCATTAAATTTTTAATCCGTTAAAAATAATTTATAAAAAGAAATATTAATTCAAAAATTTTAAGCCTATCTGGTCTCTAAAGACTATAAATTTTTCTTTCGGTAAAGCCTTAGTCAACCCGTCGGCAAGTTGTTCACCAGATGGAACATATCGTAATTCAAATGCTTCTTCGTCATACTTCTCCCGTATGAAATGATACCGCACGTCAATGTGCTTCGTCCTCTTGTGGAATTCAGGATTTTTCACCAACCGAATAGCACTTTGGTTGTCTACGCAAAACTCCACCAGCTCAGGATTGCCAAGACCAGACCAAAACCGCTTGAGCCACATTAATTCCTTTATTGCGTTAGATGCAGCTACGTACTCTGCCTCCGTAGTTGACAAGGAGACACATTTCTGCCGCTCAGAGCACCAACTAACAATTCCGCTGCCTACCATAAAAACATAGCCAGATGTAGATCTACGCGTCTGGACATCACCAGCATAGTCTGCATCGCTGTAGCCACACAATGAGAGGCTGCTGTCGTTTTTGTACTGAATACCCATATTTGTCGTGCCACTCAGATATTTGATTATTCTCTTGACGGCGTTAACATGCGCTGCTGCTGGCTTCTCCAGGTACCGACTTGCGTTTGACACAGCAAAAACTATATCTGGCCTTGTAGCTACTGCCAGATACATAAGGCTGCCAACTGCTTCTCGGTAAGGAAACTTCACCACATCACTAGAATCAAAGTCGCTCAAATTGCTTGCGCTATCTGCAGGCGTAACTGCAAAAGATGAATTTTCCATATTTAATTTACAAATTACCTTTTTGGCATAAGCCTCTTGACAAATAAAAAGTGAACCATCAGGTTCGCGCTGAATTTCAAGTCCCAAAAAGTAATAGGCTTCGAAAAATTTTACTTGGAATTCATTTTGTAGATACGTCATCAAGCTCGAAATAAGCTTGTCACTTGTAGCTGCAACTAAACCATCGTCGATGTATATAGCCATAATTATGCATCCAATATCATTATTGTAAATGAAAACACATGGATCATGAAGTGAAACTTGAAAACCAAATCGTTGTAGAAAACCAGTGAACTTCTTATTCCAGCACCTCGATGCTTGTTTAAGTCCATAAAGACTTTTTACCAGCTTACAAACACGTCCGCTGCCGTCATTATAACCCTTTGGCTGCTGCATAAAAACGTCTTCTGACAACTCACCATATAAAAAGGCGGTCTTCACATCGAACTGCTTAAGAATCATTTTTCGAACTGCTGCCATAGCCAAAATACAACGAATTGATGTGAACCGTGCAACTGGACTGAACGTCTCTTCATAGTCGACGCCATACTCCTGGGAAAAGCCCCTCACAACCAAACGTGCTTTGTAGCGATCAACATTTCCTTTGGCATCTTGTTTCACTTTGAAAACCCATCGATTATCTAAGACTTTTTGATTAGGTATTTTATCTGCGAGTGTCCATGTTCTATTTTGAATCAATGACTCGTATTCGTCATTCATTGCATGCTTCCACTTAGTACAATCCTCTGACTGCATAGCCTCTTCAAATGATTTTGGCTCCTCGCAAATCATAATAGCTGCCAAGTGCGTTGAAGCAGTTCTGCTGCGCAGGCGATCAACGATTCTGCTAGTATTGTTGTTGTTTTCCATGTTGCTGCTATCAAATACATTATCTCCCACTGCTTCATCGTCGTTGCCTAGCACATTTTTTTTATCTTCATACTTCAAAGTGTTCTCTGCATATTGTTGATCATTTGAACCTTGTATTTTAATAGTTGCTGTGTCTGGTAAAAACTGAATATCGCAAGAAATTTCGATTTTTCGCTGATCCGGATTCCACACTCTTAAAGCTTTCGTGTTATCAGCGTAGCCTACGAAAATACCTTTCCATGCTTTCGCATCTAGCTTGCGTCTTTTTTCTTTTGGGATGTGCACGTAAACTTCTTCACCAAAACTTCGGAAATGATTAATTTTTGCCTGTTGTCCATGCCAGAGCTGATATGGTGTACACTGTTCCACCGTACTAGTACCCGTACGATTGAGCACATATACTGCTGTGTTAACAGCCTCTGCCCAAAAATTCAGGTTCATGTCCCTTGTATATAGCATTGTACGCGCTAGCTCCATCACTGTTCGCATCTCTCTCTCAGCACCTCCATTTTGCTGTGGAGTGTACGGCACCGTGCGTTCGTGTTTGACTCCAAACTGATTGAAAATTTTCGCCAGCTCTTCATTAACGAATTCAAGACCATTATCCGTACGCATTCTTTTGATTCTGTGTTGATCAATTTTCTCCGCCTGCATCAAAAAACTTTTGATGCAACACGCAGCTTCAGATTTTTCTTTCATAAAGTATACAAAACGAAAATGGGAATAGTCATCTTTGATTAATAAAAAATACCTGGCACCTCCGATCGATTTTTCTTGCAACGGCCCGCACACATCTGCAAAACACAGCTCACCACAGCTTGACGACCTCACTTCACGTGATTTGAAACTGCTTCTGTGCTGCTTACCTAGAATGCATCCTTCACATGTAAACTCCTCCTCAATATAATCCATATCGATATTTTTCAGAAATTTTCTAACATGCGCCGTATTTTGATGACTCATTCGATCATGCCACACCTGCAGAGACAATTTTCCATTCACTGCAACGTTTGCAGACTTGAGCTCCGGTATATTAATCAGCATATGGAACAATTTTCCACGACGAACTCCTACTGCAACTGTGCTGCCATCTTTTCTGACAAATTTACAGCTGCTGTTGTCAGAATATAGCTTAAAACCACGATCAAGTGCTTTAGTTTGCGAAAAAAGATTGTAATGAATATCGGGAACATAAAGTACATCCTTCAACTCCTTTTGCACCCATTCACTACCTTCATTAACTAAAACAACTATATCACCTTTTCCTGATGCTTTTATAACACGCCCATCACCAACTCTGACGACATCATCATATTTTTCAAAAGTGACATACCAGTCGCGTCGATGGCACATATGGTCTGTTGCACCTGAGTCAAGCACCCAACCATTCTGCTTGCCGCTCACATTTGCACCACACACCAAAGCTTCGCATTTTTTACCTTGAGTCTCATTTTTCGTTCCCTTCTTCCACTGTGGACAATTCCGCTTAAAATGTCCCTTTTCTCCGCATTTAAAACAACTACCATAACTTTTTGTAGTTGTTGTTGGTTTGCCGCCTTTGCTTTGTTGCTTGACTGACGTTTAGCAATAAATGCTTCTACTTTAACTTTTTCTTGAGCACCTAAACGAATTTCCTCAGCCATAAGCCGCGCTCGTAAAGTATTAAAATTTTGATCATCTATCCTTACCGATTCCCACGCACTATGAAAATGGTTGTACTCAGCTGGCAATGACATTAATACTTTTGACATAATCATTGAATCTGAAATTTCTTCGTTTTGATCACGAAGATGCTGTACAATTTCCATCAATTTTGCCAGAAACGTTGCAATATCATCATCGGGATCTTTCGTGTAACTGTAATACTTTTGCTGCAAAAACAAAACGTTTGACCTTGAAGTTTGTTCATATACACTTTTAAGTGTGTCCCACATGCTTTTTGCAGAAGTACAGTTCAGAATTTGCATTAACGGTTGTTTTCCCAATGACGTGCTAATTGTACGACGAGCCCTAGCATCAATTTTTCGCCATTTAGCTAATTTGGCAGCTTCTGTATTACTTGGAATTTCCTCTTCACCAGTGACCACATCATACATTTCGCCAGCTTCCATAATCTGTACCATTTGAAATTTCCAAGTAAGCCACTGCGAGCTGTCTTGCAGTTTCTCAATTTTAATTTCGCCTTCCGATGCCATGATTTAAAAAACGATGTTTTTTTTTTTTTTTAAATTTTTGCCAAAAAAAAAATGTGCGTATGTGAACCGAAACGTAGCAGACGATCAATGCGAGAAAAAAAACTTATTGCGTTTGCAATGCTTTTGCAAAGTTTTTTTTTTTTTTAATATATTTAAACTCCGCGCTTAGACCACGTTCCTGGGCCCATAACCTGTTCCAAATATCGAAAATAAAAGGCGACCGATTAGAATTAGAAAACAAAAGAAATCGTTTATTAATATGTATACGCGAAAAGAATACAGAACTAATGTAATTCAATGAAGGTTAGAAAAAAGACTGAATAAAGTACATAAGAGTGATTTGACAGATGGTCCAAAAATTTAACAATGTTGCCATGTTACTAAAAATACACTTTTTTAACACCTACATTATATCGTCTCTAAATATTTTTAAATTCATCAGTGTTACTATGATGAGTGCTTATGAAGAAAAGGAATTACTTCATAACTTGCGCAAAATTTTCAGACTGGAAAAGGAATGTAGCATTGAAATACCTGCATATGTACGTCGTTATTACAGAAAACTTTGTGTGCGTGAATGGAAACGGGAACATTCGAAACCAATATTTAATTTGGATACGTTTTGTGATCCAAGGAGAAAATTAATTCAGCACGATAATCCTCAAACTAAAGTAATAGATCGCTATCAGGTAAATATCGTACGAATATCAACGATGTAAGATCTTTTTTCAAATGTTTTTTTGTTACAGCTGCTTTCGCTTACGTCCAACGGTACACGTTCATCATTTTATGCGCGAATAGCAGGTTCTTTCCAATATGAACTCTTTGAATCACCCTATACACAGCGAGTTCTACATCCTTTTATATACAAAAATACTAAATGCTTTCCACCTTGGCTAAAGGTAAAGTCAATAATTTTTGTCCCATTTTAGTAATATTTATATTTTTAAATTTTATTCTATTTTACAGCTAATGTGCGAAATGCAATTCGCTGTCAATGGCACGAAACCAACACGCGCTACTATAGACTTTTGCTATGTCCGCCCAAATCATATAGCTGCAGTAAACGCATTGCTTCAAACAGTATTTTGGCCTGGCATAGATAGTGAGTGTTTGTAAGGTTTATTGTAGACGACTTAGAATATTTAACTTTTGGCCAGGCCAAAGATAACCCCATTTTTAGTTCTGTGTTCATTATTTTTTAAGAGAGTAAATCATACCTGTTTATGTCAAGTTGTTTTGGCCTGGTTTGGCCAGCTTGTAGATCTCACCCAGAATAAAATTCATTTTCTCAAAATTTAACGATTGCAGGTTTTGCCATCTAAGCCACAGAGGCAATATTACATGCATCAATATTTCTCCTTTTTCTCTACAGTGACTGAATGCCTAAGCTATCCGGATTTTAGCGTTGTAGCTCTATATAAGAAACTTGTCGTTGGTTGTGCTTTTCTCGTGCCAGACGTAGGCTTTAATGAGGCGTATATATCTTTTATGGCCGTTAGACCGAATTGGCAACGTAGTGGTATTGCAACTTTTATGCTTTATCACTTAATACAGGTTTGTAGTCTAACCATAAATTTGAGGTGATACTAAAATTACAAAAAAAAAAAAAAAAATTAAATTTCAGACTTGCATGGGCAAAGATATAACTTTACATGTGTCTGCAACAAATCCTGCTGTTGTTTTATATCAGAAATTTGGTTTCAAAATCGAGGAGGTCATATTGGATTTCTATGAAAAGTACTTATCGCTTGACTCAAAGCACAGTCGTCATGCATTCTTTTTAAGACTGATGAGATAACTGTTGTAATAAAATTAAGCATTTAAAATACTTTGTAATTATTTCTTAAGCTGTACTTATTGATCCTACATTTATGTATGTATGTATGAATGTAAAGAATAATTATATTCGGTGAAGAATATTGATATCAATAGTTTATTGATCCAAATTTATTTACAAGTTAAATTAAATTAAGATATTTAAAGTAATGATTTTAAATACCAAAAAATAAAGTTACATGATTATTTAATAAAATAATAAAGAAAAGATTGGTTACTGAAAAAAGGCTGCTGTGCGACTGAGAACGACTGCGACCGAAACGACTGCTTTCTACTGATGACAACTGATTTCTGCAAGTGACGACTTACGACTGACTGATGAACTCGCTGAATTAATAACGACTACTTTATTTAGTTAACGAAACCCTTAACTTCAGTGCGTCCGACAATAAATAAACTCCCCCTAGAGTTTCCGACAATGTTACCACTTGTTTTTGAATATTTTTTCTGAACAATTCTGAAAAAATTGGCTCTTTGGTATTACATTTTTTTATTTCGTAACTTTGGCATATTCGGCGTGTCGGACGCGTCAAACGACCCAACATTTTTGTCCGACAGGATTTCTTATACTTTTAACATATTAAAAACTTTTGATTCGAATGAAAAACAAGGTAATATGGTTTTCATTACTATATGGTAATACATTTATTTCTAACCTAAAATCCATGTCTTTATGATAGCTTTAACGGTAAACGCCCCACCACCATACTTCCCCACTCTCGAAATATGCCCGACTCGACGTGAACATTAAATACACGAAGTCTCAGCAGTGTGGTCATGAATAATTTTTTTGTGCGTGGGCCCACCGACTAAATCGTTTTTAAAAAAAAAGTCAAAGAATTTAATCCAATTTTAATGTGCAACTAAAACCAAACCAAAAATCTCTAAAGTAAATTCTATCCGAAAAAATTTGCTCCAAAACAATGGTGCTGAACTGTCCAAGTGTATGCCTTTTATCATAATTTTGAAACACTTCACACCGTATTCTGACAGTCAAAATAGAAACTTAAAACGAAACTGACTGCTTAGGTTTCTAATGGCAATGCGAATTTTATAATAGAAACCAATTTAGAAACAAAACGAAATTTCGTTTATTTATATCATAACTGTTCACAACTGTTTAAATTGGGCTTTCTTCTTCTTAAATTACAAGTTGTACGAAAACAATTCTTACGTACTTTTTGAGAAAATTTCCTGTGCTACAAAAATGTGGACCAACATTTTTCTGTAGAAATTAGAGTTAGTCAAATATTTGCATAAAACTCAAATGCGCCACCTAAGAAATTGAAAAAAAATGATGTTAAGTAGCAACTAAGTAGTAAAGATTTTGTAAAAAAAATTTTTCTTAGATATTAACCATATACCAGGGAATAAAATCGTTTTTTTTTTTTTTAGAACCAACATTTTTCATTTATTATTGAAAATCCCTACTTCAAATAGATACATAAAAATGAAGCAACTTCCCCGCCTCTGAGAAAGAAAATTATAAAAAATATGTGGGTTCTCTCTACATGTGTATGAACTATATCCCATAAACAAATTGGAGTAATTGATATTGGTTTAAAAGTTATTAACAATATAGTGATGCCGTTCAAACCTCTAAATAAAAACTAGTAAGGGTGGTATCTTTGGCCTAGCCAAACACTAAATACCCTACACTGCATTTCAAGTATATTATTAAACACTTAGTTGATAAATACTATTCAATATGTAATGTACATACAAGTTTTTATTAAAATAAATTGTTTTATTCTTCGTAAGTCCTAGGAGAGTTAAATAATAAATTGCTTATATGGGAAGTGCCACGCCCTCGTCTCTGAGCTTACCTAGATTTTGCGTAGAGCTTGCATTTCATGTTTTGAGTGTTTGAGTAAAATTCGGTAAGGTTTTCTTACTAAAACCTTTCAATATAGCATTTTTAAACTTTTGCTTATATGGGAGGTGCCACGCCCTCTTGTCCGAGGTTGCGTAGTTTTTTTTTAGAGCTTGCATTTATTGATCTGAGTATTTTTTTGGGTTATCTCAAAAAACGCCTTCAGTATAACATTTTGAAACTTTTGTTTCTATGGGAGGTTCCACGCCCTTTAGTCCGAATTCGCCTAGTTTTTGCTCAGAGATTGCATTCACTATCCCTAGTATTTATGTGTATTTTGCTTTTGTTATTGCAAGTAATGCTCTTATTTTTGCATTTTCAATATATTTGTTGTATGGGCGGTAGACGTGCCCGTTGACCGATTTCGCTCATTTTTAATCCTCCGAGCTAACTTTTACGATGGAGTCAGAATACCAAATTTCATTGAATTATGTTTCTCAGTTATCCCAAAAAGTGTATTTCCACTCACACCCAGCCAGCCAGCCAGACAGACGGGCATGGCTATATCGACTCAGGAGGTGACACTGATCAAGAATATATACACTTTTCCATACTTGCCACGCCTCCGTCTCTGCGTTACAAACGGAAGGACAAAATGAATATACCCTGGGTGTAGGTTATAAAAAAACGCTCTCATGGCTAAGCCGCGGCATGATTTTTATGAAATTCGATATGGAGATAGGGTTAACACTAAGGAACGATAATACGACCACTATGTTTTTAAGTGGGCGTTGCCTCACCCCTAAAGAAAAAATGCACAGACATGGTTACTGATGAGAATTTGTTTTCTTGAGTTAACAGTTGGGTGGTCTTTTTAAAGTCAAATCGAAATGGTCGAATTTGGGCCACAAGGCAAACTCTAGTGTAAATAAACAGCGTTCAACAGTGCGTTCTCTACACTGAGAAAACAGTATGATTATATACATCAAAATTTGGTAATAATTAACGAATAATATATTTGATATAGGCGAATCGAATATTTGATATCATTTAATGAGTGGCATATTTGAGCAATTTTATTGGTTCAATCGTATATTTGTTAATAATTACCAAATATATGTTTGCATATAAAGACATTTATTGTTTTGAATTTAGACCTTTATTATTATTAATCTTTTTATTAATTAGAAACTAATATGACAATATTTGCTAGGATCACGGCGACATCATAAAATATAATATTTGTTATAAATTAAAAATAAAACTCCTCTCTGAAATTTGAATGCACTCGCCAAGTTGCAAAAAAAAACAAAAAAATAAAAACAAAAAAAAAAACACAAAAAAAAAAATCATATCTGGGTGGGGATTGAACTCATACTCCCGGGGCATTTTTTGTTCTTTGTTAGATGCTACCATATATTTACCAGCTACATTTGTAACCTTGGTTCATTGCAATCGTAAGAGGGAATCCATGTATAGCGAATTGGAACTATGCCGCGCGTATTGAATTCTTTAAACCTCAGGACGCAATGACCGAATGTAAATTACTGAATCTTACAGCTTAACAATCAGAACTATATTATAACTATAGATGTTCTACATATACAAATTGAAATACGAAAAAGTTATATCAAATCAAAAAGTCAATCAAAGTGAAGTAAAAAAATAAAATAATAAATTTAAAAAAAAAAAATGTTCTTGTCTGGGATTCGAACATAGACCCACAGGATATGAGTCAAACGTCTTATACATTGAGCTAACTCTATCTACGTTTCTAGTGATTGTTATTTTGAATTTATTTTAAACAAAAAGTCAAACACAAAATTTAACAAGTATTGATTGTTTTTTGTAACTT